>QNUK01000033.1:2542500-2720000 GCA_013621035.1 Clarias magur
ACTTTTGCACTGAGCAGAGCCAGTTCTGGGTGTTTAAATGGAGTTATGTAGGAAGAAATGAGGAACAAGCTGCTAGATAAACCAAACTGACATTATATATAGTGCTTTTCTTTAAACCACAGCTATGCCTTCCCCAAAGTAATTGACAGTTTGCTGTAATCTCACCCACTCAAATGAGTCTGCACAAATGCATTAGCACAGCGCGCGCGCGCACACACACACACACACACGTACACACATGCACACACAAATACACAATGTAATACCCCTCCTTTCTGTCACCCACTCAACAGCACATCTGTCTTCAAAATTACTGTACATGTCAGCTGGAGAAACTTTTCATTTGCAGAAGCACGCGGCTGTCTTCTGCGCTACACCACTACACATTCCATTTACGGGACACGCGGAGCGGCATCAATTCGATAAATTGACTTGTCGAGTGCTGTAAAGCAAACTGCAACGTTTGTTCTTTCGCAAAATGAAAAGTTTCCTTAGGGTAGATTAAAGCAGTTGCGCGTTACAAAGAACATGAAAGGTAGAAGAGCAAATCGCATACGCGCGCACACACACACACACACACACACGCACACACGCACACACACACACACACATGCACACACACGCACACACACACACACGCACACACACACACGACACACACACACGCACACACACACACACACGCACGCGCACACACACACGCACAACACACACACACACACACGCGCACACACACCACACACACACGCACGCACGCACACGCACACACGCGCACACACACACGCACACACACACACACACACGCACACACACACACACACGTGCACACACACGCGCACACACACACGCGCACACACACACACACGCATACGCACACACACACACACACGCACACACACACACACGCACACCACACACGCTCACACACACACACACGCACACACACACACACGCACACACACACACGCACACACACACGCACACACACACGCACACACACACACACGTGCAGCACACGTGCACACACACGCGCACCACAACACACACACCACGCACACACACACACGCACACACATACACACACACGCACACACACACACGCGCACATACGCACACACACACCACGCACACACACACACCACGCACACACACACGCACACGCACGCACACACACACACACACACACACACACACACACACACACACGCACACACACACACACACACGCACACACACACACGCGCACACACACATGCGCACACACACACACACACACACACACGCACGCACACACACACACGCGCACACACACACGCACGCACACACGCACGCACACACACGCACGCACACACGTGCACACACACACAGGCACACACACACACACACACACACAAAGTCTAATAAGCTGGAAAACAGACGGCTTGGAAAAATGTTTGACAAAAAGAGAAGCATGTGCATCTTAATTGCTCTTCTCTGTTACAAACTTGAATTCGTTCATCTTTAATTAGCCATTATTTAGGCCTTGGGCTTTGATTTGGGAGAAAAAAAAACAAACCGTTTTAAATAGTTAATTAGGTTGTGTTTTGAAATAAAAAAAAAAAATGTGCTGGGCCTGATTAAGAAAAAGAGAAAGAGCCTCTTTCCTCACAACATGCTTAGGAATTGTAATTAAAATTATTGAAAGCAATGAGACAATAAAACTACCAAAATTAAAGCATGTGTAAGATTACAACCATGGATATGCATATCAGGGAAGTTGCATTTTATTTTTTAGACAATCAATTTTTTTTTTATCCTTTATAGTTCTATTTCAGATTTTGACAATAAATCAGCGTTTAAACCATCACAAGTTAAAAACGTCGACTTACTGCTTTACAGCGTAGTGTTTGTCTTGCGTTAACCAGCTGAGTTCAATGAATCGCTCTAATCTGTGAAAGTAGAAAGTTCTGCGCTGTCATAAATGCACCATGAAAACACTCCCGGAGGAGATGAAGAGACATTGTTCTGTTTGTGAGACTCACAAGCCATGTCCAAGTCATATTACTAAATTACAGCAGCGTATCGATGCCGTGCCTCTGCTCACCGCTCAGGACCCGCTCTCCTGAGCCATCAGTAACTTATATAGTAGAGGCCTGTCAGCTCAAAAGTGACTGCAACAAATATCAAGCAGGCCGGATGAAACAGTTTATCACGTTTCATTGCTTTTCAATAGACACGAGGACGACCTGATTTATTATTTATGTCCACATGGCCACCCTACCCCTGTCCTCCCAGGAGCACTCTAAAAATATGCTTCTCATTTGGGACCTCGAGGAAGGATAATGACGAGTCTCTATACAAACACACACGTACACGCATGTGCACCGCCGAAACAAAAAAAAATAAAATAAAATAAAAAAACACAAACGTTGGCTTTTTTTTTTTTGCTTCAGAACCAAACACGCAGCTCAGACCTGTATTTCAGATAAGACGTTTGATTTATGCAGGCGATTATGAATTATATTGCTGTGGGAAATCCACTTGTGAAGAATTGAGATCAAAAGGTCAAAGTGCAGGAAGGTCAATTTGTCACCAGGGCATCATCACCGCCATTTATATCTTCTGTTAAGAGTGTGTGATTAAGAAAAAAAGAAAAACAACCAAAAACGCTTTGCACTACCAACGATGTTTTAATACTGAGATTTACTAGAGATGATATGGATTTGCAAATGATTCATGAATCTCTAAAGCAAACAAATCTTGAATCGTTCCCTGCACCATGCCAGGACCGAGATTCATTCATTTTTTGTTTAATGGAGCAGGGTTACGAGCGGGTATCAAAGTTCCCTGGTTCTTGTGTGACAAGTTCGATCGCTTCCGCTGTACGTCCTGCCTCAGACGCCTTAAACCTGCCAATAGAACTCGCTGGTGATGGTCTGGCCCTTGGTGATGAATTCTTGATGCACAATGCCGTGAATGTCGAAAAAAACTGTATAATGGGGTTCTTGGTAGGCTTCGACATGATGTTCGTTCTGCCTCTGGGTCAACAGCGTGGGGACGAACTTGGCAGCATCACACACGAGGATTGCCAAGACCGTTCCATATGACACACTGGCAAAGCAGCAGCGTTGTGTGGATGCTCTCCAACGATCATCGCGCACAAGTTGCTGAATGATTTTGACATTTCTGGGGGTCGAGCTCATTAAAGGTCTTCCTGATCTCGAAACACCTCGGATGACTGCCGCAGCATCGCCGCAAACCTGTCAAATCTTGTCTTTGGAGCATGATGGAGAAGATCTCGTTCGAATCGTGCTTTGTGTTCTGCAGTTTACTTATTGAATCAGCAGATCGTTGGGTGATGTGAACTGATCAGTGGACTGATTCATTCTGAGCTCTAGTGGGATAACAATAGTGATGAACATTTCTTATTGCATGTTTATTTATTTATTTATTTATTTTTTTAGAAAACAAATGTAGTATTAGCAATTTTATTACTTCATTTGTTGCTTTTTCTGCCTTACTGTACATGGCAGCACATTTTAGACTGATCCAATCTGAACGAATCATTGAAGTGAACAGAATGAAATAACTTTTTTTTTTTTTCCCCATCAATAAATGAGCACAAGATGATCTTTCTGTATTTCCTACTTTATTTTACTCCTAAAAGCTTAACTTGTGTTGTAGAGTCCAGATTTATTTTTTTTCCCCACCATTCCGACTGCAACATTATGAAAGCTGTTGCCAGGATAGAGGGTACAAACTCTCGGTGGTTGGAACGGCTGTTTCCGCTAATATCTGCGATAACGTGATAACTGCAACGAAGTACTACCCGATCCAAACAAAGTAGTTACATCAGAAGTACACTTTTAAAGCAATCTCTAAAATTACGCTGCTGAGCACACCTTCAGTTATGTAACTTGTAATTAGTAATTCAGCACTTCTCCTTCTTATTATGCTTCTTCTTCTTCTTCTTTTTTTTTTTTGGTAAGAAGGAGAAAAACCGAAGCCTCGTCACATCCTGTCATAACTGTCTCGTGGTGCAGGATGTTGATTTATTTGCAGCCCCTTTAATTCGGAGGCTCCGGCTGGTGGTAATAGGCCCGGCTTACGGGACAAGGTTACCTTGTGTGGCTGCTTATCATGGGGAAAGTGGCCCAGCAGGACGAGGCAATACTGCATTTTATTATCATTCAAATGAGAACATATAGAGGGCTTCTCTCAGATTGGGCCGAAATAATGGGAGCCATTTATCTTGCTCACACCGACCTTTCATATCCCATTCATGTCTTATTAGAGATTAGAGGGGCATGCATCATCATCTGGGCATAATTAAAAAAAATTAGATATGTATGTGGGAATGCAGTCGATTTGGACAAAAGTGGTATTGGAGCTACTAGTTTTTGCCTGCATACACTCTCTCTCTCTCTCTCTCTCTCTCTCTCACGCACACACACAACTCTGTTAGAACGGTAACGCCTCCTGTGTTGACTTTTCCCACTGTTTCCTTTCAGTCTTGGGAAAAACCCCCGGTGTCCTGGAGCGACAGCTACTCTTATCAGGCTCCGGAGGTGTTTATGAGACGCCGGTTAAAACCTAACCTAATCACAACGTGCTGCATTAATGGGCTCTGCATCCAGCGAGTCAAGGCGTCTCTGAGGCAGTTCATCCATTTTTATGATGGATAAGAGGGATCATGGAGAGGGGGGGTGGGGTGTCATGGAGAGGGGGGGGTGTGTGTGTGATGGGCTTGGGTAGCTGCTAGTGCCAGGAGCATAACATAGTAGCTATATAGTATTTGGAAAAAGATGAAGCTTTACTGGCAACATTTGTGACTTCCAAAGTGTATGGATATTGTTTTCCTCAAAAAAACAAAAAACAAACAAAAAAACGACGTAATTACTGCTAGATCTACAGCACTCTGCAAATGTCTCGAGCTCCCGCACATCTTCATATTAAATTACATGATGTAGATTAAATTAAGTAAATGGGAGCCATTTTACTGTGACAAGCTAAAAGTACAATTTTAAAATTGGTTGGTTGTGTAACACCAACAACCTCATTTCCCCTCTCGTCTGTTCCAACCACTCAGCATTCAGTCAACAGTATACTGTACTAGTCACCGGATTGATTATCTGTCATTATCTGCACCTGTTTCTTACTGGTTCATCCCTTAAGTGATACGCACAAAGCTAGTGTCTTACAGTATGTAGGGTGTGTCCTTGATGCAAAGATGGAGGGCGATTTGGAATTCAGCCTTGTTTTGTTATTAAGGAGTCAAAGTGTTTTTTAAAAAATATGATATGATAGGTTATCTGTTATCTGGAATCTGTGGAACAATGGCAAAGGTCTGATTCCTCCCTAGAAGAGAGATTGTACGAGGTGACATGGAGGGGATCCACATCTGCCCCACACAGACTCTCTACTGGTGTCTCTCAGGGCTCAGTACTTGGTCTTCTTCTATTATACCCGGTCTCTTAGTAAGATCATAACATCGCATGGATTTTCATACCATTGTTATAATGGTAACTTTCTTGCTGAAAGTGCTTCTGTGAGTGGTTGTGAATGTGGGTTTTGGCACCAGCTGCTCTCGCCTCAGTACTGTGCACCGTACAGACCTACTATCACCCAAGCGGTGACTGATATTTACATTTTACATTTCCATTTAGGGATTTGGCAGGCACTCTTCTCCAGAGCGACTTACAAAAAGTGCTTTAAAGTTTTCATCACTGGATAGATACTTACACTGGGTTACTAGGTTACTAACTACGTAAGTGCCATCAGTCAAACACAACTGGGAAGAAGTTTTTTTATTTGGAAGGGGGAGGTGGGTGGGACAGGGGGATTAGTCCAAGTATTGAAGAAACAGATTCGTCACGTGTCGTCATTTAAAGCTTGTCAAAGACTCTGCTGTACGGACATCTAGAGGAAGTTTGTTCCACCACCTACTGTAGGTGCCAGAACAGAAAAGAGTCTGGATAAAGGTCTTCCTCGATTCATCCATTCTCCCTGAGAAAAAGGCGTGCTGGAGGATCGGCTGGAACATGGCGCAGTGTCTGGTGTGATTAGAGCAGAGTGGTCAGTGGGTGCTGGGCCATTTTTAGCTTTGTAGGTGATCATCAGGGTTTTGAATTTGAAGGGCAGCTAAGGAGCAAGGAGCGGAGAAATGGGGTGGTGTGGCAGAACTTGGGAAGGTTGAAAACGAGACGTGCCGCTGCATTCTAGATCAGCTGCAGAGGACAAATGGTGAACAGAGGCAGACCTGCCAGGAGTGAGTTGCAGTAGTCCAGTCTTGAAATAACAAGGGACTGAACAAGCACCTGAGTAGCCTGTGAAGAAAGAAATGGGCGGATTCTTCTGCTGTTGTAATGAAGAAATCGACAAGAGCTAGTAAGGTTAGCGATGTGTGGGGAAAAAGACAGATGATTGTCCATGGTTACCCCAAGATTGCAGGCAGTGGCTGAAGGAGTGATCTGATTGTTGTCCAGGGAGATCACAAGGTCTTGTCCTGGGGATGAATCGCCAGGGATGAACAGCAGTTTGGTTTTACTCAGATTGAGCTTCAGCTGATGAGCTGCCATCCAGGATGAGATGTCTGCCAGACATGCTGAGATCCGGGGGGAAAACCCGAGTGTCTGAGGGAGGAAAGGAGAGAATAAGTTGGGTGTCATCTGCATAACAATGGTATGAAAATCCATGCGATGTTATGATCTTACTAAGAGACCGGGTATAATAGAAGAAGACCAAGTACTGAGCCCTGAGAGACACCAGTAGAAAGTCTGTGTGGGGCAGATGTGGATCCCCTCCATGTCACCTCGTACAATCTCTCTTCTAGGGAGGAATCAGACCATTGCCATTGTTCCACAGATTCCAAGGCTTGTAAGAATAGATAACAGAATGTTTCACTGTGTTGAATGCAGCTGACAGGTCCAGGAGGATGAGAACAGATAATGGTTTAGTTGATCGATCAGCATGGAACTTCTCAGTGACTGACAGAAGGACAGTTTGTTGGAATGTGCCACTTTGAATCCAGACTGGTTGGGATCATTAAGGTTGTTTTGTGAGAGATGAAGAGACATTTGGTTATAAATAATCCTTTAAAGAATTTTTGGAAATAAAAGAACGAAGTGATACCGGACGATAGTTGCTAACTTCTGCTGAATCCAGGCAGGGTTTCTTGAGGATGGGAATAACCCTTGCCTTCTTAACAGCAGCAGGAACATGACCCGATGATATGGAATGGTTGATGATGGTTGTGGTGAAGGGCAAGGAGGTCTTGAATGATGGCCTGGAGCATTGTGGAAGGGATTGGGTCTAATGAACAGGTGGTGGGGTTGGATGATGAGATAATGATGAATCTCATCAGATGACATGTTGGAGAGAAGGAGGGGAGGGAAGTTCCTGAAGTTCTGGTGTGGGAATTGGGTTGGAAGCAAAGGGCTGGCGGATTGCTGCAATTTTCCCATCGTAGAATGTGGCAATCTCATCAACAGTCAGATAGGATGGGGCAGGAGGAGCTGGTGGGTTGAGTAGTGAGGATAAGATATTGGGGAGTTTGCCAGGATCATGTGCAGAGGGCTCCAGCTTTTCCCTGTAGAAGGCAGTTTTGGCAGAAGTCACCTCACATGAGACGTTGGAGAGAAGAGTCAGGTAGGAGACAAGATCTATATCAAGACGTGATTTCTTCCATCTTTTCTCGGCAGTTCTTAATCCTCTCCTGTTGTTGCGCAATACATTGGAGGACATTGGCAATACATAGAGGACAGAGGGAATAGGAGATCCATGGACGAGGAGAGAGAGAAGAGGAAAGTTTCAGTCGCAGTCTCTGTAGTGGTAGGGAGGAAAACGAGTCTGAGTCTGGGAGGGATGATAGGGTGCATGAAGACACAGAGGGATGAGAGAGGGAGTGAAGGTTTCTGCGGGTGAAAGAGAAATTTTGGTGGTTAGCCTTAGACAGAATAGGAAGGGTGATGGTGAAGGATACCAGGTAATGATCAGATTTATGAAGAGGAATAGTGGTGATATCTGTGACTGGGGAAGGGCGGCTGAAAACGAGGTCAAGAGAATTCCCTGCCTCACGTGTGGGAGGGCAACTATTTAAAGAAAGAGGATTGGAGTTTGTTAGAGGGGAGGTTGAAATCTCCTGACATTTATTGTATTTAACAATTGTAGAACACCTGGGACGCCGAGTCATACATGTACTGTAGTTAAACGTCCCAGTGATGATATGTTCATTATCATCATTCATGGACTATTTCTCATCCAACAGGTTACTCGGTCAGAACTAACTGTTGTAGCTTCTATATATCCCACTCTGTTTCTAACATACATTGTATATTACTAACATTTTCTATCTAATGCTTTATTTTGTCTCACTGTCAAACCGATTCATGCATGAAGCCTGATCTCACACACTCCAGTAAATCTTTTTTTTTTTTTTTTTTTGATGCTCTTGGTTTTTGCTGCATCATATGTGTAATGCTGTGTAAGTCGTCGCCAGAGAGACATGGTGAGTGAGAGCTGGTGTTGGAGTTGCAGTCTGGAAAACATGTCTTGTTTCAGAAATGGTCTGATCACTGATCAACGCACACACATGCACAAATAATAATAATAATAATAATAATAATAACTTTTTGCTTCTAAATGAATTTTTGTCATGCAACAAAGCGGAGGATGCATTTGTGTTCTCTCTCCGAAATTAATTTAAATAGGTGGTGCATCAGAAATTGGGTAATTAGCAAAGAACGGTACCTAGGCAAGGCAGAAAGAGGAAAACAGACACAACATCAAACCCTGTAATATCACATGCAGATTGCAAGCTTAGTGATGTAATTTTTTTTTTAGTACAGTACAGGTGCACAGGCAGTAATCAGCTGAACTTCAGCGTGTTCTGAGAAATAGATTCCGACTTACTCGCCAACCACAAGCAATCCCCCCCCACCCCACCCCCGCCAACCCCCAAACACACACATAGTCCTCCTTAAAGGGTACCGATTATGCAAAATGTACTTTAGTCATTTTTAGACATTCAGACGAGTCTCCGGTGTATAAAGCAAGAGGAAAAAAAAAAAAAAACAATAGCATCTTCCCTGGCTTAAACAAGCTGATTAGATTTTCCTCCTAATGTGACTTCATATAGGAAGATATAAAGTCCCTAAGCTGGTTACCAGCTCTGGAGTTCTGTACGTGGTTGAGCAGTAGTTCATTTACATCAACACTAAAACAACACATTCTTAAAGATTGACACAGACCATACATGGTTTTCAAACCATGCCACGGTCACATGACAAGTTATCAAAACAAACCAGATGCCGGAAAAACAAGTAAAGATTTTTCTTGGCAGATTAAAAAAAAATAAAATAAAATATATATATATATATATATATATATATATATATATATATATATATATATATATATATTGTTTTGCAAGTTCTGCAGTCTCCAGTCATGTGATCTCAGTGCCATGGAAGGGAGGTTGGGCATATAAAGCATACTAAAAGTACAGGCAGCACAAATCAATTTGCAAAAATAATTTTTTATAGATAGATGTGCAAGGCCGGGACAATAACTGTATCACTCATATTTCTATTTATATATTAGCCTTTAAGAAGAGTAAATCGTGGGACCTTTTAAAGAAAATATGTAGCCATGCTTTAGTGCTCACAGATCAGCTTTCTTGCTAAGGCATTCTCTTAGTCACGCTGTGGATCACTAAATAGCGGGGCTGTAACATAGAGTCATGCAGCAGCACCAAAAATGTTTCTAATTTGTAGTCCAACGTTGGTTCTGACGTCTCTGGAAAAAGGTGAATAAAAAAAAAGATCTGTTCTCCGCTTATCTTATAAGCTTTATTTATATATATATATATATATATATATATATATATATATATATATATAAACATGTGTACATGTGTGTGCAAAAATGTTCTATTTTCCATTTCTCCTTTCATTTGTCTAAATCGTATTTTTATGAACAGTGTATGATTTTGCATTATTGCACACTGCAGTGTAATGCTTGTTCTCAGAGCGTGTGTGTGTGTGTGTGTGTGTGTGTGTGTGTGTGTGTGCTTCTTTTGAGAGTGAAAGCCACCTGGGCAGGGGGAGCAGATGATGATGGATGAGTGAGCGTTCCCTCCCTCCAGCGTTCCCTAATGAGTGCACGCCGGGTAACCCTCCTATTTCATCATTCCTGCAAGAGCGAAGCCGTTCCCTCCAAAGCCCTCTTAAACGCTAATTGAATGGTAAAACTTCGCCGCAGGACGCTTGTTGTCGGCTCGTTCGGCCCACCATTCATCTCCATCTTTCATTTTATTACATTTTTTCATTTACGTCACGGGTTTGTTTGTCAAACAGACGAAACGCTGACCCGAGTGACTTGCAACAAGCAGGCTCGACCCCATGCGTGCGTCTCCACTCAGAAAAACCCCTCGATAAACATTTATTAGACATGGCACTGACTCGTCAAAGCTTTTCACCTGCCATCCGGTCGTTCCAGGTGCCCGTGTGTGTTGCCCCGACCCTGTTTACACGCTCTTGATTCATTTAAAAAACGTTGATGTGGTGCAAATGGTGTCCCCGGAACAATAAACCGTGGCTTATCTCACCGGCGTCCTAATAAAGGTGATGGATGGCGTGACTCAGAGACAAACTCAGACAATTGGGTTTGGCCCCACGTTTCAGTAATTCAAACGGCGCAGTGAGGGCGAGCGTCAGCTCAGGTTGCTCTCATTCTGCTGTCAGCTATCTGGAGTTATTAAAAGCTTGGAAATATAGCTGTGACCTGAGACGGGAGACGGGCGAGAGTGAGGGTGAGAGGAGTGGTGGACGCTGAGAAACCTGATTGGTCAGAAGGCAGCGGTTAAGAATGCTTGCTTAAATAATATGTTACTAATATTTCTCTGTAGTAATGCACAACTCATGAATACACTTATATATTTATAAAAAACAATTTTTTTGGGGATATATATATATATATATATATATATATATATATATATCTTTGCACACATAAAAGTAAGATAAATAAAAAAAAAATCTGCCTCATTCCCTGTAGAAGGAGCCTCTAGATGCTTGTTATTGACGCTCGAACATAATATGAATATATAATACATATACTGTGTGAATATATATGTAGTTTATTCTAGTCTTGAAAAATAAAAGACAAATATGAGAAAAGTGGATAAAATTAGATGGACCTGCTTTTAAGACAGTCAACCTCAAGGGACAGTGTTAAGCGCAAGTCAACTTGAATGTATTGAACAGCATTGAAACTGGGAATTGGTTTAACATCATGATCTACACACATGATCAATAAGTTAGTTTGCTTCAGGTTGAGCCTCTGTGTAATTAACAAAGCCTCTCTCTCTCTCTCTTTCTCTCTCTCTCTCTCTCACACACACACACACACACACACACACACACACACACACACACACACACACACACACACACACACACACACACCTTACTATCAACCAGGTTATGTGTCTTGTCCGTTCTCTCCTTCAGTGGATTCTTTTCCCAAAATGTAATCAGAATTTAAGATCACGAAACTATTGCATTGTACCAGAAGGGTTCTGGGGACTCGGAGAAAATATCAGAGACAATATAGATTTTCGAAACATTTTTCCAAAGTCCTGCGATTCACTGATTCAATTCTTTCAAACAACTTTTCTAACCAAATCGGAACGTTTATGGTTTTTGAGTCAAAACTTTACAAGCCATCATTACAAGCCATGCCAGAGATACAGAATAGTGGACAGTTACAGTTGGAAGACGTACAGCCGGTATGACGTTTGACTTTTACATTTACTATTGACCTGTTTTATTCAAATGATCCTGCAGTTCTGTTGAATCGATAAATTATCTACAACGGTAGTCCTGTCTGCATGGACCATCTTATATTTATACATTAAACCAGGACTTGTGATGAAATTTCCGGTGAATGACGGAAAAGCACAGTACGGTGAGACTCTTAGAGACTCTTGAAACATTTGAATGGTGCAAACGTTTTAAAGGAGGTCATACACCTTGAATGTGAATGACGATCAAGGTCCTCCGAAGCCCACTGCAGTCGTTCCCATGAACATTCAGCGAATGGAACGCCTGATATGGATAACTTGTCTCCAACTTACGGAAGAGACGCGTCTGTCTGTGGGAGCTGTATACACAATCGTTCACCACTGGCACATTACAGGAACTCGGCTGGGAGTTATTGCCACATCGACTATACCGTCTTGAACTTGCTCCAAGCCATTTCCGCATGTTTGGGCATTTAAAGGAGTTCCTGGGAGGCCAGTGTTTTAGAAGTGAAGTAGGTATTGAGAAAACTTTCTATCTTGATGGTATCCAAGCACTAGTGAAATGCTGGGATACGTGCATCAGTGTAGCAGGGGGTTATATAGAGAAATAAAGGGAGTTTAGACTCTCAAAACTGTTCAGTTATTCTGCACAATTAAGAGTCACGGTTTATTTGAACGCCCCTTGTACTTGTGTTACGGTTGGTACTATTTAACTAATAGGGCCAGTGCTGTCATTAAAAAAAAAATACTTCTTACAATATTCAGTTAGAATTTGCAGTGTTTTTATAAATGAAGTAGATACTGTATTACTTTCCAATTAAATCTTTGGTTTCATCATGCAGTACATGCCAAATGGCTCAATACACCAGTCTGTGACCTCAGGCACTTTATCAGACAGCAGAGTGACGGGTGGTTTGGGCAAGGTAGGGAGAAAAATAGATCAGAAACTGACATGATTTCTGATTTTCTGATTATGTTGCATGCCAAACTAATGAGTGCAGTCTTACTGTAAGTCTCGATTAATGATCAAAATTAGTTTTTTCTTTTGTAGCTTGTGCTGATTTTTATCTGCAAATTTAAATGCAATTCAAATAAACCTGAATGGCAGATGCTAAAAAAATAAATAAATAAATAAAAAATAAATAAATAAATAATTTTTTATTATAAATAAATAAATAAATAAATAATAATAATAAAATATAAAAATTAATAAAAATAATAAAAGAATATATATATATATATATATATATATATATATATATATATATATATATATATATAATAAAATAATAATAATAATAAAAGAAAAACAGTTGTTGACTAAAAAATGTCAAATGTATTATTGTTGATATGGTGAGCTTTTCCGTGAGGAAATGTTTAGTTAACATTTATGAAAGGAGTCTCCAGTGTCAGCTGCGATTTTTTTTTTCATGTAATTAATCATGAATTACGGTACGTTTCCATTTTTACAACAAAAAACGTTATGTCTTACAACACAAAAAAATCATTTTTCAATCATTACTGTATACATATAGATGCAACTGTGCATGTTCAGTATTATTTTCCTCATTTTAGAAAGCAACAATCAACATTCTGTCATTTCTAACATGAACTTGAAGAAACGAATTATGAGTCATGCATTTGTGGAACGTGCATCAACCTACAACTGTGTAGCAAAGATAAAGTGGTTCCGAAATGGATTCTGCTTCTGTATCATCATCTCCTTCGGCGTAAATATCCGTTCTTGTTTGTTGGGAAGAAATCTGGCAAAATGCTTAATGCCAGATTTACAGCATTTGATAAGCTTCCAAATGCACTAAGTGGTGGTATATGCTAAGGCTCAATCACTGAAACACACACACACACACACACACACACTCACTCACTCACTTCTCCCACAAACTGTACATGTGGAGCTCAGTGGACATCAAAGCAGCACCTTACCACCTCATTAAAAAGGGTAGAAGCTAATTATAACATGTGCCATGTCTCAATCTGTCTGTCTCTAGCACGCTGATTATCACTCTCCACCTCTCCCTGTGACAAATGTCTCACTCTGCGACTTTGCTCTGTCGCGACAGAGACAGACGCTCTTTTGCTTTTAGATCACAGAGTGAAAGAGGTGCCTCGCTGTCTGACTCGTGCCTTCGTCTGAATATTTCACTGTCACTCACTTTAAAGTACTGGTTTAAAGCAGGTGGAGGCTCGTGTCTGCCTAAACAGGGCGGATTAGGCGGAGAGGTGTACAGGCAGCGTCTGTGCTTGTGTGTTTGTGCTGGACGCCTGGTGCATTGGAGGGTTTGACCCGAGAGAGATGCCAGTTGCTGCGTCGTTCCTTGCCCTCGGCCAGCGCCAGACTTCCTGCTGCTTTCCTGCGATAACCGTATTTGGAGAAACATGGCAATTAAAGCAGCAGTGTTTCCGCAGACGATTGTGCTGGTGCTGCAATCCATTCCAGGCAGCACTTAAAAACACTGAGGGGACAGAAAACAGCTGCTGTGGCTCAGACATGGCTTATTTTAGAACATCTAGTGAGCAAAGTGGTGCCAGACTCACCATTTCCGACGCTCGGTAGGATAGGCATGAATACAAGGAAGGCAATGGAGCATCTTCCAGTTTAGCAGCCCTAGTAGAAAACTAAATCCAGCATGGCTGTCAATGGGGTTGTGAGAATTGGGCTGTGAGGAAATGGAATTTCGAGCTTAGCACTTGTATTGGATCACGGGTGTATTGAAATGGTGATGGATAAGGTCATATGGTGTACTGTATGTGAAAGGCTAATAAAATGCACGAGGTGAATTCAAAAATTTGTGGGTTTATCAGATGACTCAGAGGCTCAGTGGTTTGCCTCACACCTCAAGGGTTGGAGGTTTGAATCTGACCTTTGTTATTGTGCCTGGAGTGTTGCATCCTCTCCCCACTCTTGGTGGGTTTCCTCTGGTGCTCTCTACTTGGTTTCTCCCTACATTCATGCACGACATGCACTGTTTCTTGTCTTCTTTTCTTCTTGTCTCATGCCTCGAATTTCCCTGGGTTAATCTCCCGGCTCCCTGCTCCCCTACACGGGATAAGTGTCATACACAATAGATGGCTTTATAATTTATTCTAACTTCCACTACGGGTGCTAAACCTGATAGCTTTGCATTACTTTGAAATCCAAAGTCACAAATCGGTACAAATGGTTCCGCAATGGATAATAAAGGTCAATAGCAAATAGACGGTCTGGTTCAGGCTATAGGAAAAGCTATTGTGACTGAAATAAGCAGTCTTTATATCCTTGTTTAATAGAAAAGGATCTCCGGAACTTTGAGGCAAGCTTTAAGAGCAGAAAACATCTACATTGACCAGAAATATGAGACTGCAGTGAACGCAGACTCATTGAAACTGGGCAGATTGAAATATACACATATACACCAATGTGTATACTGTCTATATATTACATATAGTATGCAGTCTGGATGTCTGGATCAGCATATTAGAATGGATTTGGGGGCCTACAAAGACCTTGAAATGGCCAACCATCTAGTAAGAACACAGTGCATGTTAATAAATCCAACATTCCCTGTCTTAAAGTTGCTACGAAAAAAACACCCAGAAAGACTTTAAATGCCTTTGGCAGAACGCGACAGTCAGCATCTTCCTTTTAACAACACCGTTGGATTGATCCGTTTCTCGTAATGTTATTTAAACCCAAATGTCCTAAACCTCTGCACCTTGCTCAAGGTTGAAGTGTGTAAAAATGATCTCATTGTTATAATTGATGCAGCGTAATTGAAAATTTATGTCTTTTTATGGTCCACGGCCGACTGATTTTTAGAGTATATGGGCAATAATGTTGCACAGAGAGAGAGAGAAAGGTTAAGGAAGACGTACCGGGCTTGAGTTGTAGATCATCTTGCTGTAGAACGCAACAGTTCTCGTAATGTTTAATGGCCTGGGTTATTGCAGCTGTGCACCGCTCTTTCGTTTCACACTTCTGCACAACATTTGAAGGAAACGCCCGAATCCTATTAGCAGCGCTGTTAATTCACAAGTCCTTCGCTGCAGCCTGGGATTAATCTTAATCAGACCTTCATATGCTACAGTACCATGTGAAAGTCTGGGGCCACATGAGAAAATGATGTGCGAAGCAATTTATCGTGATGGCAATTGTTTATTTGCTTAAAATAACTTCATAAATCATTGGCGTTAACAAACACAATATTTAGACAATGTTAATTACAAATATATATGATTTGTTTTTGGTTAAAAACAAACAAACAAACAAAGTTATTTATCTGGCACCGAACAGAAAGTGCTGAGTACAGTGCTAGTGCTATGTAACGTATTTCCAAACTTAATAGACCTGGTTGTTTCTCCCTTTTTTTAAACAACCAATCCAGCTAATCAGCTACAAAGTCTACTTTTATTGTGCAGGGACAAATGTGCTGGGTTTGTTGACTAGCCAGTCAGATTCTAGCTTGAACCTTTTTCCTATTTTTCCCCTGGCTTTTGAGGGTTGGTGTAAGTGGGCTTTCCTTTGAAGTTTCTTTGGCTTTCACATTAGGGCCCCTGGAACGTTTCTGAGGACACTTGACCCCAAAGTCTGGTTCAGTTTGATCAGCGAGAACACAATCATTCCAAGCTCGAACCGTGCCTGAATTTTTGCTGGAAAAGGCAGTCGCAAGATTGATGCATGTAATGAACCATATATGGTTCATTACATATATGAGAACAAAAAATACATATATGAGAACAAAATCTGTGTACACGTAGCACGCTCCAGTCTTATCCTCTGACCTATGAAACCATAGCTGGTGAAGTAGAAAAGCATGTAAGAGTGTTATTCTTGAACTCCCCCCCCCCACATCATATCAACAATATTAGGCATAGGGTGAAGATTAGTGTCCTCATTCTCTTCTTCTCTTGTGTTTAATGTTGGCTCACAACCCAACTAGGTGCGTACTGCCACCTGCTGTTTTGGAAGATTGTTCTTTTATGAAGACCAGAAAAAGAAAACCGTTATAATTCAAGGGGACATTTTCAACAATGGTTTCAAACCCTGGTGATGAAGTACTTGTTTATTAAAACAGAAACAGTAAACCACTGCATTTATTTTTCTTCTAACACTTTAATCTGTGTCCAGGTTTGGGCTTCTCTAATGGTTTGGACATTTCAAATCTCATCCATCTCAAAATACTCTTGAGAATAGGGTTTCCACACATTTAAATTTTCCATACACACCACATATTTAATATATATATATATATATATATATTTTTTTTTTATAAGCAAGGGTTTCTAAAGTCCTTTTTTACGCAGTTGAAACCAACAGAGATGTCTAAAGAATCTTTCAATGGAATCAATTTCAATAAAGATTCTTTTAAATCAAGTGTTTCTGCTATAGCCAGGAATGGGATTCCATTTTTTTTATTTTTTAAAAAAAAAAGCAAAAAAGACTTCCATGAAGGTCCTGTCAGGTTATTGTCAGGTTAGTTGGTTTCTAGTCGGGAAATCGCTCCATGCGTGTCCCATTGGGCTTCCATGCTAAGAATACTCTATAAATTGTGTCTTAAAAGATGCCTGTCCAATGGCAAGTAGTTTAATGTTATTCATAGAACTTTTTTTTATAGATTCTTCTCCTAGGACAAACTTCTCTTTATGGCTCAGATTGTTTACATCATTGGCTGAAATCCACCCCAGAAGCCCAGCACCACATTTGCTCGTTTTGAGAAACTCTGCTACCTTTAAGAACAGAAAAGAACAGAAACATTGTGACTTTGGTTGCATCCGACATTCTGCCTCTTATTGTCACCCCCTGCTTTACAGTCCTCAGCATCCTCAATCACTTCTGCTTTGCCTTTCTGCAAAAATGATTTCATAGCGGCAGTCGATCTCACGGACCATTTTTAATAAGATTTCCTCTGTGAGTCGAGGTGTTGACTTTGGTGCCAGATGACTCTGCCAGATGCTGAGCATGCATTTGACTGGATTTCTTTCTGTCCTTTATAAAAATGCCCTTTAAAATGCAGACAGTGTTTCTATATTTTTCATTGCATTTTTCATTTAAAGGTGTTTTATTTGGATTACTCAGATATACTATTATATTGTTTTGAACATAACATTTTGCAGATCCTGTTGGGCGGAATGTTTCCTGCTGGCCACATTGTTGATGAAAACTATGACACACACTGTTAATTCAGGCTTCTGTAATCCTTTTGAGGTGTAATGGTATTTATTAATCCAATATAGTGAACCTTGCCTGGCTTTCCAGTTTTACAATGACTTCAAATGTCAAATCATCACCAAATAAATGATTACCAAATAGATTCAAATAATCATCCAGAAATTACAAAAAGAATCCTTCCAAAGAGTACAAAAAGTAATTGCCAAATATCAGCAAAGTAGAGTTGCATGATCTGAAATATTCACCACAATTGAATAATCTCCGATATCCACAGAAGAGTCAAAATAATAGAATAATCAAAGATCCCTAAGAATAATCTCAAATATTCACTTTCATTTCAATTTTCAAAGAACCACCCAAATAATCACCAAAAAAAAAAAATCACTAAATCATAGATTCGCCAATAGGTACTAAGTAATCTACTGAACAGTCTTTACGATTACAATTTCATTACCAATTAACTGCAGAATAATAGCCAAAGAGTCCGCCAATAACCATCCACAGAAATGGCAAAGATGTCACCAAATAACCACCAAAGAATCTTTGAATCAGAATAATCCCAAATAATAATAACCAACATTTCCTAGCAGAATTTTAAGGTGAATTAACATATTGTGGATGACACTTTCAAATCCAACCCAAGGAAAAAAAACATTGTCAATTTATTATTTTATTATTTTCTTTTTATGCGACAATAATAACAAGCAGTTTGCTATAAAAAATAAAATATTTTTTTTTTTTTTTTTTTTTACATACCTAAGCCTCTTCCAAATGGTTGAGATGTCACTTCAGGGTAAAAGTTCAATATATTTAGTAGGGTTGCTCAGATGCGACCTTTTTATCAGACCAAGTAATTTCAGTGTTGATACTGAGTAGATAGATAGATAGATAGATAGATACTTTATTGCTCCCAAAGGAAAGTACAGGTACCAGCAACAATATTTGTATTTAATAATATGACACTTCTAAGAATGATTTTCAAAATGTTTTATTTCGATCAGCGGTCCTTATTTTTAACTGTAAAAAATTTAAAGAGGCAACATGACAATGTCACATCATTTAAAATTTGGAGTATTCCTGAACTAACATGGAACAAATCCTACACACAAATACGTAAATGAATTACAGTATCATACAACAAACAATTATAGCAGAATATATAACTTTACCCGACCGACCAAAACATGTGCTATGTTAACATTTGGCAGTGCTGTCTGTGAGGGCTAAGCCTTTTTTTTTTTTTTCTTCGTAAAGTAAGGAGCAGGTTTGTTTGGGTGAAAAAGAAACTTCTCTGCATTATCACCTGTGAGCATGTTTCTGTTTTCGTCTTCAATATGTGACACGGAGCCTAACAGGCTTTCACCTTCCATACTACTGCAAGCACAGCTAATTCCCCAGTGCTAAACTGACACTTAGACTGTTGAATTAACACCCAGTAGTCTATATATGAGTCCAGTTGGTTAAATCAACACTGGGGACTTTACTGTGTGGTACGGAAAGATATACGTGTGTGGCTTTTTTGGGATACGGTGGGAAACCGCACTTTGTTAACCAACGGCCCTGTTGCAGTGGTTTGTCTTCCTGACAAGCTGCGTGTTGAAGGAATGTCTCTGATTTAATGGCAACTCCCACTGGTCCACTGCTCAGTGCTAATCATGCCTTGCTTATCCGCCTACCTTCTCAACAAATGTGCAGCTGTAAAGTGGAATCAGCGTGCTGGTATCAGAATACCTTTGAGTGCATGAGCATGGTATCAATCCGATATCCCATGCTAGTATCAGTATCAGTGCCTCCCTAATATTTACAAATTCTTAAATTTTTTTTGTAAATATTTACAATTCTTTAGAAAGCATGATTTATTTATTTCTCATGTTTGCTACGAAGCAATTAAAAAGGCATATTGTTTAAAGACACTAGCGTTTTATTTAGCATAGTATACGTCAACCGAGTGGTAGAGATGGCTCAATCAGGTGAAGTCCAACACATCTACGAAAAATGTAACGTGGAACATTTAAAGGGCTTGGAAGGGCTGTAGATAAGGATTTTCAAAGGAACAAAAGCACATAGTAAAATATTAGATAATAATGTTTAGGAATGTTTAATCTTTCTTAATCTTCTTTCTTTTTTGCAGTTATGATATCATTTGAAGGTAAAATATGCCATCTCAGAGCAAGGTGGGCACAGGATGGTCATGAATTGTGATTAGTCGGCACAATTTTAATAATGTTTTAATATGAAGGATATTTTTAAACATTTGCCAGTTTTAAAGGTTGGGTCATGGAAAATTTAATAAACTGACAAAATGAAAAACTAAGTACAGATGCAACCTTTGAGACTTTTTTGGGGCGGAGAAGGGGGCTCCTATGAGGGAGACATGCTCAGTTTCCAGTTTGAGAACCCCTGCTGAAGATGAAAGTTTTATGATACAGTAAGGATAGTTGAAGGATATTGGATATTATAAATCATTTAGATATTGCTTTAGATAAAATGATATTAGAAATAGGATATTAGGACATTAAGAAAAATTAAAGCAGTTTTTCCATGGCTTGGTTATCGGGTAAACACATCTGATATTCCCGACGGTCCTGTGTGCTGGGTTTAATAAATGCAAGTCCGATATCGATTGTGCATATTACAGGTCCAGGAAGACTGACAGGATGTAAATGAATTTCCTGGACTTTACTGAAGTCGAGCGAGTTTTGAGTCTGATGTTAAACTTTTTTATTAAATCTCTTGTAATATACAGTAAGACTAAATGGAAGAAAAGCTCGTGTGAAGTTTTTTTTTTTTTTTAATTCTTATAGGTTATTGAAAGTCATACTTCTTTCTGTTTTTTTTTTGTCACATTTACTGAGAAGGGTTAACTTTAAACAAGTAAAAAAAAAAAATAGTTAATGCATAAATAATTGCCTAAATAAATGCTGGAATAAATGTATTTGTTGCTTATGGGAATTTAGTTTGTATGTTTGGCTTTATTAGATTAAAAAAAAAAAAAAAAAAAAAGTACAGCGCCATGCGTTGAATTTTGGAATGAACTAAAATTTTTACATGTTATAGTGAAGCACGGAATGTAGGTGTGAGATTTAAGCTGCTTACTAAGTAGATTTCCACTGCACAATCATAAGCTTTACAGATAAAATTGAATGAATTGAATTAAAAAAAAAAAAGTATTTATTTATTTAGTATTAAGAAATGTACAGCGCCATCTGTTGAATTTTGAGAGCGAAACTAAAAATTTTTTTAAGGTCGTTTTTTCATTATTTTGTTATGATATAAGGCCGCTATGCATTTAAATGCAAAGTAAATGCTCTTTTGCACAATATTCATTACTGGATTGCACAATCTTTTTAAATTCTTGCTGCTACGTTAAGGAGCGTTTACTGTTCCTCCACCACCTCAATTCACCACCTCAACACCACGGACTATGAGGTTACGTTATATTGTGTTTGTCGCACTGTCACTTTGTTCTTCTTGCTTACATTTTTTTGTTTTTCCAGGGTAAGCGGCGTCTGTTGATCATGTGACATCACTAATGCACTTTCTTTTCATCTCTTCAGCTCACTTACCAGACGAGTTGAGTTTGATGAAAAAAAACCCCCCAAAAAACATGGCAGACGTGTTTCTGCTATAAACTTTTACAGTAGGACAGTGTAATATCTGCTCACACACACACTACTGAGGGACGTGTTGCAGCGCTTAAATCACTAATCCACACACTGAAAGCCTGGATGATCTCTCTCTCTCTCTCTCTCTCTCTCTTTCCTCATGTTCTTTTGTTTTTCGTCTCTACTGCAGACACACTGGGAATCTCAACATACACTTTCTTTCAATATGAACACGTGCTCAGGGAGAAGTGTAACACACACACACACACACACACACACACACACACACACACACACACACACACACACACACACACACACACACACACACGCTACACGTATCTTTCCATTCTGCGATCTGACTCCACAATACCGATTTCTCTTGAATCTCTCCCTTTCTCTCTTTTTCATTTCCTTGCTTTCCAGTCTAATCCCTGCATCTTTCTCTCACTGTTTAGATCGCTTTTTCTTCTTCTCTCATTCTCTCGCTCGCTCTAGCTTTCACTAATCGACTCTTAATCAGTCTCTCACTTTCGTACTAATTCTCTTTCTCTCCTCTTGTCTTACTCTTTTACAGGCTTTTTTTTTTTTTTTTTTACCTGACAAATTCATTTATTCATTGTTCACTCATTTATTCTTCATTAATCAACTGCAGCTCCTTACTCATTCACACATTCCTTTACTCATTCACTCACTTTGCTTTTCATTGCTCTCTCTCTCTCTCTCTCTCACTCATCCATTCATTCACTCATTCACCAAATCACTCGTTCACTTCTTTCACTTGCATGAGCTTCTGATCTCATATCTCACTGATGCACATTCACAATCAATTTATTTCTCTTTCCCTCCCTCCCTTCTGCTCTCTCTCTCTCTCTCTCTCTCTCTCTCTCTCGCTTTCATTCCTCCACACTTTGGGCATCAGGTAACCTTCTGCCATGAGCCGCGTGGCAGGTAGTGATGTTTGCTATTTTAAGCATCTCCTAACAAGCCTCGTCAGACAGACCGCAGGGGCTGTGGATACACACACACACACACACACACACACACACACACACACACACACACACACACACACACACACACACACTCACTGCAGACCCACTGCTGGCAAATCTCACACAGCACAGCCAGAGGGCTTACTGAGAGCTCACACCACCTGACGCCGCCCCCCCCCCTCGTCCCTTCTCCAGTGTGTTCTGATCAATATGAACCCCATTCGAATGCCTTCAGGGACACGCGTTCTTGGATGAGGAGGTTAATTTGGTGCTGCTGGGTTCTATCACTACAGATCCAGAGTAAATACACGTCTCCTCCCTCCCTCCCTCCCTCCCTCTCTCTCTCTCTGTCTCTGCCTTCCTGAATGCAGATTGAGACGCAGCCCAGGCCCTCATGCAACGGCTTCGATTTTTCTCCAGCGAGGCGGCAAGTAACAGGGGATAGAGTTTGGGTGTTACACCAGCACTCTTCTCCTTCCCACGTCTAAGATCAGAGTATAACCATAAACAGATTCAGGGTTCAGTGCAAAAGTTTGGGCACCCCCTGGACTATTAACGCAGTTTGTATTTGATGACCTTAGAATAATACTGCAACGTGTCAGTGAGAATAAGGCAGGCGTGGCCTCCGTGTTAATCCGTAATTAATAAAGAAGCCACGACCTTTCGCTTAACAGAACCAATAAAGAGGGTGAGGCTTTTGCGCTTTAAAACTAATAACAGAGGCACGACCCATGTGGTTTTCATGACCAGTGACGGATAAGTGTCTTATGTGCCTGTCAGTCAGATCGAAAGAGGTGTGGCCTGATTAAAATCAGTTTAAAGTGCAATGAGTCACAGATTCCACACAAATACTGTATCATTTCTGTAAAAATGCATTTGCAATTACAGACTACACACAGCACTATTATTTTCCCCCATGAACATGAAGTATAATGTGCATTTATAAATAAATAAATAAATAAATAAATAAATAAAAGTCTCAGTTATTAGGTTGCTCCATTATTAGCGGAGCTTCCCGAGGCGATTTCCCCACGGCGGGATAAACAGGAAATGTCATCTGGCCCTTTATAGAGCTGTCAGGTGATTAGAAGCAAAGAAAGTTCAACTTTGCAGGCCTCATTAAGAAGGTAGAATAAATTAAGCATGTTGGTAAAAAAAATGTTTTTTTGTTTTTTTTTTGTAAACAAATAAAGTCCTTCATCATCCATGAAACCTAAATGCTCGAAATGCTGAGTTTTGTTCCTGTTGAACTTTTTGATTTCTACACTTCATTTTTCCTACATTACCAAAGCTCATTAGTAACTTCACTAGCGAATAAACAAATGTACAGGAATGGTGAAAAAAAAAAAAAAGAACCAGAAAAAAAAAGAAAAAAAAAAAATCACAGTTAGATGTCCAAAATGAAACGGATAAGCGTGATAGGATTGGGTGCATGCCAGACAATAAATGGTATTTATTTATTTATTTATTTATTTATTTAAGGCACAATCAATCAACCTTGTTATAACAATAATAACACCGCAATGACACTGTCCACTGGAGGAAACAAAGAAATACATTAAAATAATTCTAGTAATGGAGAGAAACCGAATCTCATCTTGTAGTAAAGCAATAGGCCACAAGAGGGCAGGTGTGCCAGTCAGCCTATTGTGTGTATACTGTAGGTGTTCCTACAGTATTTATGACTTGAAGTGGAGTGATGATGTAATCATGTTACAATATAAAAAAAAAAAAAACTTTATTGTACATTAAATTTACAATATTTGTGTATTCAGTGGAAAAAGGGCTTAGTGGTTTAAAACCTGGTGCACTACGTAGTATGGGATTTAATAATTCTGGATTGTAGAACCAAACCTATTTTTTCTAAAAACAGATCTACTTTACCAACCCCTTTCTTCTCCTGAAGTAGGCCTCCAATCCTCATCGATATCCACAACCTCACGGTGTCGCTATCAAACAGAAATGTTAAAATCAGAAATGAAATTGCAAATGGCTCGAGCACTTCATAAATTTGAGCATTTGAGAGATTCTGTGTTTCCACCCCATGCCCTTCAGCTCTGAGTAGCCTTTGATGAAACACCTTTTGATCTCTGATTAAATGGCCTCTGTACGTGCACTTGACATTCTAGAAACACATCCAGGACAAAAGAAATATCCGAAATGAGACTCACAAGGATTGCCATGGAATTTGTAAAGGGAAAAAAAGTTAACTGATCCATTTGGATGCTATTCGTGCCTAAGGATAATGATGGGTCTAAAAGCAGAGCGCGAGACGTGATGCTTCCACCACCAGGCTTCACGGTCAGGATGGTGTTCTGCGGCTTTAACCTAAAACCTGCAAAGAAATTTTCCTTTTCTTTAAGTGTGTATATGCACGTGAGGTAATTGAGGAATAGAGAAAATGGGTTATTCATGCAATTATAAAAAAGTATCCGAAGGCTTGGGACCAAATCCTGGATCATGTTGGAACTCCGAGAGACCAACATGACCACCAGCACCATGGTGAAATAAAATGGCGATCCAAAATTCGAATAGGATTTTTTTTTTCTCCTTGGGGGTTCAGAAGTTTTATGCTGTTCAAATATTTTTCAACCATCGTATTTTGCGTAAAAGTAAAAAAAATAAAATAAAAAAATTCCAATGAAGACCCTAAGGTTAATTAAACACTGGACAGGAACTTGTGCTTGTAAGCTGTTTTTTTGTTGTTGTTGTTGTTTGTTTTGGATGTGAATTAATGAAAGAATGAATGACCTCTGCTGTAATCTGTTCAAGCTCCCACAGCAATATCGATCATCACGGCAGCGTTTACAATTTCCAGCAGATAGAATGAATCACAATTAAGTCGTCGGAATGGAAAAACTTGACCCGAGCGGGACCAGATGGCGGCCTATTTACCAGAATGGACAAGATGTCTGCTTATCACTAATTAAAAATGATTAAGCACCTACTTACCTTCATCGATGTGCATCGATCGAGCAGAATGCTGATGTGAGCTGGACGTGTTCCAGTTCTCCATCAAACTTTTCCACTCAAAACTGAGAGGATGGGCATCGACCAAACGCTGAGTCGTTAAAGGATGTGTGTGTGTGTGTGTGTGTGTGTGTGTGTGTGTGTGTGTGTGTGTGTGTGTATGCTGCTTTTCTATGGATTTGACTGATCTCCCTCGAACACGCTGGCTGCCATTAATTCTAAGAGAAATGGGAAAAATGAGCCTGCGCTCTATTTTAAGTTCTGAAAGAGCAGAAAAAAGGCAATTAATCATGCTTTATAATGCAGTGACTCGGCGTGCGAGGAGGTGAAGAACGGCTTCTCAGGAACAAAGACGCCTCAGGTTGGTACCTCCTGTGTTTCAAAGCAGCGATTCAGGAGGGGCTTGAGATAAATATATTAATCACACAGAGTCTGGGCGACTGCTGTTGTGCCCATAATCATGATGACACCATGCCAACCAAGATCAAGATCAAGATCCAGAAAACTGCACTCTCAAGTGGCGTGCCTGTCTGAGGTTTCTTTATATAGTTAGGATTATGAGCCGTCCGTGTCTGGAGTCCAAGAAAGCATGCTTGACTGTGCTTTCTGGGTGGAAATGATGTCATATTTTCCTGTAAATAGGAGGAAAATCGGGTTAACGCTAATGGCGAGGTGAAAAGAGTGCAGAAAAGAACTAAGTGTAGTAATACAGTGCAATAGAGTATGCAAGAAAACTGAATAAAACAAGGAAGGTATAGGAAGGTACGATTCGAAGTTTTGTACTGTACGTTTTACAATGTTTATTGATAACCCACTAATATAGTATGAGAACTCGATCAGTTGGTAACTGTTAATTGTTTTGCTGCCAACCTTAAATGCAATGTGTTCATATATGTTAGGAATAAAAAAACCCTGATGGTGTAGGAAAGCAGTCAATGACCGAGTGGTCGTAGAGTTACTGATATCATAATCAATATACAAGAAACTTATTTTCTAATAACAAACATCCCTAATTGCTTTGTTCAATATGCCACAGCAGGTTGTCAATGGAACAACAAATACAAGTCTATTAATGAATTATACACTCACCTAAAGGATTATTAGGAACACCACACTAATACAGTGTTTGACCCGCTTTCGCCTTCAGAACTGCCTTAATCCTACGTGCCATTGATTCAACAAGGTGCTGAAAGCTTTCTTTAGAAACGTTGGCCCATATTGATAGGATAACATCTTGCAGTTGATGGAGATTTGTGGGATGCACATCCAGGGCACGAAGCTCCCGTTCCACCACATCCCAAAGGTGCTCTATTGGGTTGAGATCTGGTGACTGTGGGGGCCATTTTAGTACAGTGAACTCATTGTCATGTTCAAGAAACCAATTTGAAATGATTCGAGCTTTGTGACATGGTGCATTATCCTGCTGGAAGTAGCCATCAGAGGATGGATACATGGTGGTCATAAAGGGATGGACATGGTCAGAAACAATGCTCAGGTTGGCCGTGGCATTTAAACGATGACCAATTGGCACTAAGGGGCCTAAAGTGTGCCAAGAAAAAATCCCCCACACCATTACACCACCACCAGCAGCCTGCACAGTGGTAACAAGGCATGATGGATCCATGTTCTCATTCTGTTTACACCAAATTCTGACTCTACCATTTGAATGTCTCAACAGAAATCGAGACTCATCAGACCAGGCAACATTTTTCCAGTCTTCAACTGTCCAATTTTGGTGAGCTCGTGCAAATCGTAGCCTCTTTTTCCTATTTGTAGTGGAGATGAGTGGTACCCGGTGGGGTCTTCTGCAGTTGTAGCCCATCCGCCTCAAGGTTGTGTGTGTTGTGGCTTCACAAATGCTTTGCTGCAGACCTCGGTTGTAACGAGTGGATATTTCAGTCAAAGTTGCTCTTCTATCAGCTTGAATCAGTCGGCCCATTCTCCTCTGACCTCTAGCATCAACTAGGCATTTTCACCCACAGGACTGCCGCGTACTGGATGTTTTTCCTTTTTCACACCATTCTTTGTAAACCCTAGAAATGGTTGTGCGTGAAAATCCCAGTAACTGAGCAGATTGTGAAATACTCAGACCGGCCCGTCTGGCACCAACAACCATGCCACGCTCAAAATCGCTTAAATCACCTTTCTTTCCCATTCTGACATTCAATTTGGAGTTCAGGAGATTGTCTTGACCAGGACCACACCCCTAAATGCATTGAAGCAACTGCCATGTGATCGGTTGATTAGATAATTGCATTAATGAGAAGTTGAACAGGTGTTCCTAATAATCCTTTAGGTGAGTGTATACTTTTTATCCATTTATAGAAGCATTTCAGTTCGTGGACCTTCCACAAACTGTTATAGCAGCTATACACGTTCATTCCATCACCAGCGTTAGTCGCAGTGCCTTCACTCAGTTTCTGATATTTTATTCAGTTTCTGACAAATTATTCACTCAAATCAACATATGAATGCTAAATGTTTGCCTGAATTTCGTCACTCAGCTCACTCATCGTAATAGAGTCACTCAACTCCGTATCAACTCTAATCATTCACTCAAACTAAGCTCAAAGTAAAAATCAATTTTGCTCAAACTAATTCAATTAAATTTAAACTCAAATCATTAATTTACATTGAATTTCAGCATCAGTAATCTGCTCAATTTAATATCAACGCAAATTGTAAATTTTCTCAATTTAGTATCAACTCAAATTAGGTACTCAAGGTAGTCCTTAAGGCTTATAGCATTTTAGCCATACTTTTAGCTTTTTTTTTTTTTTTTTTTTAATAAACGTTGTTTTGATATTTTTTAAATGAAGATATATATGACTCAGGATTGCGCAGGACAGAGTGGCATACTTTTTTCAGCACAAAATAGGCAATATAATGAACTGAAATACTGTAGCACAAATACACAAAATCATTTTTATGGGTGTTTTTGGTTGTTCTCAAATGAAATAATAATAATAATAATAATAATAATAAATTATAATAATAATATCCCAATTTATGCTTTCTACATTTTTTGCAACTTCGTTCACATATTCTGATAGCAATAGAAATTTACCCTTTTATAAAAGTAATGATAACTTTTGTTCGATCTGATGTATCCGAAAACCCAAATACACAGTTTGAAGTCTGGAGCCTCCCTGTTAAGACACTCCACAAGTTAAGAGTTGCTGGTATGTCGCTTGGGTTTTAACATATTCATTCTAACATAATTTCAACGAAACACTCACTCTCACTCACTCATCATCTAAACCGCTTAATCCTGTATTCAGGGTCACGGGGGCCTGGAGCCGATCCCAGGAGACTCGGGGCAATCAGGGCTTAGGTTGACAATCCATCGCAGGGCACACACATACACACTCGTTCACACACTATGGCCAATTTGGGAATACCAATTAACCTAACCTAACCTAACCTAACCTAACCTACATGTCTCTGGACTGTGGGAGGAAACCGGAGGAAACCCACCGAGCACGGGGAGAACATGCAAGCTCCATGCACACAGAGATGGGAATCGAACCCGGACCCTGGAGGTGCAAGGCGACAGTGCTGACCACTACAGAGTGCGAACCACTCATTTAAATTGTCTTGTTTTTTAATCTTATGGAAAAAGCGCTGACACTGGAGCCTCCTTCCAGAAATGTAAAGAGAAGAAATTTTCACCTCAAGGAACATAAACAATAAAAAAAAAAGCATGAAGTGTCAAAGTTGAGGATGTAAATGTTATGCAAAACTCTCCCCACCTACCTCATAGACGTTTACAAAAATAAAAATCGCTCTGTCTCCCCCCCCCCCCATTGAACACACACTTACGTCTTTTCTGAAAGATGTAACTTCATCGGTGGTGCATAAGTTTAGTAATGTTTCTAAGAGGCCTTGTCAAGAAGAGTTTTCTTCAGAAAAATTATATTCATAATTAATGAATGCTGAAGGTAAGAGGGTTACCTGCAGAGGCGATTTATTCTGGGCCAACACTCCTGGCATGCCTATACACACACACACACACACACACACACACACACACACACACACACACACACACACACACACACACACACACACACACACCTGGCAAGACACAATAGGGGTGTGAAAGGCACTTGATTATAGGTTTTGGCTGTAAATTATAAACCCTCAAACAAATCCTTTCTGACAGCAGTCTTTGACGCAATCGCAGCTATGTTAGTGATTACAATAATCCAAAAGGACAGTAGGTTCTTTGTTCCTGTCGAGCAAAGACAATGGACAAGAACCTGCTTTTGTTAGAGTTTGTGAAGACCACTTCTTCATTGGCTCAGACTTAAAAAAAAAAGAAAAAAGAAAAAAAGGCAAAAGAAAAAAAAAGAAAAAAGAAAAAAAAGAAAAAAAGAAAAAAGAAATAAAAAGAAAAAAGAAAAAAAAAGAAAAAAAAGAAAAAAGAAAAAAAAGAAAAAAAAGAAAAAAAAGAAAAAAGAAATAAAAAGAAAAAAAGAAAAAAAAGCGGGGGGGGATTATTCCCTCCTTCCTTGGATAGTTTATAAATCAAAGATGTTACGAGCTAGTTTATTAACACTTCAGTTAGTGAAAGCACCTTATTGATTTTGTTAGATTTATTGATTTATTTATCGCCGTGTTTTATGTTTGCAATTCCTTTAATTCACTTAGAGCTTTTCTTTCCGAATATGAAAAGTGCCACTACTGAGGGTCAAGTGATTTATCTCATTAATCCTTTATTATTGCATTCCAAGTTTACATACTGTATGATGCTGCTGTCCTAACTGGGGTCGTATCCATGGCAACGGCAGAATCAGGATTGTCTGATGGGAGATCGGTTCAGGGATTCACAGGCCCACAGATCAAATCAGTACCAGGGAAAAGACTGTTTAGCTAAACATTAACGTGGGTAAACGTGAACACATTTAAATAAGCCACGCCGTCATCTAGATTGACTGACAAAACCAGAGTAAATGAAGTAGATAGTAATGAGTTGAAGCTTGAGTTAAAATTAAGGGAACCTTTAGGAAATAATTCGAGTTGTTCAATGAGTTCATTGTGTCGATTAGATCGACGGAATCTCGTATGTTAAATCAGTTGTGAATATTCAAGTGAACAGGATTGAGAAAATGATTTAAGAGGAAATGAAATTTAAATTCGTGATTTGATTTGATGTAGAGTCGAATTTGCCTGCGAAAGTGATTTGAGTTGAATTGAATTATTTCGACTGGAGTTGGAGCTGAAGTTGAATTAGTTTTAACATTGAGTTATGTGTGGAATTTTGTATTTAGTTCACTTTAATTGAATTATTTGAGATGGTTGAATTAGTTGAATTAATTTAAGCTATGATTAGGATTAAGACTGAGTTGAGTGACTTAAATTCTGAGGGTTTAATGATATGCTGAAATTAGCGGAAAACTATAATAATTTTTTGAATAAATAATGCTGAGTTAAGGGAATGGCTTGCAGTGGAACTAAAGCAGAGCTAAATAAGTTAATGTTATGTTCATTTGTATGAGCAGTAGTTGAATTTGAGTTAATTTAATTCAAATTAATTGTACGTAGTTAATAATTTGGATATATATATATATATATATATATATATATATATGTATTCAAGCTGATAAATAAAAGTTTGCATTAACAATGCAATAGATTTTCGAGCAGAAACTCATCTTAATCTGATATTAAACTTTAAGTAAAATAATAAAGATCAACTTTTCATTAGTGACATTTCAATATTTCAGTCATGAAGCACAGTATTGCATGCATATATAAGTTAACTAACACAGTATAAGCTAAATATCCGTTTGTTGGAGTTTTGGTTGGATTGGTGGTTTTATACAGTATATCATTATTATTATTTTTATTATTATTATCTGAAATATATATATTTTTAGCTTCCTAAAACAGTAAATACAGTATATTGCTTGCTAGATCGAATGGAAATACTGCAAATGCTGGCTGTAAAAGCTCCATGGTAAATCCTTTGGAATGCTGAACACCCTATTACATAACCACACCACATTAATAAGCTGTACATCAGCTTTACCCTCCAGTTGTAAAATGAATTTATGCTTTTGGCAAATATAAATATTATAATACCGACTCCCTTAACTTTAATTTTATGAAGCAAATTTTATGAGAAAGCGTGAAACTCTGTGCTTCTTTAATGCCATATTTTAAATTAAACTATCCCCACACAGACTGACTGAATTGCCTCGTTATCCTAATAGATGCTGAATATGCAGTAGTGCATTTAATCAAAGGTAATGTTCTAAAAAAAAAAAAAAAAAAAAAAAAAACTTCAAGTCTTCATACAGTATGTTACAAATTACTTTTCACCAAGAAAATATGGGTAATAAACTTTCCCTTACCCCTAACAAGCAATAGTTCAGAACTTTTTCAGGCCACCAAAGCTGATAGATTTCCCATTGTGTTCATATTTCTGCTTTCAACGTGGTAAAAATTCATTTCTACCTTTTGCGAAATTTGCATAAAATTCATAACATGGGCTCATAATTTGTTAAATATGACTACTTTCCAAAACTTTGCAAAAAAATAAATCTCATTCAAGGACTTTACATTCACATACGGCGCCTGCATTAATCTGGTCTTATAACAGATGCTGAATATTTAATAGTGCATTTAATTTTGTTTTAATATAATGCACCAGAATCCTCCTTCGGATGCAATAAGCTACATTTTTTTTCTTCAAAGAAACTTCAAGAAAGCCTAAGAGGATTAGGAGGGTTCGGCTAATCTCAGTAATTCGAGTTGATTGGAGTTGAGTGATGTCTTAGAAAACGCCCCCTTGTATTGTGAAAACATTGTTTTAGTTCATTAAGTCAGTTATTTATGGGTGATGTCATGCCGTGCAAGACAACCTTACTTTTATCTTTTATCCATTAAAAGTTGATTTTCAGCATGTTTCGCAATGCAATTAGTTTGCAGTTATTTTTTTTACCAGAAACTGCCAAGAAAAAATTGCCAAGCGCTCACAAATGAAAGCAGCAATTTTTTCCTGCTTATGGAAGGGAGTCTCTAGTGTCAATGTTTTTTTCACGAGATACTAACCGCTACTTACAGTACACATAACCGCTACTTACAGTACACTATCGGTCAGTCGCCTCAGGGGTGAACATAGGTCTAGTTTAGGTCAAAATAACTGGATAAATTAACCCAAAAAATTATAACCTATAATATATATATATATTTTAAATTGGTGTTTGAGTCACTGTTGTAAAAAGTGATATCAAAGCCGAGGTTGTGCTGTTGTGCCGATTATCAGCAGGACGCCGAATCACAGCTTTGGGATACTGTCACGTTTCTGGGTGCGAGGCATAAACGCAGAGAATCCAGGTGGTAAAGGAAACGCTGTTTTTATTTATACACAAAAACAGGGAACTTAAATAAACAAATATACTTGAAATGAAAATGAAACTAAAACACGTATAAAGACACTTGAAGGACACTAACTAAACATGACAACAAGACCAGAACTTCAAAGAAACCTAACTATTTATAATGAAACTAATAACCAACTCGGTTCAGGTGAGCGTCCATGGTCACCTGACCGAGTTGCCACATGGGAAATGAAGTTTAAACGAAAGGAACCACAAACAAAAACACAGGGCGCCCTCTAGGGGTTACCCCTGACAGATACGAACTCTGATTCGTCACGTCCCATGTTGTCAATTATTTTCCTCTTATGCACTTGTTTAAATGTACTTTTTAAATATTTCTGCATAAACCAAAAAGCCTTGTCAACCCCCCCACCCACAAGGAATTATGGGTAATCAAAACTTAAGAGGATTACTTATTTGTCATGGCAATTGTATTCAAGAGTTTTGAAACTTTTGTTGCTCTTTGATTACATGCCGTGTACTTCATAGGTGGTTCGTGAAATAAGTCCTCTTAATGCTAAGTCTAATTAGTGCAGGGTTGTTCTTGTTTACATCTTGAGGAAAATGGGAAAATGGCCAGACTAATAGTGTAATTACAGGATTAGTCTGTCTGGGGCAATAAGGCAGTGGCAGTACACAGGGCTAATTACCACTATTTCCGCTGTCAGGTTTGGTTCTTGATGTACGACGTTCTCCCGAACGGGCTGGAAACAAAGACACGAACCCGTTTTCGCACATCTGCACACGTGAGAAGGAGATGATTTTCTGCAATAATCACTTCTTTCGAGAAGCAAATCCGACACGTTCAGGCTACAGCTGCGTTTCCGGACCGAATACCCGAGTCCCTCTGGACGGTTGTGCCAAAACAAAAGTACTGCTACTGCTTGGCACTCTATTAGCGATTTAAGATCACACTTTTGATTTTTTTTTTTCCTTCCCCGTGGCAGGAGCGAGAGGATGAAAAACGATTATCGTCTGGCCTGAAGGCTGCGGAAAAGCAGGATCAATTAACTCCGAACACGCAAACAGAAAGAAAGTTTCTGTAATGTTTCACACGTCAAACTTTGAAATTCAATAACAAAAAGAACCTCTTTTTACAGCTTTTACATTAAATCAAGTAACACTAATCAAAAGGGAATGCTTTAAACGTGCAGGTTCCCGTTAATGTTATTGCGATTCAAGAGCAAGAGACTTTACTTAAAGCATTTAAGGTAACTTGCACCAATTGAAATAGTGGAAAAAACGCATAAAAACGGTAGTGGTGAGTCATGCATGACATCATGATCTCTCATTAATGGCATAATAAGAATGATGAGAGGGTATAAGCTATCTCACACGCACACACACACACACACACACACACACACACACATACACACACTTAAAGACACTTAGGCAGCTGATTGCACACACCCATTTGGAAGCACCGCCTCTGAACTGGCAGCTTCCATCCTTCTTGTGTGTTATTTTCCCCTTAAAGGATGTAAAGGTCAGTGTAGCGTGTGGTCAGAGTGCTAAACTGCCCGCAATGAAGAGAGCCAGAGATCCTAGTGGTTTTAGCAGGGGGAAAAACACACACCAGTGATACACAACGTCAATACACACCATCAGTACATAAAGCACACAACATCAAGGCGACAACACGACTTCAACACACACTGTCAAGACATCAACAAACAACATCAATCCATTGAAACACAACATCAAGACATCAACACATGGCAACAAGACGTCAACACACACCATCAAGACAACAACAAATGCCCTCAATATGTCAACACACACCATCAAGACATCATAATACGCATCAAAACGTCAACATATGACATCATTACATCAACACACACCACCAAGACAACACACACCATCAAGACACACGGCAGAAATACAACAGACAAAGACAACATCAACACACACAATCATGAGAATAACACACATTGTTAATAAATAAATACTCAATACAGTAACACAAGCAATCGTTAAATCAAGAAAAACCACACACACACACACACACACACACACACACACACACACACACACACACACACACACACACACACACACACATTCCCCAGTGTTGAATTAACACCTAGCAGTGTTTGATGTATGAGTCCAGTTGGACTCAAATAACATCTGAAGGAATTCAATCAAGACCGAAAATCGACAAACATCAACAAACACCATTGAGAAAAGTACATGGCGTCTAGAAAGACGCACCTTGTCTACGCAAAACACCAAAACACACCATTAAGACATTACAACACATCATACGCAGGGTAAATGCACAACATCCGTCAACATCGCGAACACATGCACCATGAAAACATTCATATAAAATCAACATACAGCCAGAAAACACACCATCAATACATGCTAACGACACAATCAATCAATCAATCAATCAACACACCGATTTTAACTTACCATCAACACCACACCGTGATCAACACACACACACACACACACACACACACACACACACACACACACACACACACACACACTCAGCATAGCATCAACACTCACTATTATCACACTGAAATATATTACCAAGACGCAGGAAAGACACACAGCATCAATGCGCACTAACACCTCATCATGGGTGTGGTTTAGTGTGTTTCATTTTCACTGATGGAGGCGGGGCTTCTTAGTGGGACTTAATGACGAGGTGGGGGGCTCGTCAGTCTGAGTAACATTAGTCAGTTCTGGCAGTAAAAAAAAAACAAAAAAAAGAAGAAGAAGAAGAAGAAAAATCATTCCTCAGACTGAAATGACAGTAAAGAAATAATAATAATAACAGAACATGATTGAGCTAAAAAAAAAAAAATCTCTCACGATGAAACTTTAGTTAATCTACAGTATAGAAGCCACAACAGGGTTAACTTTCCTCCGTTTTATAATTTTCTTCCCGCTTACCTCTCTCACCTGGAGGTAGCTGCTCACTAGAGAAAACTCATCATATCTGTCACTGCTGTTTTGCTTGGTGTTTCTTGACGGGCATCCCCTCATAGCGTTCTGCGGGAGACGTACGAGCAACGCTGATCGACCTCTCAATCACACATCTCAGGCAACAGAGCGAAAGAGAGAGAGAGAGAGAGAAAGAGAGAGAGAGACATGAAGGGAAAAACGAGCAAAATTAATTAAATAGCAGAGAGACAGAGGCTCGGGCTATAAAGGTCTGCTGTTAGCATTTTTCTAGCCCATTGATTCCTTGTTACACGTCCACATTATGGCTCCCAGAGTCGCCATAAATCAACCCGGAGCCCATTGTCCCTTCCACCCCCCCCCCCGCATGCTCTCCCTAACGCCGATGCTGTTCTGCAGCGGCGAACCTAATCTATCGTTCGAATTCAAGGTCTGAAAAAGTGTGTGACCTCGCCTAGAGGATACTGAAGTTTTGATGAGAGCCAAGTGACCCGTGTCTGTCTCTCCGCATGCCTGTGCAGATGGCAAATCGCACTCTGGGTTTATCGGTCTTGACCCAAATAACAGATAGAGCGTTCACTCAGCGTCCACTTCCTTATCTGATGCTTTTGTTCCAGGCCAGATGCGCCCGAGGAGAAACCTGGGAAGGAGCTTTTAAATCTCCCTGTACGGACGCTCACGTGTGGGGACGTACTGTACTGCAGAAGAGAAGCGACTCTTCTACATTTCGTCACAAGTTCCAGGAATGGTAAAGATTTTTAAACACATGGTTTGGAGAAATATAACTTCGTCCTGCCACATTCGGAGTAATTCAAGCAGTACAGATGAGGCATAGTGCGCGTCTACATTCTCAGACTGCGAGAAAATTACTTAGAAAGTTCTTAGAAATGAATCATGCCAAATAGTTCAGACTACTTAATGAAATTGTCTGTTTCTCAGAAGCACATAAATTTTTTTTAAAAAAACTATTCACTTGCTTTAATTGAGGTCGATTTGCCAAGAATTCTTTTTTATTCTGCTTCTGTACATTTGTACTGCGGCTATACAAAGCTTTAATGTCTACGGTATTAAGGTAAATAATGAAGTTTTACTTCCATGTAATTGTTGTATTTGGGACGTGGAAATACTACTAATAAACACAGCCCTCTCAAGAAGAAACACTACTGACAGGAAAGGACTACTCATGGGGACGTGACTCACATAGCAACACTGACAGGAAAAAACAATAACTGACAAACAACATTTCTGAGCAAAAAACAAAACATAAACACCACTCACAATGTAAAAAAACAAAACAAAAAAACAAACAAACAAACAAACAAAAAAAAAACACTGACATATCAACAATTCTAACAAAAAAAGTAAATACTCCTGGTGGGGAAACACTACTAATGGAAACCCCACTCGCTTTTAACAGGAAAAGACTAGTGATAGGAACACTGAGAGGAATAATAATAAAAAGAAAACAATACTGACAAACAACATTTCTGCCAAAAACATTAAAACACCACTCACAATGTAAAAAAAAAAAAAAATACTACTGACAGAGAAACAATACTGACGATAACAATACTCATGGTACAAACTATTCTAACAAGAAAATAAAAACACGGACATATCAACAATTCTAAAAAAAAAAGTAAATACTCCTGGTGGGGAAACACTACTAATGGAAACACCACTCACAGAGTAAACCTTCTAACAGAAAGAAAAAACACTTTTAACAGGAAAAGACTAGTGATAGGAACATAGCAACACTGACAGGAATAATAATAATAAAAAAAACAATAACTGACAAACAACATTTCTGCCAAAAACATTAAAACACCACTCACAATGTAAAACAACAACAACAACAACAACAACAACAACAACAACAAACACTACTGACAGAGAAACAATAATGACGATAATGGTAAATATTCTAGCAAGAAAAGAAAAAAAAAACACTGACATATCAACAATTCTAACAAAAAAGAAAATACTGCTGGTGGGGAAACACTACTAATGGAAACACCACTCACAGAGTAAACCTTCTAACAGAAAGAAAAAACACTTTTAACAGGAAAAGACTAGTGATAGGAACATAGCAACACTGACAGGAATAATAATAATAAAAAACAAGAAAGAAAACAAACAAACAAACAAACAAAAAACACTGTGGATAGCGAAACACTACTGACACAATTAACACTACTATCTGGAAAAACCCTTTTGTAAAGGCAAAAAGGACTGATGGAAACACCACTCACAGTGGTTACATTAATTGACCTCATTTTACATACAAGTATAATATAAGTACTTTGGTTTGTCGTTTAACTAAGAACTAGGACGGAAGTAAACCAAGAAAACTTTTTATAAATAAAGCACTCATTTAGAGTGTGAAACATACAGTACTCTGGGGAGTGCCAAAAATTTGGCATGAAAGAAGATGCTAAAAATGTCTTAATATTAGTTTAGATATTCAAGTGAAAATCGTGTACTGATTAATTCTTTTTTATAAAAAAAAGCATGCCTTCTAAGCGTTTGCCATGAAACAGCCTTCTTTTCACCTCCACATGGAAAATAAGAATGCGTGTAACCCCGCCCGACACTAAACACCCATGACAAAAATCAGCACCGCGCTCTGGAAAGCACTTAATCGACGGCCGTGTCTTCATCTCTCCATCTCTCTGTCTCTCCATCTCTCCTCCCCAGGGCCACCTGTGTACACAGAGCTTCTCAGTAATGGCCTTTTCACCAGAGCTGCTCCCGACTTCCTCAGGGCTTCTACAGCTCTCTCTCTCTCTCTCTCTCTCTCCGCCTCGACCCAGTAAGCCGTACTGTATGTTCACTCAGCATGGTGGCAACACTTGTCTATAAACTACTCACAGATGCAGCACCGATGCAGCCGAAGCTAATTAGTACTGTACAATTAGCTGGCATCTTTACATCTTTACTTGAATTTGTCTTTCACCTCCTACTTATAATTTACGTGATATATATATCTTTCAATGTTAAGATGAAATGATGATGACCCCTTGAAAACTACACGTTATCAAACGTGACAGAAAAGAAAAAAAAGAAAAAAAAAGAAAAAAAAAAAAAAAAAACAGTAGCTGTAATCTATCTTCCCTGTGAACAGCTAGCTATTAGCATCCAAAGAGAATTATTGTCATTGACATGTTAGGTAACATTTCAGAGATTCAACAACTAATCTTCATACTGGTTCCTTTTTTTTTTTTAAAGAAAACAAACGAAAAACCTCAAATTTTTTTGTGATTTTAAAAATGAAAATCAATATCTTTTTCTTTTTTAAAGGTTTTATTCTTCCACTTTTGGCACTGTTACATTTCTGTGCTACCATATTTCGTATTTGTGAGCGCTAGCTATGAACATTCTGAGAGAATTACTCTTATTAGAATGCTAGCGATGATTGGAGAGGGTAGAGGGAAAAAGAAATTGCTGTTATTAGCTATTATTAGCTGATGTGTCTTCCTTGGTGAAAAATGTGCCAGTTTACTATCAGGACCTAAAATTGACAACAAAAATCTACGTTGAACTTTCTGCATCACCATATTTCTCTGCAGTCATATAGGTTAAGCTAAGTTAAGCCTTTACGTGTCACATATACATTACAGTACAGTGACATTCCTTCTTCGCATATCTCAGCGTACCCGGGGTCAGAGCACAGGGTCAGCCATGATAAAGCTCCCCTCGAGCAGATAGAGTTAAGGGCCTTGCTCAAGGGCCCAACAGTGGCAACCTGGCTGGGTCTTCAGTAACTCAGCGCCTTAGCCCTCAAACGTACTGTATTTGGCTAATCCTGCAATGATTGTGTCCGAATACATACTTCAAGTCAGTGCCTCTTTTGCAGGTATAACAGCTTCCACTCTTCTTGGAAGGCTGTCCACAAGATTTTGGAGATTTCCTGTGGGAATTCATACCCTTACTCGTGTAGAGCATTTATAAGATCAGGCACTGATGTTGAACGAGAAGGCCTGGCTTGCAATCTCCGTTCCAGTTCATGCCAAAGGTGATTGATGGGGTTGAGGTCAGGGCTCTGTGCGGGCCAGTCAAGTTCTTTTACACTGAACTTATCAAACCTTTATAGTCCTTGCTTTGTGCACTTGGGCAAAGTCATGTTGGAATAGAAAAGAGTCTTCTCCAAACTGCTGCCACAAAGTTGGAAGCATAGCATTGTCTAAGATGTCTTGATATGCTGAAGCATTAAAATTGCCCTTCACTGGAAATAAGGGGCCTGATTGCAACAGGAATTCAATAATTACACATGAATTCACTAAAATCATACATTTTTTTAGTGTAATTACAACAGGTTTGTCCAAATAATTTTGTTTATATAAAGTGATATTATAAAAACCAGTCATTACCATTTAGTGAGCATTCTTTCAGTTTTATTAGGAAGCTAGCTAACATTTCTAAGCTTTGCAATATTTAGTTGTTTGACGGAAAAGTCGGTCATTTACCAGCAAACTCAAACCCCATACTTTCTGCATAACTATATATTTTGAAAAAAAAAAATGTACTGTATATTGTAACATTTTGTGAGCGCTAGCTATTAGCACTGAGAAGGTGTTATTATTAGCATGCCCGCTAACATTTGAGAGATTTGAAATAAAGCTGTTGTTACGTAGCTTTAGCTAATTTTGGTTCTTCCAATTTACTACCATGTGATTTTAAAGTTGAGATTTATGTATATTTTTCCTTAGTGAAGATTTTTTTTCTTCTTCTACTGCCTGCATTTCTATCTACTCATATTTCTATAAAGTGATATTATTAGAACTTCCACATTCTAATGGTTGGAATGTTAAGTGAAGCTTCTGACCCATATCTTTAGAAATTTGTGTAAGAAACAGGTGTAGAGGTGTTCCTAATAAAGTGGACAATATATACATATACAGTGGTAATATATGAATTTAATCCGTTTCCGAGGTGAGTTCTTAAAGCGAAATCTCATATTGCAAAATGCATATTCTCATAGAAAATTATGTAAATGCTTATAATCCGTTCCAGCCACAGAAATATTACTAATATTACCAATTTCCAACACTATGATCATATTTGTTGCATATAAAAACAATCAAAACATTTAACAAAGACATGTAAATGAAGTAAAATGTGAAATAAATGGACATAAAACCACTTTGTTAATGACTTTAAATGCTGCACGTTTTTTCCCCATTTCTCTTTCTTTCACCTCAGTTGGTGTTGTCATTGTACTTCTTGTCTTTTTTCCTTTTACTGTTTATTATTGTTTTTTTTCCCTGTTCTTTCTGTTGCAGTTTGCACATTGAGTTCTTGTCCCGAATCCGCCAATCCGCTTTCGTTCCAAATGTAAATGTTGCACTTCTCACTATTGCTCTTCATGCTAATGCTTTAACAGCTGCGCGTTGTTAAAAAAAAAAAAAAAAATTCAGCTGCGTGATCCGTGACTGTATTCAGCTGCATCTGGAAACGAAGCCTATGGAGGGATTGAGACGGATGTTGGAACCATCTGGCCGTTTCTGCTGACATTCTGACTTTGTGTTTGTGTGTGTGTGTGTGTGTGTGTGTGTGTGTGTGCGTGCACGAGTGAGATCGTGTGTGACGATGAAACGCGGTGATGCTGCTGCTTCACAAATGGCAGGACATAAACCCTTCTCAGATGGAGGTTGTTCGTGATTTTCGATGTGGAAACATCACATATTGTCTCTCAGTGCATTATTACTACACTCATAAGGCGGGAAAAAAAGGTGTGTGTAAGTGTGATTCTTTGAGTATTTTTCATCATCGATGCTGTGCTTGAGGCCGGCTCCGGATCTCACCTGCATTCTGAGTCCTGCATCACATCGGGGGAATTTCAATCGAGAGCACAGCGGGATGTCTGCCTCATTTAGCAGCGGGAGGCTTTATGAACCGAGGGGAGTAAAGGACAGAAGGTTAACTGAGAAATTCACTGGCTATTGCTTTTGACTCTTTCTCTCTCTCTCTCTCTCTCTCTCTCTCTCTCTCTCTTTAAAATAGAGCCTCTTTTTCTAAACCTACATGTTCTGTTCACTACTTGTCTTATTGACTTAAAGCAGAACAGCTGTGTATGTTATAGAAAGAAATTACTGTAATTACTGTTACCATGGCGAAGTTGACCATTTTATTGTGTTTTATTTCCTTTTGCCGACAAATGCTTTTTTTTTTTTTTTTTGTAATTTATGAAAATAACTCAAAAATAAATGCTATACGTTTTATCCATTCATGCTACCTGATAATTATTAGTTACTTCCTGTGATCCGTATCCTATAGAGCAGTGAGTAATATTAGTATTTTTTAAAATATGAAATATATTTTATGGAAATTCATGCAAATTTTACATTTACAGCTTAATCTAAAAAAAATCGGAGACTCCTTCCAAACATCTTAATGAAAACGTCAAAAAAGTAATAAATAAACCACGTTTATTCACGTCTTCTCGTACTGTAAATTGTCACTGTGGAAACAAGTAGCATTTTCTTTTTATATTGTACTAAGGTTAATTTGATGATGTGGCTGCACAGTTAAAAGCAGGTACAGTGTCTAATGCATTCAGGGCAAAGCTCCATGCCTTTCAGGTGCTCCTGTCCGAGTCTGCCTTGTCAGCACTTTGTAATCAAATCCATTCTGTTATTAAAAGATGCTCTTGACACTTGACTCCATCAAAACAAAAAGTCGGCATAATGCAATTTGGTTCGGGGGGATCTGGGTCAGGGTCAGGGCCAGAGCTCTGTAGGGAATTTCATATCGCATCCTCAGCGTTCACGCCACAACAAAACGTTTTCTTTGAGTTCATGACCAAGTGTTTTTTTTTTTTTTTTTTCTCTCTCTTTCCGTCCCACGCCCCCCAGCACCACCAAAGGAGGGGGAGGGGGAGGGGGGTGTTAAGGGGGCGCAGGGTGAAGTGCATTTTTTTCATTTCACACCTGAAATTGCATCTCCACCATTAGGTTTGAATAGGCACTAACGGCCGATTGGTGGTGTAAGATCAGGGGAAAAAACAGGGCATTTCTGGAAGCTATATGGGCTGGAGCGTAAAACGGTCGCGCAGTCACAATTACCTAACATTTATTTTTTTATACATGGCTTATGACTTTTTTTGTGACAGTAAGAGGATCACATTGTAATAAATATTAAATATTTTACCACAGTTTCATTTCATTTAAAACAAAGAGATAAAAAAAAAAAAAAAAAGTTCTTAATTACATCGATAGCAGATTCATCACCTTGTAACAATTACTTGCATAGTAAAAACGAGTTCTTTATAAAGCTGTGAAATAAATTCCTTGCAAAGGTCAATCTCACCACGGGAAAAGTCTAGGCATAATTCAACTGTTCGGATACACTAAAAATGTAATTGGCTACATCTGCTTATATTGACTAAAGCGTTACTTGTAAACCACAGTTACCAATTACAACTACAAGTCAAATACTAAGCATCAAAAAGTACAAAAATTATAAAAGATAAAAAAAAAAAACTATGAAGGAAAAGAAAGAGGAAAGGACAGAAAAAATGTCAGCAGTATTAATTGATTTAATAATTTCACAGATTATTATTATTTTTTTAATCATAATTACTATTACTCATGGTTTATTTCAGAATTTTATATTCAAGCATGCATTATGCATAATGCCAGTTTTCTCTTAAATCACTCATTTTAAATATTATTTCTTATAGTCATTGCTATGCTTTCTAATGCATTCTGCTTTCTTTAAAAATTACAGAATTTGTAATAAACCTGTACTCTCTCATAAATGTTTGCCATTTAATGCCAAATGATTCATGATGCTAATCTGAAGTTAATTATATTATTTATTTATTTATTTATTTATGGAATCTTTTCTCCCAATGGCCATAAAATTATATAACTAATCTCTGTAACGTTTACACTACGGGATAGGGACTGTCAGTAGTTACTGTTCAATATCACATTATGACACTACTGTTCCCACAACTCAGTATAAGTTCCAAGTGCAATTTCTGATTACCAGAGTGATTAGCGCATTTTCTTCCTTTTCATTTACATTCCAAGTGCAATATCTGTATATTAATTATTTTTGGTGCAATATATAACTTACTGTAACTTACTGTGTGCTATATTTAATTCTATTTCCTATTTAGTTATTTAAAATATATAATTAGCTTTTTGTTTTTCTTTCTTCCCGGTAAATCAATCAAAGCAACTGTAACCAAGACAAAGCATTTTTCCTCTGGGATTAATAAAGTTCTTTGTATCTTGAATTTATCTTTTAGATTTGCTTGTTTTCTTGCTGAAAAGACCACAATAAACCTTTGTCTGGACAAATTTCACTTCTGTAACCCTCAAACTGTCATCATAATCGGCATTTCTATTTATTTATTTATTTATTTATTTATTTATTTATTTTGCCATGCATTTATTAAAAGTGACTTCTCCATGTTTATATTTATGTTTTTCTCTCAACGTGTAAACACAATTTTGGGATTTTTTTTTTTTTACCTTTAAAAAAGGAGCCTGGTGCCTTCTGAACAGCACACGGTATTTCAGGAATAATGTTTTCTCAGATTCTCTATTCTGATTGGGCTGATTGGTTCAAACAGGAACTTGTGTAATGCCTCCTAATCTAAATCTAATAAAATAATAAATATCGGTAGCATGGTGGCTCAGTGGTTAGTACTGTCAACTTGCGCTTCCAGAGTCCGGGCTCGATTCCGACCTCAGGGTCTGTGTGTGTGGAGTTCGCATGTTCTTCCTGTGCTTGGTGGCTTTCCTACAGGTACTCTGGTTTCCTCCCATAGTTCAAAGACATGCAGATTAGGCTAATTGCCCATGGTGTGTGAATGTTGACCAGAGGTCCCACCACAGGCATGAAAATGGGAATAAATACAATGGTAATCATCATAAGCCTCCACAGTCCCTAGTAGGACTACAGAGGTCCCAAAATGCATGGAAGGGACAATAAACATCATAATAGTCTTTGGTTTGTCCATTTTCTTGGCAACATGGCATTTTTCTCTCTTATTAGTAGCTTAAGCAGATGGTTAGGGAATGATTGTTTACACCATCTACAATATAAGTGAAAAAACATGAACTGATTTGAAAACTGATACTGTAGCATTAAAAGACTAAAGACTACAAGGGTTTTTTTTTGTGTTTGTAAACTTGTCATGATCGTCTCTGTCTCATTGTGTTGTTTCTCTATTGTTTCAGTCACCTTCATTTCCCAGTGGCATGCATGTGTGTGTGTGTGTGTGTGTGTGTGTGTGTGTGTGTGTGTGTGTGTGTGGTTTGTGAATTCACACCTTCAAAGCTGTGAACTGATGCATGTTGAACGGCCTGGCTCTTCCACACGCGCGACCAGATATAGAACAGCAGTCATGTTTACCGTCCACACTGAGAGACACGACCTTTTGGAAACCGACGTATCGACAGCCTTGACATTCATGCAGCAGTTCCATAACTCAAAAGCCCTTGAAAGAAAAGAGAGGAGTCCTCTTAGAGCATCGATCCTTCAAGAAAACCTGGAGAAGATAGCATTTCTTTTTTTTTCTTTTTTTTTTTTTGGAACACCAATTTCATGCTCGCATTGCAATGCGGTGACAAAATAGTGTGGCATGTTATTCATCAAAGAAAAGGTGGAATTGTGTGTAAGAGGGAAGAATAAAGCACAGATTAATTTTGGGATGGGAAAAAAAAATCAATCGAAACGGTGTGACGGTGACACGTGCTGAGCACATAGAGCGCTATTTAAAATCAGCGCCCGTTGCTCAGCACCCACGTCTTTCGCCTTTCCATTCCCGCCCTGGGCCAAATTGGGAGGAGAATCAATATGATAAACTGCTACTTGTTTTGTTCCCAAATTGTTTCGGTTTGGAAATCAATGCAGGGGCCCGGGTCATTCTTCAGAGTATGAGGAGGACACACAAGGTGTGGTAGGTGAGTGTTTGCGTGTCCGGGTGTATACGTGGGAGGATGGTGAGGCTCAGGATGTGATGTTAAACCTCAGTGTGTTCCTGGAGAAAAATGAAAAAGCAGAGGTTATGTCACTGAGACACGAGATGGTGAGAGAGAGAGAAGGTTTTGAAAGAATGAGAGACACAGAAAGAACCAGGCTAGTGGAAAATAGAAGGAGCTGATGGATGGGAGGAGGAGAGCAGGTTTATCAGCGGCTGACAGACACAATAAAAAATAACCTTCGCTGTACGGACGCTGCCCAAATTAATATGGAGCAGCCAGGCATGGAGCCATTAGGCGCACATTGACAGCGTCATTAAGTCAGTGGCCAGATTATGCTCGGTTACTGATGACATGTGGGACCGACTGTGTTTGTCGCTTGACCTCGGGAGAAAAAAAAAAAAATCTGGAAAACTTAGCCCGGGACCCTGCGACGACAGCCGACCGCCACCAGATCCGTCTCATGTTCACGAAACGGTGTCGATCAATTCACAGTCTGGCATGCACCCGTTACCGCGTCATTTATCATCCCAGTTTCCGTGTATTTTTGGAGCAAGATCTCTTCAATCAGGACAGGAGATGGGGAGGCACATGGAGACGAGGGCGCAGCTTTATCTTTCGCTAGTCTCAGGGTGTGCGGTGACGAAATTAGCTGATTTGTCATCCTGAGACCCGAATCCCGGTGCTCATTAGCAAATCGACACCTGTTTGTTTGGTTCAAGTTTTATTTTTTTTTTCGCTCCAAGCAATTAATGCTCTTTGGTTTAATTGGGACTTGGAGGATTTTGTTTACTTGTGTACTTTGAGAGCCAACTGTTTAATTTTGGAGCTAACGCGCTAGATCAGGGATCTATCCGGCGATCAATCATGAGCTTGAGAAATACTGTCTTTGTGGATTTCTCCAGTTTGTCCAGTTTGTACTTTCAGTAAATATTTCTTCATTTACTGCTTAATTGACCAGTACTACAAACCTCTGACACCGGATACTCTTTTACCAATTATAGGACTACAAGAGAAAAGTTTCGCAGATCAGCTTAGTTTCATTTAGTTCAGAAAGGTGACCTTCTAGGAAAGAGCAAAAAAGAAAGCGAAACAGTCAGGTTTTTAACCTTAGGATCCCGTCCACATGGGACAAAATTCATTTTCTTGCCCTGCAGACTTCCAGATATTAGGTAGCGCAATTCAGCATGGGGTGCGCGGGATTAGATGAACTTTAGGCAGGCGGGTATATCGAAGTCAAATAGCCTATTTACACCTTTTAATAGACTTTATTAAAGAGAGAAGATATTTGCGAAGCCAGTAAGAACATTCATCTTACTTTATTGTGTGAACTATACAGGATTGTATTCATCCTAGAATAGCAGAGCTTCTGTTCAATTAGTTGCGTACAGTACAACTGTAAATTTGAGTATGTGAAATCCTACAGTAAGTAGCGGAAAACACAAGATTAAAGATCACACACAGCTTGGAATAAAGTATGCAATTACGTTTGCATTAAGTTCTACAGAACATGTTTTACTGCATCTGTCTTGATGATTCTTTTGTTGTTGTTGTTGTTGCTCCTGTTCGAAAGCGATTCAATAACAGTTTCTGACGAAAATGCCCGGTGACTCACGTCGAATTTTGCGAAACCAGACAAACAGACGCCGCACTCCGCCTCACCACTGGTGATTTCATAAGTGAGTAGTCGCTGCACTTTTTAATCGCACTTGTCTTTTTTTTTTTTTTTTTTTTACCAGAGATGAATTCATATTCAAGTCATTTTCAGTCAAGAGCTGTTTCCTTAACAGATGTTCACAGCAGCAGAGGCTAGCTGTCAGCGCAGCGAGGATATGCTTTTCTCTCGCTGTTCACTTAAAGGTGTAATAAGCAGGATATTTTATTTATTTATTTATTTATTTATTTATTTATTCTTTTTTTTTTTTTTACCTTGTGCCTGTCAGTCACACTTCTTGCCTGGAGCTGGCCGAAGCGGCGCGTCATAAAAGATGCAGCTAGGTAAGACCGCAACACTGTCAGCTCTGAAAATTTTATTGCATTTCCTTAACTGGTGTTTTTTTTTTTTTTTTCGTTTATTGGTTTTAGAGTAATATTTTATTGTTTAAACGGTAAAAAAAAAACATATGATGAGTAGTCTCATCGGATCAGTGACACAATCATAGTCTTTGACGTGGGTCATAGTCATAAGAACAATACAAGCATTAGCCCCGCCCACAGCCCCAACCGTGACCTCTGCAGTTGTTCATACTGTATTAACGCAATATTAAAGCAACCCAATGCAAACAAATGGAATCATCTTAGATGACCAAGAAAGTCACCTGACCTCAACCCACTGAATTGAAGTAGGAAGATCTCTAAAAAATGATGAAAATAGTGTCACTGTCCAGATCTGTGTTGAATGTGTTGATCTCCTGCGATTTTTTTAAACAACAGTTCAAATAGCCACTTCTTCCAACCATGGTGATAAGAAAAGCAACCAAAAAGTCCAACCTTGAGGTGGATGGGCTACAATGACAAATGACCGTGTTGGGTTCCAGTCGTGTCGACCAAGAACAGGAATCTAAAGCTACAGTGGACACAGGATCACTAACGCAGGACAGTTGACAACTAGTGCTGTTAATATTAATACACTGACGCATTAATCTAGAAATTTTTTTCAACGCATTGCTATTTTTAAAAATGCAAATGGATCATCATATGACCCTAGTGCCTTCCCGTAATCGCTGGGCGTGCGTGCTGTGTGTGCTAATGCCGCGTTTAACGTGGATAATAAGACAACTGAGGAAACATCACTAGGTGTGCTGAACAACAGGTTTCATAATAAAAAGCTTCTAGAAGGACGTTTGGATAAAACCTTAACTTATACGTTTAAGTAGCAATAATGACCTCAGTGTAGCTGCATTTCTAATCAATGACAAATGGCGACTGCACTCTTTCACTGAAACAGAAGAAAGACATTTTGCCAAAGCTTGTGCAGGCCAAGGAGAAAGAGTATTTTTTAAAAAACTGTTCATTAACTAGATTCGCATTTTTTATTGAATTGACATGACTATTGAAAGCGCAAAGATGTTTTCGAAATAAGAGTTGCTTTCCTGCGTAAAACATTGCACAAACATTTGCATCATTTACTCCTGCTATTCCGTTTTTTCACTTTCTCCCTGCTGAATTATGCTGCACAACAGATCCTGCAAGAAGCACACCCTGGCCTAAACCCAAAACCCTGGATCATCAATACGACCAGTCGGATCTGCAGGTATTTGCTCCAAGCACACGCCGCAGCACCTGAATTCCCTAATTGCGTTCTCTACATTCATAAACATCACTTTGGTGAAATCAGGAGGTGTTGTGCGAGGGATGGAACAAATACCTGTGGCCATGCACCAGTCGAGCCGAGCACCCTTGCCAGGTTTAGGCTGACGCCACGAAGCAGGCTGATAAATAAATGAATAAAGTGCACACAGAGTAGTGAGCGCTAAGGCGCGTTAGCATAAATAAGACACAGTGCGAATTTGAATGAGCGTGGAACTCAAGTCCTGGGGAAAAAAAAAACAAGAAAAAAAACAAAAAAAAAAAAAACAGCTTTGATGTGAAGCAACGGCCCAGGCACTGAAGACGGACAGGTAGGCAGCGGACGGATCAAAGTCAACAACAAACACTTCTCACACACTCAATATTTCATAAGGCACATGACCACTAGAGCTACAGGGCCTCCTGAACATCACCTCATGATCGATGTGTGTTGATTAGCTCGCGGTCTGTTTTTAGCGTAAGCCCAGAGTGCCTGAAGTGCTTCTTATCTTTCACACATCTCACTCTGCTGTCTTCTCAGAGCTGGCAGCGTGTGCTTGGCTTCATATTTTCGTGGGGGGGAGAAAAAAAAAGAAGATGCGCGGGATCTGAGCCGAGCAATACAAAGACATGCCTTCATTTTTGTCTCGAGTGCTGAGTGATGTCTACACTAGGAAATATAACTTGCGCTGACTGCAATGAACCCGCATCTCCATCCCTCCCTGACTCCCTTCGCTCTGTCATGAACTCATTTTACTTACTGATTTTTCGCGGCAACGTCGTGATGTATGGTCAGAGGACTGACACATATCACCTTCGCTCCATTTTTTGACGCTTACGATGCTAGACGCACATTACGAGACAAAATGTTTTCATTTTAATTTGAAATGAGTTCCATCACTGGTGCAGCCATCTGTACATCAGATGTGGAGTTTGGAAGTGTTTAATGCAGCGGCGCTTAACCCTTTATGAACCGTAATCACAATACAAGGGCCTAAAAGTTAGACGGCCCCCAAAATCTCACGTCAGCCGTAATATTTAACACAGATTTTATCTTATGGACACAAGAGCACTGAAATCTGCCTCACGTTAAAAGTTCTAGAACAGAAACGCAGTTGCACATAATACTTTCATGTAAAGTGTAAAGCTAAGTTTGCACCAAAAAATGAAACGTGAACATATAAAATAATATTCTGCACACAGAATGATGGGGAACTTTCATTTCTGGGCGTTCTTGGGTAGGTTAACTAAATAAATTGAAGCTTAGTTCTGTCTGGTGGAAAAGCAAACAGCAGTAATTGTTGAATGGTGAAATGTTATAAAATTGAGGAATTTTCAGGAGTTAATGCGAATGATTTAGGAGTTATTATTTCAGAATTCTGACTTGTTTCCTTAACATTCTGTAGAAAAAAAAAAATAAACATAATAATTCTGACAATTTTAAATAAAATTTGGTGACAACTTAAAATTCCGAATAGTGTCTGATGTGTTTTCCTACTTATAAAATTCTGAATTCTGAAATTCGAACTTCATTTGTTTACGTGTGCATTTTTTTGATTGAGCACTGTGCTACTGTACGTCCGAACTGACTGCACTATATTTTATGTATAACATCTTCGATTTTTAACTGTTTTATTCAGAATTAAAAAAACAAACAAAAAAAAGTTTTTATTGCTATTATTTTCTATTTCATTTTAGGATTATTTTCTTCTCTTTTATGTAAAACACTTTGAATCACCATTGTGTATGAAATGTGCGATACAAATAAACGTGGCTTGCCTTGACCTATCTTAAAATTCTGACTTATTCTGTCAGAATTCTGAATTATGTTTTAGTATATCCAAAGTCTTAAGACTTAAGACTTCTCATCTTAAAATTCTGAAATAAAGAAAGATTTACTATTTCTATTATCCTGGGCCCGTATTCACAAAGCTTCCTATTTTTTAGCCTAAGCGTTGCTCCAAGTGACAAAATTCTAAGAAAAATCTTAGAATTATAGCATTTTCTTAGAATTTTCCCTTGAATTTAGGATTAAATCTTAGTAAAGATAAAAATTATTCACAAAACATCTTAGCCCTAAAAACAGCTCCTAAGGTAAGATTTATTAAGAGTAGAGCGGAGGACTTTTAAGAGGTTTAAGAGTTTCTCTAGCAGAGGACAAAATGGCGGAAGGAAAAAATAATCACTGAACGTGAAGCTAAAAGTAAACACTGTTCTTCTATCCATTTTTTTTCTTCTTTTACTTCCTTACATCTCTCTTGGATTGTTGGCTACATACCATCCAACAGTGCAAATTAATTAGACTGTCCTGCAATCATGTAAATTATAAAAGCTGAGACATTTTGCTCCCATCAATCTGAAATGGATTACAAATAATAAAATACGGTAAATAAATTTGAGAACTTAAATATAGTAACTACTGTGTGGAAATTGCTTCACATTTTCAACATTTGGCTGTTTTAATTCACTTTAATAAATTTAGCCTATAACATAAACTTTGCATGAAGTAGCCTGTAGTCATAATTATACAATTTCATTATACAGTATACAAACATTGTGTTCTATTATCATATAGTCTATTTTCCCAAAGAGTGAATTTCAAGATCTTTGAAGAGGTCAGAGGTTATTTTTTATCAACCAATCACAGTTCTTGAATTGCTGCATCATCCCTAGCAACGGGGTCGACCACACCTCCTCACTAAGATAAAGGTTTTTCTACTTTCCTTACTCAGAGTTGCTCTAAGACGTTTTCTAAATCACTTTTAGTCTAGGACTCCCAGCTAGGACCTTTTAGGCTAAGATAGGAGCTTTCTGAGAGAATTCTTAGAAGCTTTCTGAATATGTGCCCAGAACTTTAGTCTCCATAAGTTTTCTCTAATAACATATCTGTAATAAATATGACAGCCTCGGACTCGACTCGAGAGTGTTTTTATTTTGCAGTCATAGAGTTTGACAAGAAGTAATTCATTCTTATAGCAAACAGACAACCATTGGCACAATGCACAAACAAAAAAAATTAAGTCAGGACTTGGCCTTCAAAAGATGTTGTTCTTCTGATCCTCAGTTTGGTTTGGTCTGATTTTCTTTTGGAAGTAATTTGGTCCCCACCACTCAAAACCCGTCTTGAATCAATCTCTGGCCAATGCTGGTCATAGAATCTTGAATGCATCCTTATCTTGTTTGTATCTTGTACATCTGAAAGTTGTAAAGTTCTACATAAAAGTATTTCCACAGAAACACAAACACAACATGATGGCAAGTACTACTAGTATAATACTTTAAGGAATAGAACACTCAATTTTGTGCTGATAGTTGATATTAAACACCATTACAGAGCAGTTTTTATCCATTTATAGTTATACTTAATGTTGTGGAACATCTACTTCTTTTTACAACTTAGCTTATAGTAGGTACCATTTAAAAAACCGTCCCATCACCAGCTTCTTCTACAAATCGAAAAAGTCTCTGATTAAGCCTGAGACTTACTTACTGTACTTTCTTTGTGTTGTTTTTGTAGAAACAATATTAGATTAGAACAAGTGCACATGATACTATAATCATCTGATACAACTTGGCCAGAACTGCTAAGGAAATATAAGAAAATGGGTACATGACCTGAAATGGGCATAGGAAGACAATAACTTGAGACTAGGATTGAAGCAAACGGACTAACACAACAAAAGTTTTATTCGCTTTTTGCTTGATAAAAAAAAACAAAAAAACATAAAGCACCTCAAAGGGAATTCCCATTAATTCACCGTTTTCTAATTGTCTTGCTTAGAGAGCATGGGTTTCACCAGCAGCTGTTTCTGATATTATTTGGCAGCATGGAGCTTTTCTAATGTACCTTTGCCAAGCCGTGTTACTTTAGGGGAAAATAATATTGGCCCAGGCGTCAGACAGATTGAGCTAACACTGGCCTTCTGCCATCAGCAGGAAGGTGGAGCAGAGGACCCAATTATTTAGCAAAACATCCGTAAAGACGCTTCGCTTCTAATGATGTGACACTAGCAAAACACACAGGCTTCTGGGAAAAGTATGTGTGCACACGACTGTGACAAAGCGTTTGCGGCTCAGAAATATCTTTTATATTTGTACGACTCTATGTACGGTACCGGAAATAGAGACAAAACTTCCACATTTCCAAACAACATCTCCACCTGTTCTCTCTACTTTCACACAGATCGCGAGCCCGGTGAGAACTGCACAAGTGCGCACGGCAAAATAACGGTATAAATATATGATTACATTGCCCTCCAGCTTCAGAAAGCTTTTTGATCGCAGTGGGAGGCCAAGACTGGATTGGAAAGATTTCCAGCCTCCAAGCTCGAAGGTACCGCCACCTGTCACCTGTCCACTAACACAGCAAGCAATCATCCAATTTCAGCCACCGCACGCCAGGAAAGGTCAGCCACAAAGTGCTTTCTGCTTTTCCGCAGGGAAAAAGAAGGAGGCTGAGGGAGAAAAAGACAGCTCTTACGGCTCCGTTAGAATTTCACTAGTGTGTGGCTATATGAGGTAAATGCGGTAAACCATGGGTTCTCCACCTTGGAGTCATGTGAGGCCATCTGAGATGTGGGAGGAGTCCTTTTTTTTATTTTTTATTTTTTATTTTTTTTTACCAAGCATTATTTTTATTATAGTACACAAAAAAAGTTTTCTGGAATTTTTAGTAATACACAAGATTTAACTATAGAAACATTGTAACATGCAATGGTAAAGATGTATCTATGCAGTGTCATATCAACACAGCCACAGAGCATGAAAATATAATCCGACTGCAGTCTGATAGATAGAAAATAAAATATGTATTTATTTTTTTGGCAGCAGAAGCATGTCAAATTTTTTACATTATTATTATTATTATTATTTATTATCTCCCAATTTTGTCAGAATGCTGATATTTTCATTAACACCGTATATGTGTAGGACAGTTATGTTTTTGTAGATAATCAAACTTTGAGACTAATTAGAATTTTAAGTTATGTTTTTAGCCAACATTCTAATTCAGAAATTAATCTTTTAAAATGTGTATACATTTGAAGATACTAAGTTCTAGAACTGTATGTCACTGAGACAATTAAGTTACATAGTGAGAACATACTCACTAATAACATACTTGTGAGAATTTTGAAATAATAAGTAAGTAATTTTGGACAAATCAGGTCCCGTATTCACAAAGCTTCTTAGAATTCTCTCAAAGAGCTCCTATCTTAGCTTAAAAAGTCCTAGCTGGGAGTCCTAGACTAAAAGTGATTTAGGAAACCTTTTAGAGCAACTCTGAGTAAGGAAAGTAGAAAAACCTTTATCTTAGTGATGAGGTGTGGTCGACCCTGTTGCTAGGGATGATGCAGCAATTCAAGGACTGTGATTGGTTAATAAAAAAAATAATAAACTCTGACCTCTGCAAAGGTTTTGAAATGTGCTCTTTGTGAAAACAGAATACATGATAATAGAACCAACAGTGAATCATACTTTTTGTATATGAAGAAATTGTATAATCATGACTACAGGCTACTTTATGCAAAGTTTATAGACTAAATGTCTTGAAAATAATTAAACAGCTAATTGTTGAAAATGCTTTTGAAGCAACCGATTTCCACACAGTAGTTACTATATTTAAGTTCTCACATTTATTTACTGTACTGATTTTATTACATGATTACAGGACAGTCTATTTAATTTGCACTTTTGGATGGTCTGTAGCCAACAATCCAAGAGAGATGTAAGGAAGTAAATAAGCAAGAAAACCAAAATGGATAGAAAAGCAGCGTTTACTTTTAGCTTCACGTTCAGTGTTTGGAGATTATTTCTTCCTTCCGCCATTTTGGCCTCTGCTAGAGAAACTCTTAAGCCTCTTAAAAGTCCTCCGCTCTACTCTTAACAAATTTTACCTTAGGAGCTGTTTTTAGGGCTAAGATGTTATGTCATTTTTATCTTTACTAAGATTTAATCCTAAATTTAAGGGGAAATTCTAAGAAAATGCCAGAATTCTAAGATTTTTCTTAGAATTTCGTCACTAGGAGCAACTTTTAGGCTTAAGAAGCTTTGTGAATACGGGCCCAGAGTTCTGAGATAAAATCAATATAATTAGGTAATAAATCCAAATGACAAGATAAGACACTAAGACTTTAGTTACATATAAGCATTTCCTAAGAAACAGAAAAAAAATAAAAATAATTGTTTTTTTTTTTTAAATCCTATCCAAGGAGACTTAGGGTATGAGGTGGGGTACACCATGGACTGAGTGCACATTCACACACTATGGGCAATTTGGAAATGCCAGTTAATCTTATCTGCAGTTTAATCCACTGGATTGGACTGTGGAAGGAACCCAGAGTATCTGGACGAAAACACACCAAACACGATGTGAACATGAAAACTCCATGCACACAAACCTGAGGTGGGAATCGATTCTGGACCTTGGAGTTGCAAGCTGATAGTGCTAACCACTAAGCCACGGTGCCACCTTGATTTATTTCTTCTTGCTTGTAAATAATGGACTTTTTTTTATTATTTTTATAAGTAAGGTCCATCAGTGTAGCATTTCGTAATTCTTTTTGGCAATGGAAATTAAAAGAATTCTCGGTAGAAAATTGAGACTTTTACACCCTACACTTTTCCTCCCCTGGGTCAGCATAATTTGCTCGGAATCTCAGAAAAGCTCCACCCAGGCTTGAGAAGTAAGACGGGGCTTTAAGGACCACAGCGATTGGATTAACCACTTTCCTTCTGATGTGCCGAGGTCAAGTGGGAACATTGCAGGTTTTATTTTACTTGCATGCTGGTTACATGAGCAAAGTTATATTAATAGTGAACAAAATCGCGTTCTGTGGAGAGAGCTTTTACATCTAAGTAATGATTTAAAAAAAAAAAAAACCTTTATTGTTGTAATGAGACGTATTCAAAGCGTTGATGTACTGTACAGTATGTCTTGCATAGCTAATTACAGGGATGTGAATTTTCTTTGGTCCTTTGCAGTTTAACAAGAAAGTAACCAAGGCTTTTGTGTAATGCTCAGAAATAGCCTATATCTTCCTTATTAAATCTGACACACGCATTAAAAGGGCCAAATAAACTCAGAGACACGTGTGTGTGTGTGTGTGTGTGTGTGTGTATTTTGCCGTGAAAATTGGCATACTCCTAGAGATTTCCTGGAACTCCCAGGTCCTTGTAGGATTCTCTTCAAAGCCTCTCTTCAATCTCACCAATCTCAACAAAAAGCTATGGAATTGTTGGACATGTTAATTCGATCTGTACTGTAGATGTTTCACCAGAAACAATTGATTAGTGCCTTCCTGCCACTCGTAGACTCACTTCTGCGGCACTCCTGCACACTCCCCAAAGTCGGAGGGCTGAGGTGCTAAGACAAGTGCTACAAGTTCAGCAAGAAGTTGTTTTCTGCTTTCTGGTGAGATCGAAGAGATTGTTGGTGAGTAATTGATGTAATCCAGAGAAGAGTTAGCAAAATTGAGGAGAACGCTGGCGAGAACTCCCAAATGGAGCTGTGGGGCACATGCATCTGAATTTGGTTGGCATCCTTATGGGTACTGTGCAACCTTGCAACAACCACAGAAAGCCTTTGCTCTTCTAGCAGCATATTGTTCATAATCTGTCAAGGAATGTGGATTATTGTCCTTATCCTCATGGTATGTCTCCGCTGTCTGCAGGAAACGTCTAAAGTTCTCAGTTGTGTCTCTGTAAATACCCTCTGTGTCACTAGTGCCATTTTCTCTCCCAAGCTCTCCTTGTAACGTTTTTATTTATCAGTTCAGAATTTATTAAAAATTCAGTATCATCGTTTTACCTATTCTGTTGTATTATATATATATATATATATATATATATATATATATATATCATATTCTGATTTATGTTCTCAAATTTCTTCTTTTCTCCAGAGTCTATGTGGACTCTCCATATTTAGATTTTATCCCAAACTTGTCTAAAAAAAACAACTCTGATTTATTCAAAATTATCAACTTATTACTTCAAAATTCTCACGAGTCGATTAGAAATGTGACATATTTTTTTAAATGTTAATTTCATAGAATTTCTCTCAGTGTTTAACATCATTACAGTAGCTCAGTGACATACAAAGCTTATTATTATTATTACTTATTCTATACGTTTAGTATCTCCAAATGTTTATCTCCGCATGCTTACACAAGATTCATTTCTAAATTTGGCTTGAAACATGATTTTTCGTAAGTTTATATACTATAAGTCGTTCTTGTAGTTGCCGGCCTCCCCTTTGAGGACTTCTCGGGATCCCGATCCTTCCCATATGATCGCTTCTCATGCTTGCTTTTTATAAAACCATGAGATTGGCAGATATTAATAGTTTTCTCCATACAGTCGCTGAGAACTCCATGTTAGGGACAAACGCTCTCTTCAAAACCATATACCCAGAATGTAACAACTTTTCTATAGTAGGTCATGAAATGACCATTTTCTCATAATTTTTTTTTTTTTCTTGCTGGACTGTCGTATGTATGAAAGCAGCTTAAATGTCGAGATTGTGAAACTTGTTTCTCAGGATGTGTAAGATTTAAAGGTAAATTTTTGGAAATGTGAAATTCTTCAAGAAAGTGAGGATTTTGTGAGAACAGTTTTTTTTTTTTTTTTTTTTTTAGAGCAGAAAATGAGATGCTGGTGAAGAAATGAAGATGAATAGGTGTCATAATGCAAATGAATCCAGAACATTATATGTTACTACGTGCAACTGGTATATAAAAAAAATGCATGACATATTGTTTACTATACTATAAAATAAATATAGAGGGTTTTTTTTATTTATTTTTTTTTTCCAGGCAGATCATCTAATCTGGCACAATCTCTCATATGTTATCATAGTAGGCTGGCTTGATTGACATTTGACTGATGCTTTGCGCCAGTTTTAAAACTTGAAGCCAGCTCTCTCAGGTTTTCATTTCTCGTTCTCTTCAATCTGCCAATAAACCTCAAGTGTGTTTGCATATTTTTGGCCAGGTAAACTCAGAGCAGCCCAAGAGCACTCCAGACAAAAACGTCCATTGACAAATATGTCAGGGTCGCTGAAGCTCGCTGAGTGGTGATGGATGTCGTGCTGAGGGCTGGGGTTGGTGTTTGGTATGTGTGTATGTGTGTGTGTGTGTGTGTAGGTGTGAGTTGGTTGAGTAGGTGTGCTACATGAGGAATGAAGGGCACACGCTGTTCTGTTTCTTAGTTGCTGCCCTTTTGGCGGTGAATTATATATTTTTTGACCATTTGTGTTTTGAAAATGCATAGCACAGCTTGTGAATACTTTACAACGCAGCCGTTGATGTAAGCAATTATTTGGCTTTTGTTGCGGAGAAGAAACGTACGCTCTGCTAATGGTAATTGTAGCTACGTAGCGGCGCGTGTTCAGATCACTGTTACTGAGCAGTCGCTAGCAACCTCTGAGACCCCGTGTCTTAGCTGGTTAACCTAATCAGCATGTAATAACAGGCTTTTTAGGATGAGAACACGAAATAGGTTTTGAAAAAGGATTAAAACAGATCAAGCTCTGAGATTTTAATTAAAAAAGAAAAATCGCCTGAGTGATGATGGCTTTTGGTTGTCACTAGTGAGCACTCCACATAAGACCAGGGTGGGGGCTTTGATTTTATTCATCAAAATCTGATTATCTGTTGAAAAGTTGGTATTCTTAAACTAACATTGCCTCATCATCTGCGAATAACTATAGCGGTGAGATGACTTATAGATGTATACAGGGGCGCAGGGACCCTGGAGCCTATTCCATGAGACTTAGAGCACAAGGCAGGGTACACCTTAGAGAGGGTGCCAATCCATATCAAGGCGTGCACACACACAACGCACAAATAAACACAGCGCAGGTATTTTGGGAATGTCAGTTAACCTGATCTGCATGTTTTTGGACTGTGGAGGAAAACCACGGCTTGTTTGTTCCAGGGAAAACCCACCAAGCATGGGGGAATGCATAAACTCTACTGAGGTGGGAATCGAACCCTCAACCCTGGAGGTGCGAGTCCACAGTGCTGACCAAGCGCCCTGCCACTGGTACAAGAACTCAACAGAATCCCAAAGGGAAGGGGACAAAGCTGAGAATCTCAAACGACTTAAGGTCAAGCTGGCGATGTAGCTTAACGTTATAATTTTGTCGCGATTTAGTGGAATATCACGTACAAAGAATTTTGTGACTGATGTACAATATTACCAAGGATACGATCTATCAAGGTAAGATAAAAGTCAGAATTGCATAAATCGGCCATAACATTAACACATTAACATTGATTATCACTTGGTATATACAGTACCAGTGAAGTGAACTGGTCACAGGGTCATGTGTACCTTACGCCTAAAGGGACCACAGACCAGCATGTCTGATCAGATCCCACAAAAAAGCAAATGCAGCACAACTAGCCGAAAAAGTAAACGGATAGGATGCACCAGGACACTCAGTCCCGCCAGGCAAAGGACACAAGGCCACTGACCTAGAATTCAAGTTTCCCAGATCTCCATATGATTGAGCATCCATAGAATGCACTGGACAAACTAATTCAATCCACATAGGCCCCGCCCCCCAACCCATCGCACACCAAGGATCTGCTGCCAATGTCCTTGTGCCAGACACCACAGCACACCCCCCAGAGGTCTTGTGGTGTCATACCCTGAGCAACATAGCTTCCCAGGTGGGACAAGGGGAACCTGTACAATACTAGACATAATGTTTTGCGTTATATTACGTTATATTAATATGTCTTTGTTTCTTCGAATAAAGTTGATTCCCATTTTATGACTGTGGTGGCTAATCTGCATGTCTTTGGACTGTAGGAGGAGACCGGAGTACCCTGAGGAAATCCCCCAAGCACACGGAGAACATGCAACCTCCATGCACAAAGACTCCATGCAAACTCTAAATACAAATTTAAAGCTGAATATTTATGATGTCAACCCTATTTGATGTTGCATATATCCGTCTGTGCTATCTAGTCATGATAATGATGCAGTAGCACATGATGGCAAGGAAAACAACTCGAGCAGCTCTAGACCAGCTAAACTAAGCCTTGTGTGACCCAGAAGAAAAGATCCGTCGTTTAATCCAAAGCACATGGCATCCAGATGCCAATATGAATGACTGTGTTATTTGTTACCCGCCTCTGCCTATCAGTGATGCCCATAGTGAAATTCAAACGGCCTTACAGTGTTACTACTGTAAAAAAGCAACATGAGATACAGATCTAAATTATTGATGAAGGAGGGATGAGGGCATTCACAGAAAAAAAGAGAGGAGATGGAAGAGACAAGGGCAAGCCAGTTCAGAGCGTAACACATGCGTTAACAGAGATTTATGACTGTTAATTACTTTCTACCAAGCCGCAACACTGTTGAATTCTCCATCCTGATTGGTCAGAAGGTATTCATTGCCTTTCTTTCATGCAAATCACAGGTTTACTGTACATTACTCTGCTTGTTGTACTGTACAGTAGCTTACAGTACACAGTTCTGGTGTAATAGCTAACACAGGGCCTTCTGAGAAGAAAGGGAATAATGACGATGAGTACCGCTGAATCAGCGCGATGTAATGCACGTTTGTGAGTGCAGTGGGCACCCCAGGGGTACTTCACCTCTGCCAAATCTCTTCCCGTCAGCTCCTCTTCTGCACATCACATCACCTGTCTAGTTTCAGGATGTAAAGTGACTTTGTGCCTACTGCTCAAAAATGACGACTTGAGGTCTGGGTCTGAGATCCTGGTGGAAAAATCGCCAGAAAAACATTTCCCTGTGGCTGCTTTCTCTGCCTGGTGTCCCAGCATGGAACAGAGACATCCTTGACTTCCTTTCAGTAATAATGGATTACACCGGGCCTCTGTCAGACCTTGTTCCTGTGATGTTGATCAGTACATTATCGCTCCGAGTTGAAGTGGCAGTCACTCTAATGTCAGTGGTTCGGTTGCAGTCTGTTTTTCTTTTGTACAGAATGCTTGCAGCCTGTATCTGATTTTTTTTTTTTTTGTCTGAGTTCTTGGCATATAATGTAAAAGGGGGAAGCGCTGGAACATCACTTTCGGACTGGAGTTGGAAGGACTCATCCAGTATGCGATATAAACAAGAAGTACTGTATAATGGAAATCAAATACCCTGGTATAACTGAAAGAATTTTGACAGACATTTTGGCATTCATGCTTTTTAAGACCTTTTTGACATAAAAATGTCTCTTTCTTTCTTTCTTTCTTTCTTTCTTTCTTTCTTTCTTTCTTTCTTTCTTTCTTTCTTTCTTTCTTTCTTTCTTTCTTTCTTTCTTTCTTTCTTTCTTTCTTTCTTTCTTTCTTTCTTTCTTTCTTTCTTTCTTTCTTTCTTTCTTTCTTTCTTTCTTTCTTTCTTTCTTTCTTTCTTTTCTTTCTTTCTTTCTTTCTTTCTTTCTTTCTTTTCTTTCTTTCTTTCTTTCTTTCATGTCTTTCTTTTCTTTCTTTCTTTCTTTCTTTCTTTCTTTCTTTCTTTCTTTCTTTCTTTCTTTCTTTCTTTCTTTCTTTCTTTCTTTCTTTCTTTCTTTCTTTCTACACCAAAATGAACACATCTTCTTTTGCTGTCAAATGCCCTCATGGAGTATGTCCATTAAAACAATCAAGGACATCATTAATAGATGGGACGTGTCAGATAGCGAACTAGTAAATTACCACAACACTGAACTCATATTTGTATTTCAGAAAATATGGACAAATACTTCGTTTTCATGATAAACAGTACTTAAAACACTTCATAATGTTTGACCTTGCAATATCTGTATATTTCTTTTTTTACTAACAAACCAGAATTATGTCTAACTATATTCCTTTAAACCCTCTATTTATTCAAAAGAGAAAAATATGCTATATCTTAAACGCTGCATAATGTGAACTTCCTGTTATTCTGTAATCCAAGCTTCTCTTATTTCTCCTTCTTAACATTAATACGGCAAAATGTGTTATTTATTACATTACACAGGAACTAGAAAAGTGTTAACTCGTCTGTTCTGATGATTTTCCAGTGTCTGAAAAGTCTTAGATTCATACAAAGTGCCATACGAGACTTTATTTTTTTAAAACCACATGGAAAAATACCATATTAGACTGAGTGCATTAAAATACTGCATGCAGTGACTGGCCTTGCAGATGGCATAGAAAATGAATTAGCAGCTTCTGACCAATCGGAATCAAGAATTCACGCTATTATGCTCAAACTGTGGGTTTTAGACAAAACTTAGGGGAGAAAAATAAGAATACAGGATAGTATTTCCAGGAAAACGTTTCTGAGATTGCTAGAATGCAAACAGTGAACTTTTGATGAACTGTATATCTGAATACAGAACAAATGGACCAGTAGCAGCTGGTGCAATTTTTTTTTTTCCGCATCCAGTCAGCAGCTCCGCTTGCCATAAGAAGTGCTGGAAAAGACTCGTTGAGAATGGTCCAATCACATGAGCCCAAATATTCAAAAACAATATTGATTCGCTAAGAACAAAAGTGGGCGGGTTCGGGGCGCACAGTGCTGTGTCCAAGGATGATTTGAATGGATCCAATCAGAGCTCAGCCTCAAGTCACATGCTTTTCAAAAATTTCCGTGCCTACGGTACATAGACACTTATTTGTTTGGCGCCCCGCGTACACGAACACAAATAAACGTTATACAGTTAAAAAAATTTTTATTGCAAATAAATTATATTAAGAAATACAGCGGAATATTGTGACTACATGACTTTATTTCATTTTTAAAATAAACAATTGCTATGTTAAATAATTACATGTTAAAGTAGCATTCTTCTCTGCCTAACTTTAAGGGGGGCGACACCCCTGCGCCCCCTATTGACAGTCCGCCACTGAAATGGACATAAAAACTGTTGTGTAACATTGGCCTTAGAGTAGCTAGTCGTTTACACCGAATCCGCTTTATCTAGCCTGCTTATTTTTGTATTAGGGTATTTCTTTTTTGTTTATTTCTTGCATTAAGCGTAACTAAGGTGCAATTTAAGACTTTTTTTCAGTGCTGTACCACTTTGGAAGCGCTTCCAGATTGATTTCCCTCGTTTGTTGAAGCCTGGAAGGGAAGAGATGAGTTTGACAAGCCATTTTCATGAAATAAAATTGTTAGTCCATGGTAATTGGTCTGAAATGTGACCATCGAAGCGGGAATCCACTAGAGCTGTAATGGAAAAGGCGCGGAGAGTTTGCACCATGTGTGAAGCTGCTTTTGAAGGCCACGACATGATTGTGTTCCTTCTTTAGAAACTTTCCTCTCGAACCGGCTCCTTCTTGCTATTCCATCTAAAAGCTAATGAATCAGAACAGTCAATGGATGAAAAGCATGTGGTGGGGGAAAAAAAAAGGATGCTTTTGTGTTTTTTCTTTTTTTTTTCCTTTCTTTGACTCCCCGGAGCTTTCCTATGGTGCTGATACTCAGGCGTGTTGCTGAGATTAAAAGAAAAGAGCGCTATGTCAAGCGAAGCTGTCCACCTGTTTGTTTCTCCTGCGCCTTTATCTTTATCGGGCTACCGCCAGGCTTCGCGGTGGCTATTTTGGTGTCTTCGTGCTATCGCAACCTGCTGAACTGTGGCCGTTACTTGTTCAAACACACACACACCTCTGACCGCTCACTCTCTTTGTATTTCACCCTTCTGCTGCGGTTAGTCCAACACTTGCCCCCCCCCTCATATTTCTCTTCTTCTTCTTCTTCTTCTGAGACACGCCGTCCTCCTTGTGTCAGCTTGAAGATGTAGGCGGTGAGAGAGAGAGGGAGCAAGATCTGTCTGAGAGCTTCATATTGACTCATATTGACATCTGCCACCGTGTCGGAGCTGTGCTTCTTGTGCCGGAAGAGGGCTGAGAGCATAAGCGTGCGAGCAAACTAACAGGCCAGGGACTGAGGACTCTCGTGCCTCGTGCAGATTGCATGAAATAATACCAGGTGGTCCAGTGCGAAAGAATGAGATGACAAAGAGGCCAAGCTGTGTGGATGCGTGCTGTGAATGAATAAGCCCAAGAGATTGGACCTCACCCGTAAGCCTCGAGCGATGTGTTCAAACATTAATCTGAATGGTCAGAAGATGCTGATTAATTCTCTTTAAAGCCTGCAAGTCAAATCACAGATTTCCATTGATGCACTCATTCTAACACGTAATGACATAACACGGGTGCGCATTGTGCATGCTCCATATAAACTAAATGAAGGAAGCTAAATGCTGATATAGTGGGAGGCTAGCACTGTCACCTTGCACCTCAAGGGACTGGGCTAATGTACGTATATATGGAGTTGGGTATTTTCCCTGTGCATGATGGGTTTCCTCTCATCATCCAAAAACATGCAGATTTTACCCAAAGTGCGCGTAGTGTGTAAATTAGTGTGTGTACAGTGTGTGTGTGTGCCCTGCGATGGCTTGGTACTTCGTCCATGGTGTACCCCGCTTCGTGTCCTCCTGGGATGGGCTTCAGGTCCCCAAGACCCTGCATACAAAATGAAGCAGAATAGACAATCAGTGAGTGAGTGAGTGAGTTAATATGGTGAAATTGTTCTGTTGCATTATATGCAAGGAGTCTCCAGTATCAGCATAAGAAAGTCAAAAGCAAGGGGCATTATTAAGTCTTATTATTAAGACAAGGGGATTCAAGCTTATAGATTTGTCTTTTAATAAATAAAGAGAGACTGGTGAGGGGATGACGGTCCGGTTCAAAGCTGGTATAACGTACTGTATGTTAACTAGAAGAACTTGCTTGCGAAATAAATTGCCAGGTAATCAATATAATGTCATTCAGGAGAAAATAAATAAAAATGAGTTGTACGAGGGGAATCGGTGCATCAGGATGTGCTGTAATAGGAAAGTCAACTTTTAAGCTCCGTGTTGTTGATTAATTTCTCATAACAGCATGTCCTCAAGCGTTAAGAGCTGATTGGAATCATTACTGGACTCGCTGTCAGGCTGTTATCACCTACTTTGCCGTTTTCCTGAGGCATCTAGACCAAACTTTCCTCTCTTGTCAATTGTCAAATTCCTCAAAGTGGCACAAAAAAACAGAACAAACAAAGAGTGCGAGTTTGATTGCGAAAGCACCTGTGCGCCATTTGGTGCGTTCGCCCTACCACCACAGCCGCCCCTGAAACGGAAAAGAGCACTCCACAGCACATACAAAACAATAATCAAACAATCACCACGATGACATGATTACAGGAAAGGGAAGTTTCTCTGTCTCCTCTGCAGCTGTCAATATGCTGTACGGCTGACGGAAAGACAAACACATCTTCTCACACTGACGTTGTCCTTTTGTTGTTGTTTTTTTTTTCGTTTTAAGGATCAGTTTGTGGAGACATGTCTCAATTAGCATAACTCTAAACTAGCGCCAGCGCTCTTTGTGATACAGATCATTCTATTCTAATGAGTTATCCGATGTACCTGCTTGGGAAATTTCAAACATTCTCATGTCATGTCCTCTCAAACATCCTCATGTCCTCTGGAGATTTTCCCGTGTAAGTCTTGTTCAGACACCGCTGCTCAGGGATGCTGGGCTTCCTCGGATGTTTCCGGTGCCGGGGCGGCGCTCGTGAATTCACCCGGCGCTGCCGATCATCCGCTAATCATCATTAAAACTCTGACTGGGGGATAATTAGCTGGAAGCACTCTCCTGATTTCAATTGCTTTCCTTGACTATTTCCTACTCAGGCTGACAGGTGATGGTTTCATCCTATCGGAATATTGATAGGGAGATAGAACGGGATTATTTTACGGCGGTATATTCTCTGAATGTTACATAACATCAACTTAAATGTGGTCTTTTGACCTTTAGATTTTTTGTGAACATCATTTGATGTTCAATTATGGGATGGAAAAGTTAAGACTGTACACTGCATGGTGGAAAACACGTGTTAACCAGTGATTTTATTAATGGACATTGTTACAGATTATACTTTTCCTAAACATCCATATCGTGGTAGGACATCCAGTCAACATTCACATGCGCATTCATACACTACGGGTAATTTGGGAAAGCCAATTAGCCTAGCCTGCATGTCTGGGCTGTGGGAGGAAACCAGCTTTATCCTGTATACAGGGTCCTGTATACGGGGGGCCTGGAACCTATCCCAAGAGATGTAGGGCATAAGGCGGGGTATGCCGTGACCCTGTTTAATAGGATAAAGTGGTATAGACGATGAGTGAGTAAGTGTCACAGCAAGCTACAGTTAATGTAAATAAAAAGAACTTTAAATCAGAGTTGTAACTTTATAAACATTATTCAAAATGTTTTAAAAGAAGATTTTATTAAAAAAAAATATATATATATATAAAGTGGTCTGTGCCACTGGAAGACTAGCAGGGAAAACCAAGGGAGTGGTTTAAAAAAAAAAGCATTAATTGTGATCACAAAAAGATGAATCAGTTTGATTACAGTACATTTCTTTTCCATCATTCCATCCATCCATATAGGCACCTTTGTAGCCTAATTATAGACCATGGAGGCCAATGGTGGCCATTGTATTTATCCTAAAAATACGAATGTGGTAGGACCTCTGGTCAATGCGAGTTTGTCCTCAGTGATAGAAAAAGTACTAAAATAATTTACTTAATTTACTTAAGTTTTAAGTCAAATTGCTTTATAGAAAAGTTATAAGAGTTGCATGGAGGAAGATGTTGCCTTCACTGTGTCCAGGGTTTCTGAACAATATATATATATATATATATTTAAGTAAGCAGTTGAATGTAGTAACCACTGATGACTAACCATTTTCCACCTTCAATTTTGAACAATGAAAACGTGGTAAAATGTTATGTAATAATTCTGGAAAAACAGCATACAGTGGAACCTTGGATTACGAGCACAATTCATTCTGGAAGCGAGCTCGTATTCCAAAACACTCGTAAATCAAAATAAATTTTTTCCTAAGAAATAATGGAAACTCAAAAACCCCCCAAAAAAACAATTTGACACCGTGCCCCTTCACACACACACGCACGCACGCACGCATGCACACACACACACACACACACACACACACACACACACACACACACACACACACACACACACACACACAATTATGTGCGCAAACACACATAACAACTTTGTTTTGCTTTATACGTGCACACACACGTGTTATAATAAACAGTACACACGCGCTGTACACACACGCTTACAAACTTAAAAAAAGATGTTTTATGTGTACAAACGTGGTCACAGTCTTATAGCAAACAGTACACGCACAGATGTTGATTATACCAGAAAATCATTGTGATTATGAAAAGCTAATAATTTAAATTAATAATTTAATCCAAGGTATCATCAAACACAAAGTTAGTCCATTCCAATTACCTTAATGGGATTCGTTATAAACAACATTTTTACAGCTTACTCTGAAGCTTAGGCCCTGCCAAGTTTTTTGTCTGATTCATTTACAGTAAAACTATGTTTGTTGTGTAAATGATTCCCTTATAGTTTCCACAGATTTTAACCTCCACCACACCTCTGTAATGGCAGGTAATCTTGACTTGTGAACTGGAGATAAACTTTAGCCTCACCAAGTGTGATGTCCACGTCCATGGTCTTACCTGGAGGAACCTTAATAGGAAATGAGAAAAGCTCCATTTTTTTATTTTCTGGTCTCGAAGAACGCTCAACTCTGAGTTTTTCATTCGTACCTTGTAGGTAACAGACAAATTGTATTCTTGAATTTGTTTACTGTTATTGTAAGTCGTAGATTGGACTTCCCTGATATCCACTTTTGGTTTAACATCAGTGAGCCCAATAGACTTGATAGCGCTAATGAACGAACAATACGGTGAACCTTATCTAAACATCCTTTAATTCCCATGCAGAGTCCAGACAAAACAACAACTGTAACTTCTGGTTTTTCATTTTTATTTGCCAGGAGTGATTTATCTTAAATTCAGTCTCACCTAGATGTGCTCCATCTTCATTTGGCCAAAGTGAAAAAGAGGTGAAAAACTCTCCATCTCGAATATAAACTTGTGTTTGGATCTGTTTGCTTTCAGCTTCACCAAAATGCTTGGACTGGTCATCAGTAAAACAAACTCGATAGCTTTTACCTTCTGTCTACCAACCCACACTGAGATCCTATTCAGCATCTTTCCATTTTCAGCTCCATTGAATTCAAAAGCAGTTACTCCATTCCCACCAATTTCTTTAGCTTTTGCCAGGCATGACACGGAAGACATGATCTTGCTCTGAACCTTAAAAAAAAAAAAAAAAAGCCAATACATATTCAAAGCAAATACATTTATAAGTAAGTTCAAAAGGAAAATAATATTTTTGGTAAAAAGTCAAGTCAAGTTTTAGAAGAGTTTTGGTTTAGATAATAAAGTAAACAAGGTTTACTGACAAAAAGCTGAACACTGAGATGATTAGACCAGAATTCATTCATACATCCATCAGCATTTTTTTTTAATTCAGTTAATCATTTTTTCCTAATCTATGTGGGTTTATTGGGTCATGGATAAACTAAACATTAGTCAGCATAAGAGAAGTACATTAACATTGAAAAGGTACTGTGTTGAGTCTGGATTAATTTATTGTCAATATTTGTAAACTAGCCAAACCGTACTGTTATAGAAAAGAATTCAACATTTATCAGTTTTGTGGTATAAATAATATTAGTTATGGGAACATTAAAATAAAATGTTAACATATAAAAAAAAAAACAGATGAACGTATTTTACCATAATCTACATAGATGTTTATTAACCATCATCTAGAATAGCAAGCTCACTCACTTAACCCAGTACAACAGTACAAGGTACAGTACAAGGGAAGAGAAAGAAGCAAGAAATTCCTCCTTTAAAAAATGGAAGTAAATTTATGGATAAGGTCAAAGAGGCACGTTTTCTGTGAAATGAATGGTCTTGGTCTTAATGCCGCACTTCCAATAAATGTGTTGGAACCTGGACCCTGGAGGTGTGAGGCAGCAGTGCTAACCACTACACTACTGTGCTGCCATGGACTTGAATCCATGCACTTTTGGGGTGTTTTTCTTCTTTCACCTGACGTTTTGGTACTTTATATTCCAGTACCCCGACCCAGTTGGATTCCAGCATGGCTTTCCTCATTAACACTACCCTGTGTTGCATGAACTTTGTTCTCCTTAAACTCTTTGTACGAGACTCACTTCTCTCTGTGCCAGATTGTCTCCTTTGCATTGTGTTTAAGCCCTGAAGCCCTGTTTGTTCCAGTATCTAACTGTTATTTGACTCTATTTTCAGTCTGCTCTTGGCTGGCCTTCTCTGTCTGTCTGTGTGCCTGTGTCTTCTGGATTAATTACCTGTCAAGTGAGGTTTGACTCTCTCTCAACACTGCTACTTCTGTGTAATAAATACCAGAATTACCCGGATCCTGCTGTAACATACAACTTGTCGTGTTTCACTGTGACTGCCCCCCAATTCAGGTGCTCTGTCTTCTGCCTACAGCCCTTACTGTGGGCTTTCACAGTTCCCACATAGCCCCTGTAGAGGATAGTTTCAGGGCAACCTTTTTCATGGCCCAGGTCCATACACCCAACTGTATGTACAGTACAGTATATGTATGTATTGTGATGTCAGGCTGAATGCCATCACCTTATATGCTAGTAATAGCTCCTCGCACAACCATACAGTATAATGCCGTTCAGGACCAAGGCCAGCGGCATGGCTCTTCAGAAAGGGCCAGGGTGCCGTAATCCTGCACAGCCAGCTTTGCATTATCACTCACCATCCCAGAGTCATAACCCGGCTATAAAAGTAGATCCGACCGGCAGATTGGTGAGTGTGATGTGACTAAGACTGCTCTTTTGTCCACCTTTTCCAGACTCTGAGAGCTCCAGAGAGCATGGGAAAGAGCAGAGTAGATCTCACCCCAACTTGACTAGCTTCTTCATGACCTCACCCTCCGCCTCTGTAAGCCTGGCCCATCAGCCCAACCTCGACCGCCCCACTGTTACTGTCTTCACTGCGAAGATGACTACGCTATCCCCATGCTCGGATAAATTTCACGCTCCCACACTCCTGCACTATTCCCATATTAAAGACCGCTATATTGACTGTGTGTGCTAACAAAAACTTTTTAGCACCTTTTTGAGCACCATAATGCTTTAAACTACATACAACCCCAATTCCAAAAAAGTTGAGACAGTATGAAAATATCAGTAAAGTCTGTGCACCATTTTTTGGACAAGAGGAAAGAGTGTTTACTCTCGTTTCTCTGTACCAGCTTTTCCAAATGATTGGGAACACATCCAAAATGATGACAAGGATGCTACACACTATCTAGGCATCTTAGTTAAAATGCAAGTATGTTTATCTATCAATTAATAGTTTTTTTTTTATTGCTGCCTGTCATCCAGCTGTGAAGCGATGTTCGATCTTCAATCGGCTTGTTGGTTTGATGATATTTGTCGTCAAAGTTTAAAAACTGGACCTTGGAGCAACAGAGAGCAAGAAGGCGGCCTGGTCAGATGAATCAAGGTTTTCTTTTACATCAAGAAGATGGCTGTGTGTGTCACTTACCTATATGGAAGAGATGGCACCAGAATGCACTATGGGAAAAAGGCAAGTCAGTGGGGAGGCAGTGTGATGCTCTGCTGGGAAACCTTGTGTCTTGGCATTGATGTGAATGTTATTTTGACATGTACCACCTACGTAAAGACTGTTGCACACCAAGTTGTCCCAAGTTATGGTGACGACATCCCCTCAAGGCATGGCCTCTTTCAGCAGGATAATGCAGCATGACACACTTTAAAACACTGTTCAGGAATGATCTGAGGAACACGACATTGAGATCAAGGTGTTGACTTGGCATCCAAATTCCCCAGATCTCAGTCCAAACAAGAGTTGGGGGAATGTGCTAAACGTAAAGGTACAGTAACTGTTGTATAAAGATATTTATATCATGCATCATAGTTTGCATGATATAAAGGTATGCACCAAGATGTGCATTGTTTTGGATTAACAAAATAGCTTGGACCATAGTTTCAGCAGAAACACGAACAATAGGTTAATATTAATTTGTTCAGTAGTAACAGCTCATACAAAGAGTAGTTACTAGTTCAAGAGTAATAATAACTGTACAATAAAGTACATTTGTTTTAAGTTTTTGAGTTGATGATATTGTGATGTTTCTGCTAGGAAAAAAATTGATTCAACATTATCTAGTAATAATTGAAATATGTTAATTGTGGGCGAATTGCTGTGCAATAATGTGTTCAGTGCAGTATGCTCTACTTTCTCTGCAAAATTAATGTCACTTTTTGTAATAGGCAAATCTGCAGTATGACTTCACAGTGCTTGTTTGTAACCTACAATCTGCAGACAATTCCTGAAAATGATTTTCTAGGCCATTATGAACGGTACTTTTGTGTTTTCTACAAAAGCTGACCCATGACATGATGCCGCTCGGTGCGGTTTAATCTACCATAGATTGATATCGAATTGTGGGAATTATGTAACACGCTGTACTGTTTCTTATGAATTCATTAGGATACAAATGTGAATATAATTCAGAGATGGGCTTTTGATTCAAACTGTTACCTTTTGAAATCCTACTTCTAACCGGTCATGTGGTGTCAATTCATTTTCTCTAACAGCAACTCTGAGAACTGTCCAGCTGCTTGCATACTAATGAGCTTATTCTCATATGTTATTGCTTCTATAGTAAAATTATCAAAGCTGTAAGCAATAATGTAAAATATAATGGACAAAGTACTGAGAAGTTACTGTATACTTTAAAAGTATAGATTATGTCACAAAATCTTTATTAAAAGCAGAAGGATTCAGCCCAAAATGTGCTTAAATGTACGCAAATACTGTACTGTATGAGTGTTTGTTATTTCCAGCATATTGAAACATTTTACTGGTACCCAGCATGTTTTAATAGTTTTAAAGGAGATTTTAAAATGCACTGTGTGATTTGCGACACAGTGATTATTTGTTGTGTTGTTGGTGTTGTGGACAAAATGTGGCATGTTTCTTTACTGCCTCAGAGGGCTGCATGCACAAGTGATGCTGCTTTACTGTAGCACCATATGAAGTGCCTAAGGACAGACAGGATAAATGCATGCCTTCAGGCGAAAAGTAATTGAAACAATAGAAGTAAGACTGATACCATAATACTGATTATGTTGAGACTGATTTTATTGATGGAAATCTTTATTGATGGAAAGATTATAGTCTTCTTAATAAGTGAACAAGAAACAATCAAATACAATTGTTACAGCAAGTTACAGCCAAAGTAAGGATAAAAACATCTAATCAAATATTGGATTATTCATAAATAATTAAAAGAATAATTAATGAATCAAAGTCTGGGTCTGCACGACTTGAAGGTGGTCAACATAAATCAAGCATTGTTTTAACAGATTAGCAGATTTTTAAAAAAAAGAAAGAATCGTTAGGATTATTAAAAGCTACAGTAACAAGTCAAACAAATAATCGACATCGAGCTAACGTCCCATACAGACATTATTGATTTAACAAATCTAACAGATGAGATGAACTTTTTAAAATGTTTACAATTTACTTTGCAGATTCTGATGCCCCGACCACATCTATGTCTGATTCATTCACAATTATGTTCGCACCAGTGTAAGTGACACCCTTGTAGGTTCCACTGGTGTTAAACGGTAGCACACCACCATTAAAGCAGGTAATCTTGACGCTCCCTTTGAAGGGGAGATTAACTTTAGCCTCGCCGAGTGTGATCGTCGCATCCACAGTTTTACGTGGAGGGACTTTAACAGGGAACGAGTAAAGCTCCATTTTCTCTTCACTGGTCTCTGAAGCATATCTACTCTCAGCCCCAAGAGAAATTTTAAATTGAAAATTTAGTTTTGCCCCCTGCAATCAGTGGAACTGCTGCCAGCACTTCCAGACTGCATGCAAATTCCAGTTTGCCCGCAATCGACCAAGAGGATTTCTGGATGATGTTTTTTTGGAGCTTGCGATTTTACTTCCTTGAATTAAATTGGTGTTATTCTGGTAGCTCATCATTTTTGACTTCATTGACATTTACTTTGGGTTTTACATGATCGAGTGTAGGATACACAACATCTGTAAGCTCAGTAGACTTGATTGTGTTAATGAACATGAAGGCCAAGGAAACCAAGCTCCAATCTGAACTTCCGATGCAGATTCCGGAGCCAACATCAGCTGTGTAATAAGGCCGGACTCACACACAAGATGGTAAGTTTAAAGGTGAGCAATCGTTTATTTGCAAGGAACGCGGAAACGGCAGCGTAACGAGATGTAGTGAAGGCTATGGCAGTTCTTTATTGAAACGTTACTTTTCCGGAAACAAAAGGAAGTTGATGACCGGCGATTCTTGGACGGAGAGCACACACCACGGAGCAGTGGGGATGAAGCTGAGGAAGCCTGACTTGGATAACTTCTAGGAAACAGAGAATACAGGTAAGTAATGCAGAAGACATATACTTCTTACGAGTGATCTCGGAGATTCGGTCCACTTCAGCCGACACTGAGTGCAGCGCGGTGTGTGCTTTTATGGGCGTGTGTTGATTAACCTCAGGTGATACTGGTTAGTACTCCGGTGATAAAGGGCGCTGTGTTTGGCTGGTGGTGTCGGAGCCTGGCCGACTGCGACAAACTGAAACTTCTCCTTTTAACTTTTTGCATTTAATGCTTGCACAGAACTCCCGGGATTGAGTTGTCTTGAATTTGACGGCAGCCAGACCTGGTCCATTTTCATCTTTCCAAAGTGAAAGGGAAGTAAAATGCTCATCATCTTCAAATACGAACTCAGTGTTCACCCCCTTCAATTGACCAAATTGACAGGACTGGTCATCACTGAGCCAAACTTTGATGGGCCACAAATGCGATCCCTCGATCCACACAGAGATCTTTTTCAACACGGTTCCATTTTCAGTGCCATTGAAATCAAAAGGATTTTCTCCCTTTCCACCAACTAAAACAACGTAAAAGTAAGTTCTGTTTTGTCACATATACATTACAGCACAGGGAAATTCCAGTGTAACTGGGGTCAGCCATGGTACAGCGCCCCTGGAGCCGTTAGGGTTAAGGGCCTTGCTCAAGGGCCCAACAATGGCAACCTGGCTGAGCTGGGAATCGAACCGCCGATCTTCCGATCAGTAACTCAGTGCCTCAGCCCTCTGAGCCACCACTGCCCCATAATAAAATATACAAAATAACGTCTGTCAGGTATGACATGTTCTCAACCTAAAAGTGCAAACAAATGTATATTTAGGTTTCCACAAGTTTAATTGGAAATAAATACTTTTATGAGGAATTTTAGATATGATATTAAAATGCCTGAAGCATGAATTACTGGAAGTTATACATTTGCTCATAAAACATCAACAACTTTTAGATGACTTTATACTTGCTAATGGCCAATGCATACTCTTTAACAAAACCAGTCATTCACTACTAATATAGGAATATAGGACCCCCTATATATAGGACAATAACTAAGAAAAAAAAGAATATGCAACACATAATAAACATTTGTACTCCATCAGTTTTTACGATTTTAAACGTCAATTAAAAAAAAAAAACGTTTTTACGATTTTAAACGTAAATTTTCACGTAAAAATCACAGTGCTCATACTCAGTGCAAAACAAATGAAAACTCGCATGGTGTCTCCAAGAGGGTGAGAAATAAGATTCTCTGGTTGGATGAGACCAAAATAGAACTTTTTGGCCTTAATTCTAAGCAGTATGTGTGGAGGAAACCAGACACTGCTCATCACCTGTCCAATACAGTCCCAACAGTGAAGCATGGTGGTAGCAGCCTCGTGCTGTGGAGGTGTTTTTCAGCTGCAGGAACAGGACGACAGGTTGCAGTCGAGGGAAAGAGACTGGGCTGAAGGTTCACCTTCCAACAAGACAATGATCCTAAGCACACAGCTAAAATAACGAAGGAGTGGCTTCACAACAACTCTGTGACTGTTATTGAATCTCCCAGCCAGGGCCCTGACCTAAACCCAATTGAGCATCTCTGGAGAAACCTGAAAATGGCTGTCCACCAATGTTTACCGTCCAACCTGACAGAACTGGAGAGGATTTGCCAGGAGGAATGGCAGAGGATCCCTAAATCCAGGTGTGAAAAACTTGTTGCATCTTTCCCAAAAAGACTCATGGCTGTATTAGATCAAAAGGGTGCTTATACTTAATACTGAGTAAAGGGTCTGAATACTTAGGACCATGTGATATTTCAGTTCCCTTTCAAAAGCTACACTCGATGCTGCGTGAAAACGCTATGGGAACATCTCTTTGTTCTCCAGTTGTGAAGCCTGTGTATGTCAAAACCGCCGAATACCTCGGCTTATAAACTCTGCTAGGCATGACGTCACCGAATAAGGTGCACCTGCAGGTTATAAATAGGAGTGAACCGGAAACATCCTCAGATCTTTTTGTCTTCAGGACCGCTTTGTGTTTGCGTGTGTGTGTGCAACAGAATCACGGTAGGAAAGAAAAAACTTTACTTAACAATAATGGCAAGATTTGGTTGAGAGATGCGTGTCTCCGTGTGATTTCCTTTCGGATTGCGATCTCCACGACTTTTTCTTGAATGCTTGGGTTTCAAGGAAAGTGCAAGCATTGTGATCTCCCTATTAAGGCACTTTGCGCGCGGCTCGCTTTCTTTAAAGAGAAACCGCGAGCCGCGGCGCATTCCTGGGGCTCGCGTGCATTTGAGACGGTATTTCCCCCTTTCTCTCGCGCTCTCCCCGGATCAGGAAGTTTTTAGCGTTCGCTTCTCAAGCGCGCTCCGGCGCTTCTTGTGAGCAGACGAAGAGACTTCCTCACGTGCTTCCATGGAGATAGCGTGCCGATCGGGCAGACGCGCATGAGCCAGAATTCCCCCTTTCTCTTGCGCTCTCCCCGGATCAGGAAGTTTTATCGTCCGCTTTTCAAGCGCGTACTGGCGCTTTTTGTGAAGGGGCCGAATAGATTTCCTCTTTAGCCGCAAAATAAATAAATAAATAAATAATTCAAAATTAATTAATTAAAAAAAAAATCCCCAAGCGCTCAAAGTTAGACGACAGGTTTCTGTCGGGTGGCCAGGGGAGGGGCCTCAACGAGGGTTCCTCCCCTTTTTTTGGTGACCTCCATGACGAGTTAACTCTTTCATGGAACATCCCCCGTTTTATGTTAATGCCCCAGATTGAAGAGCTTGCGAGCTATCTCTCTCCTGGGAGCTCATCCTCCCTGAAAAAGCCCATACTTCCCACCAAGGTGTGTAGACTAACATCTTTGTTGGTAGGGAAAGCTTTTCAGGCAGCGGGTCAGGCTGGTGCTGCTCTGCACACCATGGCGGTTTTGCAGGCATACCAAGCTCACCTGCTAAGAGTTCTGAGCACTGGCGGGTCTATTGATGGCGCCGAGCCACAGATTTATTTCTCCGTGCCACCAAGCAGACGGCCCGTGCTATCGGCCGTTCTATGGCTGCCGCGGTCGCCACGGAGAGACTTCTGTGATTAAACCTCACGGGCATCGAGGTCAGGGATTGCGTTTTCCTCCTTGATGCCCCCCCGCTCGCCTTCCGGCTTCTTTGGCGACACTGTAAACACCACCGCCACTAGGTTCGGGAGGCAAAACTTTACAAGCAGACCTCTGTGAGGTTTCTCTCCTGCCGTGCTCAGGAGTCGGGACTGTCGGCCACCCAGTCTCGACCAGGTCTGGTCCCGACGAGGCGTGAGGCGCAGAAGGAGAGTGTGCCGAGTCAGCTACCCCCTCGTAGAGACAGGGGAGGGACTCGTCGCGCTTAGCAATCCGCCTCAAAGCAAAGAAAGAAAAAAAAAGCACCGGTCCTGAGGAGCATTATCAACGCCAAAAAGGAAGTCCTGAGGTTGACGTGCCCAGGACCACGGGGGTGTCTCCCCCTGGAGAGGGATGTGTAAAAATTCCATTCAGGGATAAAGACTCCTCCCTGGCACCCTATGGGGGCCGTTGTCTAATCTCCGCCACCACTGGTGTTTCAGGCAGCAGCGGTCTCCAGCAAAATGTTAGGTGCTCGGTTCCCTCCTGCCTTGTTTCAGGATGCCGGACACCTAACACCCCCACCCCCCTCCGTTGCACATCATTCTCCGCGTTTCAATGGCGTGGTCTTCACTTCCATGAAACCGGAACGAGCGCATCTGCTGACTTGGCAATTACAGACTTTGCTGGGAAAAGGGGCCATAGATTGTGTTCCCCTTCCAGATGAGAATTGGGGGCTTGCATCCAATTTTACATCTTCTTGGGCTGAACATCAAAATGTTGACAGCCAAAATGGTCGTCTCTCAAATTCAACCAGAGGTTTGGTTTGTGACGGTCAACCTGAATGACGCATATTTTCATATAGAAATATTGCCACAACACAGGAGGTTCCTGAGGTTTGCCTTTGGGGGCGAAGCTTACCAGTATCGGGTCCTTCTATCTGGCCTAGCCCTGTCACCCCGCACATATAAAATGCACGGATGCAGCTCTGGCTCTATGATTCCAGGGCATCCGTATTCTGAATTGTATGGACGACTGGCTGATCCTAGCTCAGTCTTAATAGCTAGTGCTTCAACATCGGGATGTCGTCCTAGCTCATCTCCATTCTTTAGGATTGAGACTCAACGCTACGAAAGGTGTTCTCTTTCCTGTTCAGAGGACAACATATTTGGGTGTCACATGGAATTCGATCACAAGGAGGGCACAGCTGTTTCCCACTTGTGTCGAACCCATCCTCCAACACCTTGAAGGAAATCAAGCTAGGCCAGAAAGTGACTATCACTTTCAAAGATCTTAGGTCTCATGGCAGCTGCGTCCACGGTGATACCTTTGGGCCTTCTGCACATGAGGGTGTTTTCAGTTGTGGCTAAGAGCCAGGAGATTTCACTCAAGGGCCAATCCCAGAGGCTAATAAGAGTTACGCGCCGGGGCTTCGTACCCTTTCTATGTGGTTCAGGCCCCGGTTTCTGACTTTGGGTCCCACTTTAGGTCCGTCTTGTCGTTGCAAGATGCTAACGACAGACGCTTCCCTCATGGGCTGGGGTGCGGTCTTGGATGGTCGTCCAGCACAAGGGAGCTGGAGAGGTCATCTTCTCGCATGGCACACCAATTGCCTCGAAATGATGGCTCTGTTTCTGGCCCTGAAACACTTCCTCCAGCAGTTGAGAGGCTACCATGTCCTAGTGCGGGTGGACAACACTGTGGTAGGCTCGCACATAAATCGCAAGGGTGGACTTTGCTCGCGCAAAAAAAAAAAAGTCTGTTAAACAGCTCAGAGTCGTACCCAGGTTATTCAAGTGAGAGTATCCGAAAATGTTATTCAAGTTTAATGAGCAGGCGTTTTGATGTACGAGACATGGAATGACAGGTTGAGATGCTGCATTGTGAATGGCAAGAGCATTCTGACTGTGTATGTGTTGAAATCTCTGAATCCAGGAGTATGGTTTTCGTAAGGTCACACACAATATGGCCATTTTAAGGTCTTGGTAGGCTCTCTCGAGAGCCTACCTAGGCAGGGATTGGTAATCCCAAAGACAGACTAGGAGTGGCAATGACAAGCATTCAGAAGCTGACCAGAAAGTCCTCTACTTGGCTGAGGGCAGCCCAGACAGATTCATGAAGTGAGAGGCTTTTGAAAAGCGATCTACTACAGTATGTTGAGGATGCAAGTGTTGCTGTCTGAGTCTGGGAGCCCTGTGTCTAGTGCTATGAGAAACCGCTGGAAGAGATCTAAAGGGCCCTGCCAGGGGTTTTGTTGCTGGTTTTATTTCAAGAGCCTACGTTGCAGGAACTGACAAAATATAAATATCTTCTTTCATTGAAAGCCACCAGAAGCATTTCTGAATGAGCGCTTTACCAGTATGGCAGTCTAGCCTCGAGCTCTGGTCCCATTTGGTGGCACAGCTGGAGTGGAAATAAAATGCAAGGCCTGGCTCCTTTCCCAATGTCCGCTTGACCAGGCAGCATTTGGCTGTTTTGAGTTATTCAAGGTTTTTGTGATCAGTCCATGTGAGGAATGGGAATTCGATCCCCTCAAGCCAGTTCCTCCATTACGCCAGTGCTCATTTCATTGCTCCAGAATCTAAAGCATCTAACTCCATCATCAATTGAAGGGGAGGGTGTGGTTAAGTGAGGACAGGAGTAATAGTGAAGTTTTTTAGCACGGTGAATGCATTTTCTTCCTGATCAGTCCAATGAAAGAAGATATTGGTGGAAGGTAATATGAGGAGCGGGGTGGCTATGAATTAAAATGTAGTGGAGGAGTACTTGGACCTTACATCACATTTCCAAAGAAACGTGTATGGACTGTGTAATAATAATAATAATAATAATAATAATAATAATAATAATACATCTAAATCAAATAAAGTTGGGGATGCCATTCCAGAAAGCGTTGTTTTTTAAAAATTAAATGACTAATGAAAGTAACATTGGATTAATTATAAATAAATCAGTCCAAAACAAATAAAGCTTGTTTGATGCAACAATATGACAAAACAAAAACAAAAAATCACCCTTTTGATATTTTACCTTAAGGATGCGATTCTACTCTACTAACATCTATTCTATGTTATAATATTGTTTTTTGTTGTTGTTGTTGTTGTTGTTGTTTATTTCTAAATTCCACTGCACAATACTTAAAATTTTAAATGTGTTTTAGAAATAAATTTATTTAAATATATTTCCTAGCACTGTAACCTTGCACGTCCAGGGCCCGGGTTCGATTCCCGGACAGGTTCGATTACCGCCTCTGTGTGCATGGAGTTTGCATGTTCTCCTCGTGCTTGGTGGGTTTCCTCTGGGTGAGTTTTCTCCGGGTACTCCAGTTTTCTCCCAAAGACATGTACTGTATGTTAGGTTAATTGGCAATCCCAATAGTGTTCCCACTAGTGCCTGTAGTTTATGAATGAGTGTGTGTGCCCTCCGATGGATTGGCACCCTGTCTAGGGTGTACCCTGCCTCATGCCTTATGTCTCCTGGGATTGGCTCCAGGCGCCCGGTGACCCTGAATACAGGATTAAGCGGTATAGATGATGAGTTTCTACTTAAGATATTCTAAATTCATAAATCCATTCATTATTTGCTTGATTAAAGTTTAAGGAATTTAAGTAAAAATTTAAGCACAGCAAAGCTAATCGCTGGATGCTAAAGGCAAAATGCAGATGAAAGTAGGCAGTCTTGAAGCTTATACCACACTTCCAACGAAAGGTGAGTGTGTGCCCATACAGTTTCTGTTATCTGGAAGGCATATTACATATGTTTGTTCAGAGGGTAAGTTCTTTAAGCTGTCACAGAAACAGATAAGAATAAAAAGAATCTTGTCTGTCAAAGAAAAAGATATGAAGGCTCTCTGCTGAGTTAAAAGGTAACTATCTGTATGTGTGTGAAAGGTATTTATGGCTTTTTGTTTCTTTCTTTTTTTCATATTTTGTGATTCTTAAAAAAATTGATTCATGATAAAAATTGATAAATGGCTATTTATGTATACACTTACAGTGCCTTGCAAAAGTATTCATACCACTTGAACTTTTCCACATTTTGTCATGTTACAATAAAAGCATAAATTTTGCGTATTTAATAACTGTAAATAATTGTAAAGTGGAGTGAAAATGATAAATGGTTTTTAACACTTATTTATTATTATTATTATTTTTTTTTACAAAGCCAAGACTTTGTATTCCCAAAGGTAAAAACACGTTGAAACAATAGTAGAAAGATTATGTTGAGGCTGATTTTATTCAAGAAACCTTTACAAATTAAAATTGTCTTAATGAGTGAAAAATATATAGTAAAAAAAGAAAATTGTAACAGCAAGTTAGAGTAAAACTAAAGATAGAAAAACATCAAATAAGATGATTTATAATGAATTTAAATTATGTTTTATAAATCAAAATGTGGATCTGCACCACTGGAAGTTGAACAATGACAAAAAAAAAAAAGATTTTAAACTGGTTTAGAGGTTTTGAAAAAGAAACATTACAATCATTGGGATTCCCAAAACAAACAAGTAAAGCAAATCATCGCAATCAGGATAACATGCAGCACAATCATTACTGATTCAATATTAATTATCTAATAGATTAGACTATTTATTTGAAACTTTCCAAAATATTAAACATTTACTCTGAAGCTTCGGAGGCCCCAGCAAGGGTTTTGGCTGATTCGTTCACAATTACGTTTCCACCAGTGTAAGTGACACCCTTGTAGGTTCCACTGGTTTTAAACTTCAGCACACCTCCATTATGGCACGTAATCTTGACTTTGCCCTTAAAGGGAAGATCAACTGTAGCACAGCCAATATTAATGTCCACATCCACAGTTTTACCTGGAGGGACTTTAATAGTAAATGAGTAAAGCTCCATTTTTTCTTTACTGGTCACTGAAGCATATGTACTCTCAACTCCAAGTTTTAATTCAAATCTTGTTTTGCCCTCTGCAATCAGTGGGATTCCTGCATTCACTTCCAGGCTGAATGCGACTTCCACTTTCCCAGTAACAGACCAGGAGGATGTCTTGGTGATTTTTTTGGAGGTGTCAATTTTATATTCTTGAGTTTGGGTAGTGTTATTCTGGTAGGTCATTGATTTGATTTCCCTGACATTCACTTTGGGCATCACTTCATTAAGTGTAGGATACTCAACATCTGTAAGCCTAGAAGACTTGATTGTGTTAATGAACATAAAGCCCAAGCAATCGATATCTGAGCCTGAATGCCCTTTGATTCCCATGCAGATCCCAGAAGCAACGTCAACTGGAACTTCCTTGTTCAGCCTCCCGCTTTTCATGCGTATGTAGAACTCTCTGGAGCGAGTTGTCTTGAATTTGATGGCACCCAGACGTGTTCCATCTTGAATTGCCCAAAGTGAAAGGGAGGTGAAATGCTCTCCGTCCTCAAAAATAAATTCTGTAACATCGCCATCATCTGCACCAAACTGCTTCGACTGGCCATCAGTAAGCCAAACCTTCATGGCCTTCACCTGCCAGTCACCGAGCCACACCCAGAACTTTTTCAATGTTGATCCATTTTCAGTGCCTAGAAATTGAAATGGTTCTCCACCTTTTCCTCCAATTACAACAACATCTGCCAGGTATGACATGATCTAGTGCTTAACCTCAAAAAGAAAAACAGCCTATAAGATAAAAACAATAATAATAAAAATTAGCATTATGATAAAGAAGTAGAAGTTACAGCCAAGGATGTTTGCTGGTTCCTGCTTTTATAGCATTTTTCGGAATGTAGAACCTTTTCTTTGAAGACATCCTTGCTCTGCAGCAGTGACTTGCAACCATGCAGTTGCCTTTAAATTAAATGGAAATTCAGTGAAAGATGTCATGTTGCCTTGTACCTTAATAGTTTGCACAGTATTAAAACCTTATTTACTACAGCATCTGTGTAAAAAAAAATTCTGTTTGCCTTAAAACAAAGCAATTCATATACAGTAAGATTAACATAACTTGTCATAATCCACTGTACATAGACATTAATAAATTACATTATATGCTTAAGAATATCAGGCAAACTTACTAGGAAGGAACCAGAAGCAAAAATCAAAAAATGTCTTCTTGCAAAGACACCTAGATGAAGATGCGAGTTTATGGACAGACGCTGCACAATTTCCTATTTATACTAGACAAAGTGGTTGGTCTTAGACCTTACAACATATTTCTGAGAAAGATTTGTGTGTGTGTGTGTGTGTGTGTGTGTGTGTGTGTGTGTGTGTGTGTGTGTGTGTGTGTGTGAGAGAGAGCATGTGTGTGCACATGCGTGTGTATTTCTGTGTTCTCAGATCTTTTCAATTACACCAAACACTACCTGGTTGGAAAAAAATTCACTTTTTAAATACTTATAAGTCCCCTTTTAACAACAATTCTTTTTATTCTAACTGATGCACTGAGTAGACTCTCATTTCTACATCTTAACCATGCCAGAAGTCGTAGCTTCTGTGAAAGTTAAATTATTGTCCTGAGCCAAGAAAACAAAACATCTAGACAATGGAGATCTAAGAAGAACTATTTAATTTCATGAATAAATTTATCTAACAATCTATTTTTTATTTCATTTGTTATTCATTTGCCAGGGACCATATGCAGTCATAGACTGCCACAAAATGAGCCTATATTTAAATCTCGTTTTGCACATAGCACATCCTTCAGCTTTGAGTTCCATGTTAAAAAGAATAAAAAATGAAAGTCCTTCCACAACTAAACTAACTGATTGTAATTATTGTTCAGCCTGTGAGGCTAGAGCTAATTAGTGACATCACCTGTTTTATGTTTTTTTTTTTTTTTTTTGACTTATATATACAGTACCATACATTCATGTCTGTCACAAATTTTCATCTTGTACTTTCTGTATCTGGTAAGAACAAGATGGAAAGTTGTGGTAAACACGAATTTATACAAGATAAGGTATAAATACAGATAAAGTATACATTAAAAAAGGAACTATGTACATTATGCCTATTATAAAGCAAATTGTTTACATGTATGGTCAACAGATGGCCATTGTAATTTCCAGCAATGTGTTCACCACTCTTGTGATAACCATTTTCTAATTAGAGTTTTTTTTTTATTTAATTAGAGTAGTCATTAATTAATTCTTTAACTATTATTGTAGAACTGTTACTTTTATATTGACTTTTTACATAAACTTAATGAATTTTTCAATAAAAGCCTTTGACACTTATAAAATGCTTGTCATTATACTTCAGTATACCATATGAACATGACAAAAAGATCTAAAACCACTGAAGCAGCAGACTTCATGAAAATGTATATTCATGTCATTCTCAAAACTTTTGGCCACTGCTGCTTGTATGAAGTTGAATGTGTTTTGCAAGATTTAACAGCACCTTATCCATGCATGAAATGATTTAAACATGCATCTGAACTATACTGTAGCATGAGTTGTAGAATACATTTTTTTTTGTCATCATTACATTTTATTACGGATACAAGTTTAGTTTTTATGTTACTATTTAGTAACAATATCTCCTTCTAATTTTTCTTTTTGTCTAATAGTTTTCCATACAGTATTTATTTTGAATTCATGTATCATGAGTCGATTGCCTGTTTTTCCATTGAGCGTTGTATGACAGATTGCACCAACATGTCCTAGCTCATACAGGTGCTCCTAGCAGAGAAACAAAGACAACACAAGAACATAAGCAGAAAAATGTCATATTTGTTATATTACAGTATGAGAAGAAGGCTCTTGGTGTGAGTGCGTGGGTGTAAGAAAAAGAGGGAAGATGAGGTTAATGTGCAAGCATTACATTCACTTATAATTTTCTGTAATGTAATGCTGTTTTTGCCTGGTAAGGCTTTCTTAAATTAGAAACTGTATACACATTTTATTTAATAATAATAATAATAAAAAAAAGGCAAGTTAAAGTTGTTAATAATCAACTATAAAAATTTCTTCTAGCATTTCTAATCGTCTTTGATTGTGCAGCTTCAGTTCCATTTTTTAGAAGAAGCCACTTGGTGTAGGAGTAGAGTATTTAAAAGGAACAAGGGTGTTTAAAGAACTTTTAAAAAAAATCACTTAATTTGTTTTGTTTGTGTTAGGTTAAAATATAAACAATTAAACTAAAACACTGATGTCCCTCATACTGATGGCCCTAGTAGAGGAATAAAATAATCAACTAAAACAAGCAGAAGTGCAGAAGTAGAGTTGTCATCGCCAACAACCACACACACAAACAAACAAACAAACAAACAAACAAACAAAAGTGGGAAGTCTTTTAAAGAAATGACCTGCAAACTGCATTGCACAGCAAGAATACAGTAACTTGAGTCGGAAATTGAACATGCCATTTCCGAGAAAATTATGAAACGTATAATAATGTTGAAATTCACATTTCAAACATTGTTCAAATTGTGTGTGTGTGTTCATGAACAAAACAAATAACAAAACACCCTAATATCTCCTTCAACCATTTTGTAGTCTTCACATTCTCTATACGATCATAAATGGTTTAGGGTGCATTCAGTAAAACTCTAAAATAAAGCAGCTTCATTGGCATTTAAGCCCCAAATCTATTTTCTATGAAGAAACAACCTGTTATCCATCACAGTTTTACACAGAGGTTTTTTATTATTATTATTATTATTTGAATGATATTATTACCAAAGAGAATATGTCAGTGTACTGTAAACATCCAACAGTCACAGCATAGTGATATATTCATACACTGCCTGGCTAAAAGAAAAGAAAAAAAAAAAGGTTAACGTCTAGATTTAACTAAGCAAACAATTAAGAGCCTTCCATTGGATTATTACTGCAGTGATTAATATGGTTCGACTGGCAAAAAGTTATGTGACCCTTACTGATGCAATAGACAGATCCACATTTCAATGCGATAAACTCAAGGGATTGGGACTAAACAGCTGCATAGCTATTTGGAAAAACAGGCTTCAATTTGCTGAGAAGCTAAAAGGCTTCCATGTCAAAAGCTGCGTCCATTCCAAAGTATACTCCACAGGTGCTCCCTACTCCCTGCTCCGTTTGCAGGGAATGTCGGTGAAGGGAACTTCCTTCGACAAACTTCCATCATTTGGAACACACTGCGAAGTCACCAGCTCAGACGTTACTTCCTCCATGCATTACCATGGTAACATAAGAACCTTGGATACCTGTCGCTGCTGATACCATTATAAAACATACTCTTAAAATGTGTATAACTTTATATTATAATAATAATATTGTTGATTAAAGATGTACAGATTTATTTATTTATTTCAGATTACTAGCCTATATAATACTAAGGATTTCCTGATTGAATTAAAATGTAAATGTTGTGTCTTTTTAATATGAAATGGTCCTTGATAATAATAATAATAATAATAATAATAATAATAAATATATAAATCCATTCTCAAGCTCCATTACAACGTTTGCAGTTACCTTTGAAATTAACATTTTCACTCCCTTCAGTTTGGAATCACACTTAACATGGCTGAACACCCTGTGTAGTATACTTCGCTGGGTACTTCAGGCCGGTTGGAACGCACCTTAAGTCTAATAATTTGCACTTCTAGGTTGGCAGCCATCTTGTTTGGGATACTTCCTGTGTGTTGTCCATTTTTTTCTAAGCTCTACTATAAAAGGAAGCTGTGAAGCATATGTTCCTGGTGAGATGGTAACCTGGAGTCTCCTGAGTTCTTCTGTGCCTCTTGTCTCATCTTTAAATCCCTGATCTGCCCTGTTTTGCCTGTGACTTCATTATTGGGGGCTATCTTTTGGGTTACATAGTCAAAGTTAGCCACCCTCTCTGAATTTGCATTTGCGTGTAGCAAACTGAGTGTGCTGGAAACTACATCTCTGGGATATTCAGTGAGTTTGGATCCAACTGATGTTTGTAAACCTTACACCCCTCAACCTGATCTGCTTTGGTAACCTGCAATTATATGTTTCCATTGTTAAGTTTCTCTGTACCTGCACCCCATACATTAGTCTCCTCTTGTGCACAGGATTATTGTGCTGTATATATACAGGTTTTTCCCCCTTAATTTACTGAACAGAGATGTGGTCAAGAAAGTGGGAATGATGATGCTAGACCTTAACTTCTTTGGGCGCTTCATCTGGGGGTACAGCTCCGTCGCCGCCCACTGACTTTGCTGACCTCCTTTAAAACCTGGTTTTGCTGGAACAGCGAGGCAGATAAAGCCTTTGCCGATCTTAAGAAGAGGTTTATATCCTCTCCCATCCTCACTATCTCCGACCAGTCTCGCCAGTTCGTGGTGGAGGTTGATGCCTCCAATACAGGCGTTGGGGGCATCCTTTCCCAAAGGTCCAACCAGGATAACAAAGTGCATTTCTGTGCATTCAATTCCCATCGCCTATCCCCGGCTGAGAGGTAACTATGATGTAAGGGACAGAGAACCTTTGGCCATCAAGCTTGCTCTGGTGGAGTGAAGACATTGGCTGGAGGGGACTGAGCTCCCGTTTCTATTGTAGACCAACCATAGAAATCTTGAGTACCTGCACACCGGCAAGAGACTCAATGCTAGTCAAGCTTTTTGGTCATTGTTCTTTTCCAGATTAAATTTTATCCTGTCCTATTGGCCAGGCTCAAAGATTACCAAGCCAGATGCCCTCTCACGCCAGTTCTCCTCCCAGGACCCTACACCATGCGACACCATCCTAGAGTCCCATTGTCTTATCGCAGCCATGGAGTTGGACATGGAGACCAAGGTTCAGCAGGCTCAGGGCAAGTAATGTTCCACTGAATTGCCTCTTCGTCCCCCCTCACCTACGCTCACAGGTCTTGAAATGGGCTCACGGATCCACCAAGGAAACTGCGGAGAAACTCATCCGCCAAATATTTCGGCTTCATGGCCTCCCCGCGGAAATCATGTCAGACCAGGACCCACAGTTCATCTGTCAGTTTTGGGGTGCATTCTGCAGGCTCATCGGGGCTACTCCCAGCCTATCATCAGTAAATCAAGTGAAGTAGGCTTTTATTGTCATTCCAACCATATGCAGTTGAAACAAAACAACGTTCCTCCAGGACCAAGGTGCTACATACATGCAGATGACATAAATTAACAACATAACATAAATTAACAACGCCAATTTTAACCTAAAGCTATCAATTTTTTATACAAAAAAGAGACAACAATAGACAACAAAGTGCACGTACAAATGTGCAAACAAAGAGCTACATGATAACCCAACAATGTAACAACACAACACCGTAATAAGTTACAGTACTGAAATGCCTTTTTTAGTGACGAGTTATGACTTGAGGTAGTAAGAAAAACAGCAGTAAACAATTGACATTGTGTCAAAAATATTTTTGTGCAAATTGAGTGAGATAAAAATTGTGCAAATATTGCAAATAGCAGTTCAGGTAGGTGGGTATGAACAAATTAAGATGGTTGTAGATCAGTGTGATTGTGCATATGTGTGTTTATCAGTTCAGTCCAGATGTTATTTAGTTTGTGTGTGTGTGTGTGTGTGTGTGTGTGTGTGTGTGTGTGTGTGTGCATGTATGTTTATCAGACCCTTTTTGTTGAGGAGACGGATGGCTTGTGGGTAAAAACTATTTCTCAGTCTGGATGTGAGTGCACAAATGCTTCGGTACCAGATGGCAGGAGGGGCAAGAGTGTGAGGGGTGTGTCCGGTCAGCCACAATGTTGGTGGCTTTACGGATGAAGCTTGTGGTGTAAATGTCTTCAATAGAGGGGAGAGAAACCACAATGATCTTCTCAGCTGTCCTCATCATACTCTGTAGGGTGTTGTGGTCCGATATGGTACAATTACCAAACCAGACAGTGACGCAGCTGCTCAGGAAGCTCTCAATAGTTCCTCTATCTGTGCTTTTCTTAGCCTTCTCAGGAAGAAAAGACTTTGTTGGGCTTTCTTGTGCAGAGAGCTGGTGTTGAGGGCCCAGGACGTTTGTGCTCTTGACGATCTCCACAGAAGAGCCGTCGATGCTGAGCGTAGAATGATCGCTCCGTGTCCTCCTAAACTCCTGTTCAGCGCATTTGGAAGGGAGCCGTCACTGTCACAGGCAGTTGATGAAGTCCCGTAGTTGGTGATGGCTTGTGTGCCCTGCCACATGCGCCGTCACTGCGGTCTCTGAAGTGGTTGTGGATTCTCTGGGCCACTAGGGACATCCTCCTAAAGACACGATCATACAGTACAAGTTCTCCCCTCATTTCATCCACCCCATCACAGTAACCAAGATAGTCAATCAATGCACCATCTGACACTTACTCCCCTCTTCCATGCAATGCATTCACCCCACCTTCCACGTGTCCCAGCTACGATACATCATAAATTGTCCTCTAAGTAAGGAACCCAAGGGTCATAGGTGCAGTGGTGGAAATAATTGGTCGTCTGGCCGCTGGACAGACCACACCAAGTGTCACGGCATGTGCCAGCCATGGTCCTGTGCTTAAATTTTTCTCTATCACTCCAGAGGTTCACTAAATAGGGAGCCTTCCTTTCTGAAGGCATGTCCCAAAAAAGGTGAAGCTGGAGAATCTTCAATGGATCTCAGGCTTCCTCCAAACTATAAAACTGAGGTGGGGAGTTTAGCTTAAGGTCCTGGATGTTTAACGCCCAAAGAGTAGAGTCGCAGTCCAAACACTTCAAAGAGTGGCAGGCGAGGGGGATGATGTAATGTGCCTCAGGGAATTCAATGGCAAGAACTAAAACCTGCCTTTTAATCTTTGCCTAAACGATGGCCAAGAGGACTGCACAAGCTCCCGTAGCAATTTCACTTTAGCCTAGAGCCAGCCCTCATGATCCTACCACCAAAGAGGAAAGGGCCACTATACTTCATGTTGAGGCCCCTATTCCAAGATGGGAAAGCCGCCCAGCTGCTGGATGTCATGACGGACTTCCATCTGAGGCCACACCCAAGGATAGCTGAGAGGGGCATGTTGGCCAGCCAGAGAGAGAAGCCATCATAGGGAGCATGCAGGAGACGATGCCCATGCGGGCACACTCCACCAAGATCTCGCTATTTAGTTGATCATTTTAGCTTCTTTCTCTGTGAGTGTAAAATATGCCCGCTATGCCTCTCTGGAAAGCAGGGAGATAAGGATCCCACTCCACTCCCGCTGTGGCCATTCCTGTTCCTCCATCCTCTTGAACATTTGCAGGTCTGCCTCTACTTCAACATGCAGTGAACATGCACTGTTACCAAGTCTTTGGTAGCAGTGGGGAGTCAAGGTCAGCCAACAGGCCCAGATTACCAAGGCGGAAAGTAAGTTGAGGCAGTCGAGAGATCCTTTTTGGATATTTTTCCTGTTTCTGGTATTCTCTAGACCACTCTGAATCTGGAAGAGTAGAAGAGTAAGGAAAGGTTAGAGGGGCAGGCAGCCAAAAAAAAAATTGACTCTACTTTTACATGACTCCAGCAATTGCGCGCTGCTAGCCTTGAGGGTTAAGGAGCTTCTCTCACATGTAGGTGTAGGCCTGCTGTCACAGTACCTTATGTCTATTATGAAACAAATTGTTTCAGTTTATGATTAACAGGTGTCATTTCCAGCAATGTGCTAACCATTTTCTAGTATGAAAATTTCTTTTTTTTACCACCTATCAGCAGTATATAAATTATTTGTTTAATTTTAACTGTTATTGTATATATGAAGTTAAATGTGTTTTAATATTTAATAGTCCCTTATAGTTGCATGAAATGGTACAGCTACCAATTATACACTTTTCTAAACAGTTCTATCAGCCTTAGTTCTTTTTTTTACCATCATCCTAATATCAAATCTGCAAATACTGATTAAGTCTTGTTTTCATATGCACACCATTCGTAAATTATAATATTTATTTTTACTCTTGCCTAATAGTTTTATTTTTTTTAGTTCAGTTTATCAATGGATTATCAATTGTATTTATGTAACATCAGTCAAGATTGCCTGGTTTTCTATTGAGCATTAAAAGCTCATAGCTCTAATCGTCTTAGTTCATGCAGGTGCCACTAGCAACAGTGTTTAAGAAACTGATTTTTTTTTCTTTTTGACTAATTGTATACCTAAATGAAATGTTCCAGCTAAAGTAGACAACAATGAGAATTTTCAGTTGAGCAGCCCCCATATAAAACATCAAATTCTAACTGACATGTCTGCCACTCAACAAATCAAGTAAAACAAAAAATAAATAAAAAATTGTGTTAGGCTCAACAATCAAACTAAATTAGCTTTTTTTTCCTTCTCCATGTTGTATTCATTTAAAAATAAAAAAATAAGCTTGATTTCACCTGCTGTCTCAGCTGATTTTATAGTCAGCTTTTATTATGCAGACTTGTATAAAATATTCCAAAACATATTGCAACAGTGTTTAAAATAAAAAACTAAGTTAAACACAACTTGCATGATCTCTCCCATTTTGAATCTGTATCAGACTTTTCTAGGTGAGCAGTAATTAGCTGTATTGACATACTGTAGTAAAAGCGTAAGTGTGCAAAACATACTGTATCTGAGCTTTAATTAGTCTTAAGCTTAATTGTTCATTGGCACTAGCTGGTCAACTGGTCATCCGTTTGTAAAAAAAAAAATGCAAAAATGCATAAAACGGACACCACTGATATAAGCATTTGATATTATTGCATGCATTAAGAAGTAGAGTTGTCATGGTTGTACAAAACAACCCCAAAAACAAACACTGTGTAAGCGGAACAATGAAGCTGTGCAAACATTTCAGAAAAAAGTAAGAAATTGGACAAGCCATTTCAAAATTCCGACAACTGAAATAATGTTGAGCCCCATTGTGTAAACTTGACATTTCTATATGGTCTAATGCCTCTTTTGTTGTGTGTCGTCATGCACTTAACATTAAAAAACACACAACCTGAAATATTTTCGAATTTTTCCTTTAACCATTTCGTAGTTTTCACTTTCTGTATACAGTACTACTCTAAATTGTTAATTCGGGCTTCCAGTAAAACTCTAAAATAAAACAGCTTCATTGCCATCTGAACCTCAAATTTATTTTGCATAAAGAAACAACTTGTTGCTCATCACAAACATGTAATAAATCTGTCATCGTGTTTTCTTTACTGAAGAAATAATAAAAATAAACATTATTATTGTTAATAATAATAATAATAATATCTGGCAAAGGTAATATATGGGTGTAAACATAAGTTTTTCTTAAGATAAAATATATACTTTCTTAGGCGAATTATACAAAAAAGCAACAAATAACAGACTTGAACATCTTATAATTGGCATTTTCTCCTCATGCCTGGCCAAGTTGCAGCCAGAGGTGGTTCAAGATGAAATTTACCCACCTGAACAGTTTTCATAAATGCTCCAAAGGTGGCTGTGCAGTTGAGGCAGTCTTTTCTTTGAATGTGTGGGGTTTCATGTGCTTCTTCTAACTTCTCAATCAATAACCTCCTCCTGTTCCACTTACCTTGCATCCAGGTAAGAGTGATCTTGTTTTGTATCACAAAGTCACTGAATGAGGCCATATATATGGCGCTTTTGTACCAACCATGGTGATTTGTTTGCTAGCTAAGTTTACAGGAAGAAACTGTCGCACATGAAAGACACATGACCATCTGTAGCCTAACCTTAAGATCTTACCAACTTTTCATCTGCTCAAAAAAGTAAGTCAACCCTCGAGAAATATAATGAACTGAGCTCACAACCAATACTACTTGAGCTGACTTTGTATATATATTTGAACTACAAGTTAAGTCAACTTAAGATTTTGACCTGGATACATGTTGTATCAACTAAACAGCAAACCAAGTTAACCAAGTTGAGTAAACTTAAAAAAAAAAAAAAAAAACTGTGCAACTTATTACTGAATTTTTTTACATTTAGGCTTTTTTTTTTTTAAGTGTAATCTAGCAGGTTAACCTTCTACAAATTTGAAGGGTCTCTGTAAATATGCAGATGGATAGATTGATGCATCCTCTTCCACGTTTCTCCAGATATATGAAAAACCGCCATATTTGTGGAGGATATGCTGTTTTTTAATGAATTGTAGAACACTGATGCTGTGTCCTTATGGTATGGTGTCATCCTTCTATGTGGTAGGTTTAAAATGCTACATCAATAATAAGTAGTTATGTTAAAAACTAATAATTATTGTGTTGTGGACAAGTATACGCACAGTGCTGTGGTTATGTTGGTATTGCACCTCATGCTAATTTCTGAGGACGTTCAGAAGTGATGCTGCTGTACTGTAGCACCATATGAAATGTCTACAAAGGATGGAAAGGATGAGGCCACACTTTCATATTCATGCAAAAATGAGTTAAATCAATTGAAGAGTGATTCTGTTTAGGCTGATTTTATTGATGGAACTCTTTAAAGAAGATTTAAATCTTCTTGTTGTTGTCGGTCTTTCGGCTGCTACCAGCATGGGGTCGCCACCATCCGGTCCGCACATACAAGCTTGGCACAGGTTTTACAACCCTCTCATTTTAACCGGCACTGTATCCAGTGGCTGGGGTTTGGGCACTGGCCAGGAATCAAACTCGGGCCTACCACTGAGTCCTACAGATTTAAATCTTTTTAATTAGTGAAAAAATAAATAATCAAATGAATTTGTTACAGCAAGTTACAGTCAAACTAAAGCTAGAAGCATCAATAAACACTATGTACTGTATATAACATTATGTATTATGTATTTGAAGAATGTTTAATAAATCAAAATGTGTAAAAATGCACTTTTCTAACTTATTTACAGATTTTGTAAAATAAATCAAACAAAGGAATAACAAGCATTGACTTTTATTATATTGAACTTAAGACATTTTTACAATGAACTTTGCAGATTCCGAGGCCCCACTGAGGGTTTTGGTTGATTCATTCACAGCTACGGTTCCTCCAGTGTAAGTGACGCCCTTGTAGGTTCCACTGGTATTAAACTCCAGCACACCGCCATTATGGCATGTAATTGTGACTTTGCCATTGATGGGGAGATCAACTGTAGCCTCGCCGAGTGTGATGACCGCGTCCACGGTTTTAAATGGAGAGACTTTAACAGGAAATGAGTAAAGCTCCATTTTCTCTTCACTGGTCTCCGAAGCACATTCACCCTCAACTCCAAGTTCAAACTGATCATTTGTTTTGCTCTCTGCAATTAGTGGGATTCCTGCATTCACTTTTAGGCTGAAAGTGACTTCCAGTTTGCCGGTAACTGACCAGGAGGATTTCTGGATGATTTTTTTGGAGGTTTCAATTTTATATTCTTGAGTCACACTGGTGTTATTCTGGTAGGTCATTGATTTGATTTCCCTGAAATTCACTTTGGGCATCACCTCATTAAGTGTAGGATACTCAACATCTGTAAGCTTAGTAGACTTGATTGTGTTAACGAACATGAAACCCAAGCAATCGATATCCAAGCCTGAACGTCCTTTGATTCCCATGCAGATTCCAGAGGCAACATCAACTGGAACTTCTGGGTACAAAACCCATTTTTTCATGCGTACATAGAACTCCCGGGAGTAAGTTGTCTTGAATTTTATGGCAGCTAGACGCGTTCCATTTCCACTTGCCCATAGTGAAAGGGAGGATAAATGCTCTCCATCTTCAAATATAAACTCTGTGGCTTCCCCATCAGGTATACCAAACTGCTTGGACTGGCCATCAGTAAGCCAAAACTTCATGGCCTTCACCTGCCAGTCACCGAGCCACACCCAGAACTTTTTCAATGTTGATCCATTTTCAGTGCCATTAAATTCAAAAGGGTCTCCTCCATCCCCACCAACTACAACCACATCTGCCAGGTAGGACATGATCTTGTGTTTAACCTTTAAATGGCAAACAAACAATTAGGTTTAATAAGATAATTGTCATTCATTATTTATAAAGGGTAATGCGTTTTATATAAAAGCTCCCTTAACTGACATTAAATTACATGAACAAATCATGTGTGACACCCAGACCAGACATTTCTGAGGTAGATAGTACCAAAGTACATAGGTAATGGTACTTATATTTTGAGTAGACCAATTAGGCCACCTTAAAACAAAACTGCTGCAGTGAAATGTCATGTCACGGTTTGCACCATATAAAAACAACATGGACTACAGCATCGGTGTTTAAGTTCTAAGCCATGTTACTCTGAATGGCCTTATTGTATATGCCTTTGCGTAGTGCTTATGGATTTTTTATATGAGGTACAGGAACTGCGTTTAAGACTACTCTTCCAAAAAACAAAAACAAAAAAATTAGCTTCTTGAGTTCCAGGAGTCTTATTCTGGTGATTTCTCTGACATTTACTTTGGGTATACCAACATAAAGTGTTGGATACTCAACATCTGTAGGCTCAGTAGACTTGATATTGTTAATGGATCTTTTACTCTTTTGACTCCCATGCAGATCCGAGGAACAATGGTAAATGCAACTGGAACTGGGCTCAGCACCAATCTGTATAAAGAACTTCCAACTACTGTATAGAAGGAACTAATCAATATTGTTCAGTGGCTGAAAAGCAAATCACACACTTAAAACAAAGAAAGAAAGAAAAAAAATTACAAGTTGTGAAACACTTTTATCACCGGAAACAAATATACCACACAAATTTATTTACTAGTTTTTAAATTTTTTAATTTTCCCAACTACTTGTCAAATCAAATGAAAAGGGCAGGTACAATTTGTTTAGAAAATCTATTTTTATTATATAGGTCTCAGGTCATTTTTTTCAATTATTTCCAGACCTAAGAGATGCAGTGGTTGCTAAGATTTCGCTTCATTGACATCATAAAGAAGTACCTGCATGAATGTGCGACACTGTGTAACACTCGAACAGGGTTCAAAGTTCTAAAACTGCATCATGTCCTGTAGGAGAGCCCAGCGAACTGTACTACTTACCACACACGTTATAGATTGGTAATGGTTTGTTACTTTGGTTTCTATTTTACATGTAGAATAGAACACACACACACATACACACACACACCCCAAGTCAAATCGGTCAGTAAATCCATGTGGTGACCCAATCCAGGTGTACTTGAAATTCGTCATGGAGCACAGCCAAGTACAGAAGCCTAGAACTTGGAGTCTGCATCTAAACCATATGTGCAATGTAAAGTAATTATCAAAATAATCATAGCTGAGGAATGTAATATTTGTCCTTCTTCATACCTCCCGCCGCGCCCTGATGGCCACATTTAAATCTAAAATTAATTTTAACATACACAAAGATAACTGGGTAAATACATAATGCAGTTTTGAAATTATTTAATAAGGGAAAAAGCTGTCCATCCTGCCTTGCCCTATGTGAAAAAATAATTGCCCTCTAAACATAATAAATGATTGTACCACCCTTGGCGGTAACAACTGCAATAAAGCATTTTCAAAAATTAGCAATGAGTGTTTCACATCGCTGTGGAGGAATTTTGGCCCGCTCTTCTGTGCAGTATTGTTTTAATTCAGCCACATCGGAGGGTTTTCAAGCATGAATGGCCTGTTTAAGGATCTCAACCGGATTTAAGTCTGTACTTTGACTATGCCATTCCAAAACCTTAATTTAGTTTTTTTCTTGAGCCATTAAGAAGTGGATTTGCTGGTGTGTTTCGGATAAATGTCCTGCTATATAACCCAAGTGCGTTTGAGCTTGAGGTCAAGAAATGATGATCTGTCATTCTCCTTCAGGATTTTCTGGTAAAGAACAAAATTCATGGCTCCATCAGTTACGGCAAGTCTTCTTAAAGCTGCAAAGCAAGACCATCAACATTACCACCAGGATGTTTGTCCATTAGTATGGTGCTCTTTTATGATACACTGTGTTAGTTTTCACAAGATGTAACAGGACACACACCTAAAAAGTTCTTGTCAGTCCACAGAAAATTTGCCCAAAAGTCTTATATAATCAAAATACTTTTTTGGCAAATGTGAGACGAGCCTTTGTGTTCTTTTTGGGCAGCAATAGCTTTTGCCTAGGAACTCTCCAGTGGATACCATTTTTGTCCCCAATCTCTTTCTTATTGTTTTATCATGAACACTGACCTAAACTGAGATGAGTGAGGCTTGTAGGTCGAATATAAGTTGCTCTTGTGCTCTTAGAGTAATTTCAGGGGCAAGAACTTTTTTCCCTTAATAAATCAAATCATCCGAAAAAGTTTTATTTTGCTATTAACTGTGTCCTTTTAACAGGAGTCTATGTAGACTGCTGTTCAAATCTTTTTTCATTTTGTTACACTTAGTTTGGATAATCTAGGTCTTCAGCATGAGCACCATGTACTCCTGTTGAAATAAGACATTATGTTTGCTTTGAACATGGCAAGGTAACAAACAAAAAAAGCAAAACTAGTTTTCAAAGGTTTTCAAAGATAAAAGTGCAGGTTAATTTGTTTGTGTGTGTGTGTGAAAGTCGACCTACACAGTAGCCCCCTCCCTTCCCTCTAATTTGAGCTACTGAGTAAGATGAGAGGAAGAGGTGAGGTAGGGAGTTGTAGCCCCCTCAGTAGCCCCCTCCCTCCTCCCGTCTTACTTCAGCTTAAAAAACACACTAAGGTTAGTGTGGGTAATAGTCTCCCATGCCCAGTCTCAGTGTGCGTGCGTCACTCCTATAGTGTACTGTTTACTATAATATTGTGACCACGTGTGTGCGCGCGTAAAGCAAAAGCAAGTGTCATTAGAGAGATTCCTTGTTAAAGATCCAGAGTCTCTCTCTCTGTTAGAAAGCAGTGATTCTGTTAGTGTGTTTCTGCGAATGCGAGTGTCATTAGAGAGGTTCCTTGTTAAAGAAGTTTCCCGACAGAGCAGTGTTTCTGTTAGTTGTCCTACACAGTAGCCGCTACCTCCTCCTCTCTTGTCTTATTTCAGTTTCACATATGCATACACACACACACGCATGCACACACACTAATGGAAACACTGCTCTGTTGGGATTTTTTCAAGTGCAGGTTAATTTGTTTTATTTTTACTTTACATTTTTTATTTTTATATAAATATTTTTGGGTTGTGGAACTAATCATCACAGTTTCTATTATTTCTTATGGGGGAAATTTACTTTGATATACAAGTGCTTTGATATACAAACTAATTATGCTCGCAATCCAGGGTTTACCTGTACATTTATGCCATTTCATACTCCATGAACTCATAGCAAAACCTATGGTTTTGACTTAAATTTAAGCATCTGCACGGGACTTGATCACATTTCTAACTTGAACTTAAATGATCTGTATGTGGAATTTAGTACTTACACAACTTTTTTATGATTGTGTTTGGGTGGTCTCTGGTTCTGGGGTTCAAAAACCTGAGGAGAAAAGCATAAGATTCAGAACAAATTTATAGCCTAAATTACTTGCCTTTTACTTCATACATGACTTAGATACTGCCTGGTTAAAGGCAATAAGTTGTTGTAAAAATAATAATAATAATAATAATAATAAAGCAACAACAACCCAAACTCATTTTGCATAGTAATACCTACAGTACAGTTCCTCCAAGTACAATGCATAAAGGTTTTATTAAATTCAACTACAGTCCTTAATACATATTCAGCCTACATAGTTGAACCAAAACATTGGGCAGCATTAGACACAGAACATCTGTGGTCAAGTTATTTGATGCAACACATTGAGGATTCCTCTTCTGTATCCGTGTTAACTCACCACAGTGTTGGGAAGGATGATTTTCAGAATCCAAGTCTGATTCTGAGCTAGCATTTGCTGCAGGCAAAAACAAAACCAACACATTTCTTTTTTATATTCTGCCAACATGAATGGCCTTTCTGTCCCAGGCACACAGACCTCTGGACCTCTGAGCAATCTGGATACGAAATGTCATATGGTCCTTCATCCATGTCCTTGCTAAATATTCTCATTTTGTGGACAGCTTGTTTCAGCAGATCAGGTGCAGCTATCAGTTTATTTAAAATTATGCTTTTAATTTACTTTAAATTCAAATTTAAAGATTGACAGACTATACAGTACATGGTTCTCAAAATGTATATTACATGTGTAAGAATGTATGCTAAAATAACAAGAAAAAGTCTGATCCTGTGTGCACACCCATCTCTGAATGCATATTAATGAGTATGCAAATGCAGCAAATGCAGCAGTCACATGACATTGTGTCAAAACAAACAAGATGTTGGAAACCCAAACAAGTTAAGATTTTTCTTGGCAGATTCTGTACAAAGCTCATGTCTTTTTTTTGTGAGTTGATTCTTTGTCCGCCATGATAGTTGTGTCTCAGGTCACATGATCTCAGCGGTTGGGCCTAATTAACATACTAAAAGTACAGGCTGCACAAAACAATTTTCAACTGTTATCTTTTTTTATTATTTTTTTTATAGATAAATGTGCAAGGCCAAGACAATAACAGTATCACTTATCATTTTTATGAATATTCTTCTTATTTATTGTGTACTTGTATAGCCTGAATCAATCTTTAAATGTTCGTTCACAGAAACACAAAAAAAAAACAAATGTGTCTACTAGGGCTGCATGATTCTTGCTAAAATGTAAATCAGAATTTTTCTCTATAGGAAGTGAGATTTTACCCTATTCTCATTCTTTTAAATCAAAACAAATATTGTATCTAAATATCTAAATAAATATTATAATAATTAGTATTCTTATTATTATTAAAAAAAAAGATGCTGTCCAAACAAGACTCTCACCTGAACTCTAGTAACAACAACAAAAAATATTTTTAGAGCTCTTAAAGTAAATAACTTAACAGCTGTTGAACATGAATAGAAAGTTATAAAAATATAAATAAAATACATAATAATAATAATCAGTGACCGTGCCTTCGCTTTTTGAACACTCAGCCAACTACAGCACTTTATCATTGCATTTAATTTATATTATTATTATTATTATTATTATTATTATTTTAATACTACTACTATTAATAATATAATAATAATAATATCATAATAATAATAATAATAATAATAATACAAAGGCGTACACTTACTTTGCTTTTCTTTTCCAGGTGGTTTAGGAGTCGTCTGTGCTTCAGGTACTTCAGTATTTAAACTTCTTTTTTTTTTAAGTTTAAACTCTTCCCACATGAACAGTAAAAACAGGCCCACTGGGTAAATTGGTTCTCACATTATCGCTTCATGTGACCAGCGCCACTCATTTAACCAGCGTGAAATTCTCTGATTTACACAAAACTTCCGATTTACAGCGGCACTTCCGGTGCGTTGTGCCCGCCCTTTCCGTTTAATTCGGAAGTTGTAAAAATGTCTCACAACGTATGTAAATATGTTACGTGTTATAAAGGTTTGTAAAGTGTTTCACAACTTGTAAATTCGTTATTTTCTAGAACATTCGATTCCGGAGTTGTTCTTCGACTTCTCGGCCACCGTAGTGAGTTTCTTCAGCGGTTGTCATGCAGCCCGAGAGAATGTGAAGTACTGCAGTCTTATGACGTGTCATTAAATTACCGTTAACCTGCGCAAAAAGCCTACATTTAATTACTTACACTATGCGAATAAGAAGAGCATGCACACTTACAGAAGCGAGTAACAAGTCACGATGTTACATGTGACACCGGAGCTCCGTGTCCGGCATAAAGAGCTGCTCCAAATGAAAATGAAAGTTACTTCAGTGTCACGTGACCAAAGACACGCGAGGCCTCGCGCTTGCCGGAATCACGTGACTAATCCGTTTTTATAATTCATATTTTTATTAATTTCATAAATAAAACCTCTTGAAAAACAAACTTTTTTTTTTGCATTACATGATGAACTTTGAATTAACATCTTTAAAATACAATACAAAGGAAAATACACAGATATGTAAATAATATATTAATACATATTTTATTAATACATTGTATCCTAATTTCCATAATTCTCTTTTCATTTTGTAAGGCTGCTTGCAACAATGGCTATTGTGAAAAGCGCACACGTTTATACATTTCTAGTACATTATATACTAAATGTATTGCTATATGGTATAAATTGATATACTGTATATGATAATATTATTAGTATTATATTAGTATAATATACATCATGCTATTTTATGCTATATATACAGTAGATTTCAGAAAAAAATTTCTCTACACTGTAAAAATTTTTAATTTTATGGTAAAAAGCCGGCAGCTTTGGTTGCCAGAATTTTACCATAAAAAATGTTATTGCACTGTAAAAAAAAAAAAAAGCCGAAAATTTTACGGTAAAAAAACAGCAGCTGTGGTTGGCAAAAGTTTACCATAAAAAAAGGTAGCAACATTTTTGGTTGTACAGGATTACACTCATTACACTGTATATTCTATGGATTTTAATTGTTTCTTTTTTTTCGAGCCAGGCCAGCAATCGAACCCAGACCCTGGTGGTGCAAAGCGACGGTGCGAACCACTACACTACAGTGCTTGTTGTGCAATTGTTGTCGTTGTTGGACTTCCTCGGTTTCCGTGCGTCCCCCGCACGACTTGCACTCCAACAACAACAAAATTTGTGTAGCAAGTACAGTAGTGTAATGGTTAGCACTGTCGCCTTGCACCGCCAGGGTCTGGGTTCGATTCCCGGCCAGGCTTGAAAACCAAACAAGCAATTGAAATCCGTTAAATGAGTGCAATTCCGTACAACCTAAAAACATTGCTACCGAATTTTTCACGGTAAACTTTTGCAACCACAGCTGCCGCATTTTTACCGTGAAATTTATGCTTTATTTTTTTACAGTGCAATAACGTATTTTTACGGTAAAATTCTGGCAACCACAGCTGCCAGTTTGATTTTTACACTGTTGATTTTTTACAGTGTAGCCATGCCCTGATGTCCTGGTTACGATTTGGGATTTGCCTTAGTTGAAGTTGTTTGGAAATCAACCGACCCCTGTCTGTTTAGTGACCTCCATTTATGATTACCTGTGCTTTTCTTCTAAATAAGTAAACCACTTCTCTCACCTGCGTTTGTGTCTGCTATCCTACTCCTAACAGAAATGTTACTTTCAGTACCACATTACCTTCCACTACCACTGCTTACCTTCAGGAATACAGGCCTGCAGAGAGAATGATGAAGAAGCACAAGTACTGAGTTCAACATTTCCTTAGGTTTATTTATGTATTAGACATGCTTATGTAACAATTATTTTTAGGCAAAGCATAATGTTAATTGGATAACAAAGGAACAGTGTATGAGCCAGTGATAAACTCTGTGTATAAAAGGTCAATGTATTATAAGATATAAGATTCTTCTGGAAAAACAAGATACTTTGGATATCTACACTGGGCAGAAGCTCCCACACGCCCATCACCATCTCAAATGAATGAGATGAACATGATGACCTCCAGACCCTAGTGGATGCGGATCCCCGCATCCATCATACAGGATCGATCAACCAGATAAATTGAAAACATGCTGCTATAGAGTGTAACATATCCCTTTATATAGATCATAGTGACATGCAAGTCTAAGTACAGATACAACTCTCACATATTGCATGTGTGAAGTATATGGACAATTTGTAGAGATTAAATGCATATGCATCCTTGTGTATACAGCAGAATGACATATTTTATGAATAGAATTTGTTAACACTTACAAGCTAATAATAATAAAAAAAAAAAACAATAAATCAAACACCTCCGTTCTTTATTTGCAAGCAGTGGAATTCCACTTTGCTGGGGACAGTCCAGGAAGATCTCTAGGTTGTTCTATTTATGTAGGCCATAGACTTGATGTCTCTGGTGTCCACTTTGGGGGTCATAGCATGAAGTGTATCATGTCACTCCAGGGAGTGATTTGTCTTGCATTAGATGACACCCAGACATGTGTTAGATCCTTTGTGTCACGGGGGTGAAATGCTCTCCATCGTCAAATATAAACACTGTAACACCTCCATCAGGTAACACCTCCAAACTGAACTAAACCCAGATCTTTAAAAATGTGATTTCAATTTTAGGGGCATTAAAAAAATAAAATAAAATAAAAACATGTCCTCTTTTACGCAACAATTACAACAAAGTGTACAAAGTATGATATGATATCGAGCTAAACCTTAAAAAATTTTTTTAACAAATATTTAGGTTTGAAAATATAAAGCATTACCAAACAGAGATATTATTAGATCACTTGTTAATAGGCAACAAATAAACAGTATTTTTTTTTAGACAGATTGTACAGTATATAATTAAAACAAACAAACAAAAAAAATCTTTTTTTTACAGCAAGCTACAATCAAACTAAAGACATATGAAATGAGTCCTGCTATTTTAATTATTTATAATGTTTTGGAAAGACATTTTATTAGCCAAAAAAGTGAAGTCACTGCAAGGTGCATCACTGGAAGGTGAGCAGGGTAAATCAATTGTCTATTTTATCTAGTTTACAGATTTTGAAAAAAAAAAAAAAAAAAGAGAGAGAGAGAATCGATGTGATTACAGAAACTAATAATTAAAACGAATCATTTCAAACCTCATCGATTCTAATGATCCTTATGTTAACTGTAAGACTGTAATACATTTTTACAGTTTGACTTGTCGCCTATTAGGCCCTGACAACCTTTTGTGTGATTCATTCACAACTACATTTCCACCAGTGTGACTGACTCCCCTGTATTTTCCGCTGGTTTTATACTCCACTACACCTCCTTCATGGCAGACAATCTTGACTTTGCCTCTGAACTCGAGACAAACTTTGGCCTCGCCAAGTGTGATGACCACGTCCGCAGTTTTACCTGGAGCAACTTTAACAGGAAATGAGTAATGCATCATTTTTTCTTCACTTTTCTGCGAAGTGTAGCGGCCCTCAACTCCAAGTTTTAATTCATGTCCTCCTGTGCCTCCAATCAATGGAATTGCTGCCTTCACTTTAAGGCTGAACATTAATTCCAGTCTACCGGTAACAGACCAGGAGGATGTTTCAGAGATTTTTTTTGAAGTTTCAATTCTATATGCTTGAGTTTTTTTAGTGTTATTGTAGTAGGTCATAGATTTGACTTCTCTGACATCCACGTTTGGTACCACATCATACAATCCTTCATACTCAACATCTGTGAGCTCAATAGACTTGATATTGTTAATGAACATGAATCCCAGGCGAACAATACCTCTTCCATCCAAACATCCTTTAATTCCTGTGCACAACCCAGAAGCTACATCAACTGAAACTAATGGTTTATTACTTTTCTTTTCCATGCATGCACAGAACCTCCGGGAGTGGTTTGTCTTGAATTTGATGCCACCCAAATGTGTTACATCTTCATTTGGCCAAAGTGTAAGGGAGGTCATATGCTCTCCATCTTCAAATATGAACTCTTTTGGCTTCATTTTGTTTTCAGTTACACCAAACAGCATGGGCTTATCATCAGCAAAATGAACCTCAATGGCTTTTACCTTCTTTTTACCAACCCACACTAAGATCTTTTTCAGCATCTTTAGTTCTTCAGACTTTTCTTTAGGTTCTTTAGATTTAAAAGCAGTTCCTCCATTTCCACCAACAATTTTAACCTCTGCCAGGTGTGATGGCATCTTTCTCCCTGAACCTTAAAAAAAAAAAAAAGAAAAGAAAACGAACATCAATAAAGTGAATTAGAAAATAAGTATTTTGGTAAAACATCTTGTTTTAGATTATTTTGTACATATTATATAGGTATAATGTAAGAAGCTTAAGCTATTCATTATATTATTTGCTGGTTCAACTAATAAAGCATAACTAATTAATTTTGGATGTTATAAGATCTTTATTTTTTAGACTAAGATGTTTATTATTTATACAGAGTAATGCTTGATAAAGATTTTCTTAACGGCATCCTTTAGTTCTAATTATTTCTTTCATTATTTCACCTAGTTCCTGTTTTCATCATAAACTGTCCACCCAAAAATAGAGTTGCACATGCTTAAGAACTCATCAGACCACATGACCTTTTTCCATTGGAAGTTCAATAATCCCTTGTGAATTTAGTCCCTTTTTTTTTCTGATAAGTCTCGCTAACAAGTGGATTTTTTTATGGACAAACAATTATTCGATTCCAGTCCTGTGAGTTCTCATCACATTGTATATCTATTTAAATGCTCTTTCTTTCACTGTTAAACATAGAACTGGCACAATCTCTATCCATGATTTTTTTTTTTTCAGACTACATTTCTTCCTCAACGTTGATGGTTCAGCACTATCCTTTCAGGTTTTAATAGTGTTTTATAGGGTTCACTCACTCACTCACTCACTCATCATCTATTATCCTGTACACAGGATATCCTATTCCAGACTTAGGGCATGAGGCGGGGTATACCCTGAACAGGGTGGCGATCCATCGCAGGACACACGCATACACACACTCACATCATTCACATACCCATTCACCTACTATTGGGGAAGCCAAATAGCCTAATCCTCATGTCTGTGGACTGTGGGAGGAAACCGGAATACCTGGAGGAAACTCACCAAGCACGGGGAAAACATGCACACTCCATGCACAGAGACAGAAATTAAGCCTGGCCAGAAGATTTTATTGAATTCCAATTATACATATAAGCAAATTAGCACTCCAAGCAAGCCAATGTTTAATGTCTAATACCCAGAGGTCCTCTTTGAAAGAGCTGGCCCTCTATTGTATCAGAGGAAAAACGTAGGCTGTGCAGGCACCCAACTTGGGGAAATAGAAAATACACAGGCAGGAGAAGATAGATTTAAACCAACAATGTTAACAAGAAATAATAATATCAAAACTAGCAATGTACTAATAATACTTACTAATTTTCTTATTCTATATTATTATACTCTTTTTCTAACCTTAATCTACAAGAGCGTAACCAAAGGACGACCCGTTTACACCAAGAGCGAGAAATAAGCAACTTGCGGAAAGTACTTAGGGTTAGGGTTAGGGTTAGGGTTAGCCAAACTAAGATTGTCAGAGACGCTTAGGAAAAGCGTTCTGTTTTTTGTTGATGTTTTTTTTTTTTTTTTTCCCGGACGCAGAGCACAGATGGCCAGACTTCCTTATTTAAAGCTAAGAAACAAAGGCATCAATGATCAATGATCAAATCCATTACTTTCCCTTACTGCTACAACTAACACTATCACTCTATATTGCACTACATAACCAAAATTCATCAATGATGTGATTATAACGTGTCTATAATTACCAATCCATATATGTATACGTATAGTCAAATGTCTATGATTAAATTGAAATTATGATTTAAGAATAGAATTATCTTATGAATCAAAATTTTAATGATCAGACTTTTAAATCTGAAAAACCAATGATGATAGTAATAATAACAATAATAATTATAAAAATAATATACAAGATAAGATGTAAAATAATAATATAGTCTAATGTAAATAAGCTTAATCATAATAAAGTTCAATACTTAATCATTATATGACGTGTAATCTTGAGATCATGAAATAATTATAATGAAAAATAAATAAATAAATAAATTATTTCAAGAACTCTAAGCATACTAAGGACAGTTGAGACCTGACTGTTGGGAACGGAATAGGAAAATAGGAAAATAAGAATAAGATCATTATGCATCTTGGAAAAATCTTAAAACTTTCTCTGATGTTAAAATGAAGCCGTCAGCACTAGTGGTCGATATTCTGGATACGAAAAGAGGAACAAGCCAAACTCTCTTTGAAGAAATGGAATTTCTACTCGGCCAAACAAATTAACATACAGTATATCTATTGAATATTGAATAAAAACTGAATCAAACAAAGAAACAAGGAGGAGCGATGAGCAAAGCAAGTAAGTACGGGTTACTGACAAAAATCTGAAAACTGAGACCTTTAGACCAGAATTCAGTAGATCACCACCAATTTAGAAACATTCAATCAATGCAGTTTTTCTAATTTATGTGGATTTATGTTTAGCCATTAAAAAACTAAACAATAGTCAGTACAGATTTCAACATTTCAAAGTTAATGTTTTCAGTCTGCGTTAATTTATTATCAAGACTGATAAAATTGTCCAAGCAGGACCCTTCAGAATTGAGCGTTCTAGTCGATGAATCTAGAAGATGAATTTACTTTGCCATAATCTACATAGATGTTTAACATGTCATAACAACATCAAGAATAGCAAGCACACTTACAAGGGAGTCGTCAGATGCAGGAAGTAAGAAATGTCTTCTTTAAAAGATGTTTCGTGATGGATGCAGCGTCTTAAGCCAGACACTGCACTCTCTCTTATTTAAACCTGTAAAGTGAGAGGTCTTGGACACTACAGCACACTGGGGTGTGTGTGTGAGTGGTCATGAAATTTATATCATACTTCCAAGAAGGGTGTGTGCTTGTGTCTGTACCCGCACATGCGCATGTGCAATAATTTCGGTGTGTGTGGGGCTTCTGGACATTGTTCCAATAAACAAATAAAAAGTTCAAATAAAGTTTCGCGAAACTCTGTCACGCTTCTGTGTCCTGTTGAGACAGAGGAGACATTCTCCTGATGACCCTACCAAGGAAATATACTTGTTCAATCTTCGTCTTATTGTTTCGTCATGGACATTAACATTCAACATGCTCTCTTAGGTCTGTAGTGTCTGTAGCTCTTGGGTTTTATTGCATTTCACTTTCACTGTAGAATGCCGAAGCGGCACGGTGGTGTAGTGGTTAGCACTGTCGCCTTGCACCGCCAGGGCCCGGGTTTTGATCCCCGGACAGGCTCGATTCCCGTCTCTGTGTGCTGAGTTTGCATGTTCGACCCCCGTGCTTGGCGGGTTTCCTCCGGGTGCTCCGGTTTCCTCCCACAGTCCAAAGACATTTAGGTTAGGCTAATTGGCGTTCCCAAATTGCCCATAGTGTGTGAGTGTATGTGTCTGTGACCTGTGATGGAGTGGCACCCTGTCCAGGGTGTACCCTGCCATGTACCCTAAGCCTCCTGGCTCCAGGCCCCCCCCCCCCCCCGTGACCCTGAATACAGTATTAAGCGTGACGATGATGAGCGAGTGTAGAATTCTGAACTCTGAACAGCAACAGTTGCTTCTTCAAGACCATTGCTACTTTATTTAAGTTATGTATTGTTGCATTACAGGAACAAGAATCAGCGGTAAGCATGTCGCATAATACACCTCATAGGTATTTCCCTATTGTTAGGTTTAAAACAATGATAAAACAGTGAGCCGCTTTGACATTTCCGGATATCTGGAGAGCCAAAGTCACACACACAAGGGGTATCAAAGTTCTCTCATTTATTTATGCAATCAAACGGGTTTTTACATCTTCAGCAGTTAACGATGCTCTGCCCCATAAACGCCCCCCATCTGCTTTCTAATAAGATAGCTGCAATGCTGTATAATCCCGCCAGGTGGCGCATTGACGGTTACATGATACCTCTTGTTATTTTTCGTGTTCCTGTGTTGAATCCCAAATAGCATTAGATGACTAGAGAGTACAATGCCTTGTTCCACACACCAAGTAGTGCCCTTGATACAGGGTTGGAAAGCAATTTCGAATTCAGCCTTTTGTTCGGAGCTAGTTGGCTTTGTAGCTGTATATAAAATAGCATGGATAGTTCAGAGTCGATTCCAGATGACTTACAAGCAATTATTAAGGATTAAAAAAAAAAAAAACACAACAATGTTATCAGATGTGTTTTCTTGCTGAAAAAAAAAAATGCTTCTGTGACTGGTTTTGAACTTGGTGTTCGGCAGGCAGCTGCTCTATTTTACATTACGGTGTATTTTGTATCTGTTTAATACACTGGTAGAGAATATTTTGTTGCAAAGTAAAGCACAAAGTGCAACTTCTGCTTGGGTTTGATTTCGTTAGATTTTTGATTATGTTTTCGCTGATGTTTTTTTTGGCTGATAGTCAAAAATTGGCATAACAAAAGCGATTAATGGCGCATAATATCTGGAACAAATATCTGCCCATACGGAGAAGTATTTCTTTTGTCATTTAACCATGGATAACGTTCCCCCATCGAAAATATGATGGGGCATTAATCACTTATCACAACTGTGAATAGATGCGGCAGCGGAGACAGATTAAATCCAAATAAACATTCGCATTTGAAAACAACATTAAAACAACTAAAAAGTTCACGAGATTTAGCGCCTTTTATCGCAGGACAGGAATCAGCTACAGTATACTACTTTATGTTCTACTGCTTATATTCTTGCCCTAGTTTCATTTGGTTTTACGCAGTTTTATTATTATTATTATTATTATTATTATTGTTGTTGTAATGTAAATTAAACCCACGGGTCTCAATCATCACTAAATCAGCCAATGTCTACAGTATACTACTGTACTTTTCACTGCTTATATTTTTTGCCCTAGGTTCATTTGGTTTGATGCAATTTCATGTGCTATTTGTGTGTGCATGTACGTGTGTGTGTGTGTGTGTGTGTGTGTGTGTGTGTGTGTGTGTGAGAGAGGGAGGTTATATATTGTGATTTGTCCTAGGTTACTAAAGCCTGGTTTACTACTACTAATAAAAATGATTTCAATGTAACCCATGGGTCTCAATCACAAAATCAGCCAACGCTGTAGACAGATGGTCCAACAAATTATATACCCTAAAAATTACGTTTTATTTGAACTTATACGAATATATACAGATTTTTTATTCATATAACGCTCTTATCCTTTCACACCGCATGTTACAGAAACTAATCAGTTTTCTTAATCATGCGCACGTCGTTTATTGTAGGCTGTTTGTTTCGTAGATGAGATCTATCTCTCTCTCTCTCACACACACACACACACACACACACACACACACACACACACACACACACACACACACACACGTGCGCGCACAGGCACCCGCACACACACACGTTCCAGGAGTTGTTTAGTAATATTGGATGTATTTATATATCGCTTTTAACAGCGGTTACTATCGCAAAACAGAATTAAAAGAAAGTTAGAGAAATCAGAATGAAACGTGTGAGGAAATATGCGTGAATCAAAATGATCAGAGTGACCCAGAGGAGGGGGAAAAAACTCTGAGTTTCGCTTCCAAGCTTAACTTTGCAGATACAGAATGCGCCGTTGTCTCAATCATGATTTTCCCAACCTGGCGTTTATACCAATTCAGACAGACTGAATTTTGAGAATGCACCCCAAAGAACCTAAAGCACAAACACACACACACACACTGCAGAGGAACGCAGAGACGTGCATTCACACCTCTGACCGTCATTCATCTTGTAAATGAGGTATTCTTCGCGTAGGCTGGGGGGTTACACACATATACCATTTTAATCACCGGTGTAGGGATGAGCAGGCCCCCAAAGAGAGCGAACAATCGGTCACATTCCAGAACCCTCTCCCAGCCTTTTAGACAAGGCAGCATCTCTACCATGAAGAAGCGGGAAACTTAACCAAGGAAGTCTGGAGCCATCAAAGTCTAGGCGACCACAAACTCCAACGATGTAAACTGGCAATCTGATAAACAAAGGAAGCAGTTTTACTCCCTAACTCAGACCACTGGCCATCTCATTGACCTCCAGAGCACATGCCTTTCAACGAACAAAGAGGCATATGACATGGATGGACCATCTTTAAAGTGTGCCAGTAGGGCAAAACGTATATACATACATTTACTCAGTATGTTTTATTCCTGTGTGTACGTTTGATTATTCGGCATGATTTAAAAGGTGTAATCAGCATGTACAAACCCCTTTTATTTGAGAAAGGAAGGAATGGGTGGGTAAGATATGTAACGGTAGATAATATCAATCTAAAGCTGGCTTTATCCCATTAACCTTATCTCATTTGGAAACTCCAAACAACCTCTTCCGGGATAACTTTTAACTGTGCATACTGTGTGTAGGAATGAGCAGGTCCCCAAAGAGAGCGAACAATCGGTCACATTCCAGAACCCTCTCCCAGCCTTTTAGACAAGGCAGCATCTCTACCATGAAGAAGCGGGAAACTTAACCAAGGAAGTCTGGAGCCATCAAAGTCTAGGCGACCACAAACTCCAACGATGTAAACTGGCAATCTGATAAACAAAGGAAGCAGTTTTACTCTGCTGAGTGGAGGAAGAACCCTCCCTAACTCAGACCACTGGCCATCTCATTGACCTCCAGAGCACATGCCTTTCAATGAACAAAGAGGCATATGACATGGATGGACCATCTTTAAAGTGTGCCAGTAGGGCAAAACGTATATACATATATTTACTCAGTATGTTTTATTCCTGTGTGTACGTTTGATTATTCGGCATGATTTAAAAGGTGTAATCAGCATGTACAAACCCCTTTTATTTGATAAAGGAAGGAATGGGTGGGTAAGATATGTAATGGTAGATAATATCAATCTAAAGCTGGCTTTATCCCATTAACCTTATCTCATTTGGAAACTCCAAACAACCTCTTCCGGGATAACTTTTAATTGCACATACTATGTGTAGGAATGAGCAGGTCCCCAAAGAGAGCGAACAGCGAGATCAGTCACATTCCAGAAACCCAGATTTTGTTATCATAGGTGGCCATGTGATAAGCAGAACTGGTAAGATACACTGAATTGTACTAAACGGTGGATGTGTAGTCAAGAAAGTGTATATTATAATGTTTTAATTCAGTTTTATAAAAATTAACCCGAATCCTGAAAGATTCGGGTCACCTCTGAACCAGAGCTGAAACCGTACACCGTACTTCATAACGTACTAAAAATAATAGTGAAAAACAATGGGGATCAATTCTGGGGAAATGGGGAAACAATCTGTCAATCCCCACACACTACGTTTGTACTGCACACTGTAGTTATGTTTGTTAGGGCACCTGTAATGCATCAAAACACTTACCTCCTGGTTTGTTTTTTAAATATTGTTTATCAACTATGCCCTGTTCAGCAAAATAAACAATGTCTATGGCCAACTTACTGTGAACGTATCAAAGTCTTGGTGTAACAGAGACGAGCCTCTTCAGATCCTCCTACGCTCGTGTTATCATGTAAATTATTATCGTATTGATGCATTTCAATTAAGGACAAAAAGTACAGATAAAATGGTTAAAGTGCCACATGTGAGTGTGTGTTTGTGGATGGAGAGGTATGTCCGTGGGAGCTCCTGGATTTATCAGTTGGCTTTAACACGAGTCAAAAGATCCCCCCAAAAAACACAGAGCAAATAGCAAAATGCAATAGTTAGTACATTCCCTGTGGGGGTTTCTCACCTTCCGCTTCTCCTAAGTTTGACTTTGTTCTTTTGATGTAGTTCTTAAAACCCAAAGAAAAAATAAATATGGGTCACATAAGTACAAAATAGCATAGATACATATGATCAAGTGTTCAATGGATGTTTGCTTCTATGACTAATAATACAAATACAGTGGCACCTTGGATTACGAGCATAATTCGTTCCGGAAGCAGGCTCATATTCCAAAATTCTTGTAAACCAAATTTAATTTTGCCATAAGAAATAATGAAAACTCAAATTATTCGTTCTACAGCCCAAAACAATAAATACATAAAAATAATTAATACAACATATAAAGTAAAAATAAAACAAATTAACCTGCACTTAACATAAAAAAATAAATTTTATTTATTAAAAATAAATCCAGACAGTTAAGTGTTTCCTTTTGTGCCCCCAAGCGCCATCTATTTGTATGCGTGTGTGTGTGGAATTAGCCCCTCGCCTCGTCTTAAACAGTATTAATTTAAGAAAATTAATTAACATCCAATCACTTATGTACTGCACACAATTTTAGTAAACTGGTTTTTCTCATCTGGTTTTGCTGAGACGTACAATTGTGTGTCATCAGCATAACAATGAAAACTAATATCATGTTTACGAATTATGTTGCCCAGAGGAAGCATGTAAAGGGAAAAAAGCAGTGGGCCTAAAACTGAACCCTGTGGAACACCAAACTCCACTTGAGAGCATGAGGAATGGTCACCATCTAAATCTATAAACTGATAACGATCAGTCAAGTAGGATCTGAGCCACAAGAGGGCAGTTCCCTTAATTCCTACTACCTTTTCTAATCTGTGAAGGAGAATACTATGATCAATGGTGTCAAAAGCTGCACTGAGGTCCAGTAACACAAGTATAGTGACGCAACCCTGATCAGAGGCCATTAGGAGGTCATTTACTACTTTAACAACTGCTGTCTCTGTGCTGTGATGAGGCCTAAATCCTGACTGATACAGTTCATTTATGCTATTTCTGTGTAGATGTGAACATAGCTGCTGTGATACTACCTTTCCCAGAATCTTGGAGATAAAGGGAAGGTTTGATATCGGCCTGTAATTAGAAAGCAGACAGGGGTCAAGGTCAGGTTTCTTGATTAGCGGTTTAATAACGGCTAATTTAAAGGATTTGGGGACATACCCACTACTGAGTGAACAGTTAATTACTTTCAACAGGGGTTCTATTATTGCTGGTACTATCTGTTTGAGAAAATGTGTCGGTATAGGATCTAATATACAGGTTGACGATTTTGAAGAAGAGATGAGTGAAATTAGTTCCCTCGCTTCAAGGGGAGTAAAGTGTTCTAAGTTCTGATGTGGTGTGGTTAGATCATCTGAATTATTTAAATTGTCTGGTTTCAAAGCCTGAATTTTTTGCCTAATATTTATGATTTTGTTATTGAAAAAGTTCATGAAATCCTCACTGCTGCATAATGTTGCCCATGATGTTGTGGAGATTTCTGCAGTGGTCTTGTTTTTAGTTAATTTAGCTACGGTATTAAATAAAAATCGGGTTGTTTTTGTTATTTTCTATAAGAGTGGAGAGATACGTTGATCTAGCATCACTGAGAGCTTTTTTATAGTTCAGGATGCTCTCCTTCCATGTTATTTGGAATACTAACAATTTAGTTTGGTGCCATTTAACTTCTAATTTTCGAGCGGTTTGTTTTAAAGCGCGTGTGTGGTCATTATACCAAGGAGCGAGTTTCTTATCTCTAATCATTTTCCTTTTAACTGGAGCAACATTATCTAAGCTATAACGAAGTGTTGACTAAATATTTGGTCGCCTGATCGAGTTCTGTGGAGACAGATGGCGATCCAATCAAAGTTGATAACTCCTGGTTATCTGAGAGGTTATTGATAAAGCTCTGTGCGGTATTTGATGTAAATGTACGTTTAAGGTGGAAGCGCGGTGCTGTGCATACATTATTACTATGACACGCTTTAATCGAGACAAGGTAGTGATCCGAGATAACTTCAGACTGTGGAATTGTGGTTATATTTCCTATACTTAATCCGAAGGATAATATTAAATCTAAAGTGTGACCTGCTTTATGAGTGGGTCCTACTACACACTGATTTACTCCTACTGAGTCCAGTATGGACAAGAATGCTGTTCTCAGAGGGTCTTCTGGATTCTCAAAACGAATATTAAAGTCTCCAGCAATTAACGCTTTGTCTACAGAAACAACAAGGTTTGAGAGGAAATCTGCGAATTCACAGAGAAACTCTGAGTACGCCCCTGGGGGTCTGTAAATGATGATTAGCGGGATCGACTGAGCTGACTTTATGTTACTATAGAGAACTTCAAATGCATTAAATTTTAATCTGTGTTTTTGCACGATAGACAGATTATCATTGTAAATAACTGCGATGCCTCCTTCTCTACCAGTTAGCACAGTAACCAGTAAACATTGTGAGTTTGTGACACTGACAGTAAGCTGTAACTCCAGACTTGGTAAACAGATGCCCTAAAATAAACCAAAAGTCACATCTGTCCACTGCGGGCTCTGCCAGTGATTTTTAAAAACGGCCGATAAAAAATATATATAAATAAACTGGGAACTAAACTGTAAACTAACCCAAACAAATTTTATGAAAAAGGCACCACTTACCCTGAATAAAAAGTCCATTAAACTGTCATCTTCATCTCCATAATGCAGTTTGCTAGCATCAGTCCGGCGGGGGTGAGGAGGGTTAAAATCACGTGATTGCTACTTAGCAGCTAAATTGCTGGCTTCTGCTAACGTCTTCTTGAAAAAAGTGTAAATATTATACATATTTATATATAAATATTTTATAAATAAATTCCGACAGTTTCCGTTAGTGTTTGTCCGCGCATGCGCTGTGTATGTGTGTGTTTGTGCGTGCACGCACTGTGTGTGTGTGTGTGTATGTGCATGTGTGTGAAGCAAAAATAAGAGGAGAGGAGGCATGACACCATCACCTCTCGCTCCTCTCGTCTTACACAGTAACCCTTCCTCCTCTTTTATTTGAGTTTCACACATATGAACGGAAACGCTGTTTTAACTGGAATTAACAAGGAACATCGGTAATTACACAATAATGGAATCACTGCTATAAAGCAAAAATAAAACAAATTAACCTGCAGTTTACCTTTGAAAAGAATTGCGACAGAAAAGTGTTTCCGTTAGAGTGAGGCTGACACAGAGTGAGAGGGAAAATGGATCTTTAACCTCTCTAATGAGACTTGCTTCTGCTCGCATACAAGCACAAAAAAAATATGTTTTACGCACACACACATGGTCACAGTGTTATAGTAAACAGTACACACGTGCACGGATGTTGATTATACCAGTGAGAGACGAGCACTAAGACCGAGCAGTGGATACGATGACCCACAATTTGATTACTCGGTATTCAGAAACAAAGACTTTCTCATTTTTCAAGTCAGATTTATAAAAACAAATTTGTTTGTCTTTCGGAACACTCGCAAACCTCGGTACTCACAATCCAAGGTTCTACTGTACATACATACACACATAAACTAATAAATTAACATATGTACAGAAAAACAACTTTAACATATGAAGAATTTTCTTCCCCATTAGGCTTCTCCCCTACCCCACCATTAACAACACTAACAATTTTTTGGTCCAGGAGTAACTGAATTTCTCCTGAGTAACTGACTAACACTGAACTTTGGGCTTTTTTTCCCCGCAGCTTTGTGCCCTTTGTGATAACATTTTTACTTTTAACGCCTGGCAACTGTAAATGATTTAATTGCTCTAAAAAGCAGTTTGCTTGTTCCTCAATGTTTGCAGGAGTGTCTCGGTGTGTGTGTGCTGTGCTGCACCCTGCTTTCTCACTGTCCTGCTCACTGTGATGCTGCACTTAGAGTCTGACTGCATATTTTCCGCTTGGTGATGGATGCTGTAGTGGGTGTCTCCTCTCTTGTTTTTCCTTGGTTTAGCTGTGGTGTTGTCTCTTGTTGTCGGTGTTTTCTTCTATTATCTATTACTTCTCTGTTGCAGAAATTAAGGGCGGACTCAGCAGTGAATACTGTACATGCACTGTTTACAGTGGTGTCAGTTGGTGTCAGGTGTCAGTTGGTGTCAGCACCGGGTGCAGTATGTATTTCTGTGGTGGCATTGTTTTATTATGAATATATTAAGCTAATCATCATCCACTTCTTATAGGTGCCCTTAGCAGTATAATTGGCTAAAGTGCTTTTCGACCTGCTATGATTTGCCAAGTCAGTCATCTCTTGTCCACATCTTTTTTTTAATACTGACTGCTTCTGACTATTTTTTTTATAAATAACTAATTTGAAATAAATGCAGTCACTAAACTATATAAAACATATGAAGAAAACTCTGGAGCCAAATTAAACACTGATGAAACTTACACCCTAAAAAATGCTGGGTTAAAAACAACACAAACTGGGTTGTTTTTAACACCATAACTCAGCCGCTGGGTCACTATTGGACAGAACACGCGCCCCAAGTGTTGGGTTTGTACCATTTAACCCAGAATTCTGGGTTGTTCATCTGACCCAACCAGTGGGTAAAATTGACACTTTTGCTGGGTTAAATGTTAACATGCTTTTGGGTTATTTTATTTGAGCAATCTCTTACAGGATTGACACATTCTATTTGATTTTTTTATAAAATAAAATAAAAATACCAATAATGTACACAACTTCACATAATGTAAATAGATAGTCACAATAAGAAAACGTGAATAACTTAATTTTGACAAAAATGTCAGACAAAACCATATAATCCCATTATTAATATTTTAATTATCAGTTATTTAACTATTATTATTTCATTTCAAAATGACATTAAAAACAAAAATTATAAAACTTTTTTTTTGTTAATATTATTGATTAAATGTGGGGTGAAAAACCTGTTGTCTTCAATACTTTAATCGATGAGTACTCGTGTCCATCAATCTGATCTACAGTATGCTGGAGAAACTCCCAAGCGAGAAGACACTGCATCAATGACAAAAAAATAAAAAAATGAAAACAAACATCAATAGCCTCCACCAAAGAGTCTGTATCAATAGTCCTTCTTGTCTCATCCCCAAGGAACAAAACATGGAACAATGCTCCAGTCATCTCCATATTTTGCAGATATCATCCTCATCATGTTGGTCCACCTATGGATTATGTGGTACAGCATCACTTAGTGTTGCAATATAACTAACATTTAAGTTGAGCATTTTTGTTAAGGATGTACAGCTACATATGCATTTAATGCAAAACATTTTTTCTCTTATCTTTAATAACCGATTGACGTCTTGAGCTCTACACACATACATACTTGATTAAACAACTCTTCAAACTACACTTTGTGACACAATAACAGTAATGTTTCGAACATTTTGCAGGCTGCCGTTTGGAGAAATAAAGAATAAACCAATTGTTGGGTCAAAATAATCCAACCAGGTGTTCATGTGTAAATGACCAACTACATCTCATCTGACCCAGCATTACCCAACCCAACAATGTGTTTAAAGTCCCCAAAATAACCCAGGAGTTTGACCCAGCATGAACAACCCAACAATGTGTTTACAGAAACAACCCAGCATTTTTTAGAGTGTAGCCAATTTAAAACCTTCTGTAGCCAAATTAAACACAGATAAAACTGAAGTGATGTGGATGGGCAATAACCCTGAAAGTAATTAAAGAAAGTAAAATTTAAGGAAAGATCAAGAGTGTTGGCTAGTATGCATATTTGTAAGAAGATTAGTGATTTGTAACACCTCAGCTTTTTATATGTGGTTGCTAATGCTAGCAACCTAGCTAAATGCTAGCAGTTTAGCTTTCATTCATCACTTCACCCTTCAAGCATTCTACAAAGAAAGCTAAAAAGCTCAGACATTTTAGCAGTTTCTTTCATACACACACCTTAAAAAACGCTGGTTTAAAAACAACCCAAACTGGTTTTTAAACTGTTAATTTAACCCAGCAAAATGGGTTATTTATTTAATCCAGCAAGATGGGTAAAATATTCAATCCTAACGCTAGGTCATATTTAACTATAATGCTGAGTCAATTCTACCTCACAAATAGGTTATTATTATTTTTATGTTTTACATGTCTATGGGTAAAACAGTTTAAACAGTTTAATTACTTTGATATACTGGTCTATTACAAAAAAACAAGAGTTTTGCAAACCATACATATATGCAATAAACAGCACCCAATTAATTGTACAAAGCATAGAAAAATATTTATTGTTCAAAAGCACAAGATCAGATAATACAAAACAAGTTCAACAGCGACATCATTACTATACTATTACTGAGAAGCACTAATGCCTGAGAGCAGTGCTGGTCATTATCTCCCAACATCAGGATGTAGCTGTACGGCCTCGACTGACAGATGTTCCACGGTGTTGGTTCCAACCTTGGAAAGAAAGAAAGTAAAAGTTTCTGGAAAAATTCGAGAGGGTTGGCTAGTATGCATATTTGTAAGAAGATTAGTGTTTTGTAACACCTCAGCTATTTTATATGTTTGCTAACGCTAGCAACCTAGCTAAATGCTAGCATCATGCTGGCACTACAGTTAACAGTTTAGCTTTCATTCATCACTTCACCATCTTCATACACCCTGCAAGCATTCTACAAAGAAAGCTAAAAAAAAAAAAAAAAGCTCAGACATTTTTGCAGTTTCTTTCAAACACAGGTGGGCGTCTTTGGTTTGGCTAGTCAGCAGCCATTGTCAGATAAACTAGCATGCTATAGCACAGACCAGGCTGGAAGTTTGAGTGTAACATTAATAAATGTTACATACAGTGAACAAATTCAGTCATAGGTGAGTGAAAGTGTGTATACAGACCTTATATTGAATGTTTACATTCCCTCTTAAATGCGTGAGGGGGGAGAAAAAAAGACACGAAGCTGACACAGCCACTGAATACACCTGTGAACTTCGGGGGAGGGGCGGTCTGATCTGTGATGTTAGCTGTCACTTGCTAACCCAACTCCAACCCAGCAAGCTGGGTTAAACAACAAGTGTAAATGACCACAAAATGATTGTGTCTCTTTAAATTAATTGTACATGTTACGTGCTTTACGCTGTGAAGGGGGGCGCTAATGAGAAGTAGTCAGGTAATCAGGGAGAAGCGCAAAGATTCATATTCCTCCGAAGCACATGGAGAAAAATTTAGTTTCTTGAGGAATGCAGCTTTGGTTCAGCTTAGTTTGCACTTAGTACCCTTTGGTAAAGCGGAGCGAGGTATGTGAACCTGATATGTGTTGTATTTTGTACTTTATTACGAAGTTATATGAGCTCGTTTTGTATGTCGTGAGCTCTACTTGTTAATAAGTTGTTTCAATCTGTTCTTCATTTATTGTTAATTATTTTTTATGTTTCTTTGTAAATGTGCACTCTATTTATGATATTCATTTGATTATTGTTTCTTTGTGTAGTTTCACGGTGCTACGCAACTAAAGCTCAATGGCGCTCTGCACGAGCGAAATAAAAGAGAGATAAGCACCCGTCAGAAGCACTCTGTGTCCCGTTTTTTTGTCGATACCGAAGGGCAGCTACAGTGAAACTCGACGCTTAAAGGAACCATACTGTTCACCTATTACATCGCGACCGTCTTCTACTCGATAACGCAGACGCAACAGCACGACCATTTCTGCGGGAGCAAGTAGCTGGGGTTCGTGTCGTCATCGCCGAGGTCGGAAGGTGACGGTGTTCTGTCGTTTTACGTAGCAGATGCAGAGTGAGACTTTGAGTACCAAGAGAATTTACAACGCTCATATTTCTACATAAGCTGCATCAAGTCAACCTGAACAGTGTAAGTTGAATTACTCAAAAGGAATAGAAAACATTTCATGGACATTTAAAATGAAAGGCTAAAATTGCAAAGGACTTGAAAGGAATAATTGATGCTATACATATATTTCACAGTAAAAAGAAGAAAAAAAATCATATTTTGACTAAATTTGAGCTTTGTGTAAAGAAGGTTTAATCTATTGTGTATTCAAAGAGGTACAGTCAGTGTTGAAGTTATAGTTTGTAAAATTTAAGTTTTCTGGTGATTTACATTACAAACTAGACTTTAAATTTTGTATATACACACAATACAATACACATACAATAAGTACATCATTTAGCATTTATCTTGTTTGCAAACATCCTTTGAGTGCTTACTTACTAGAGGTCTGGTGAAAGTGGTATCATTTACTGCTGAAGTTCTTCCCTGATTATGGAAGTTGTGAATGAAGAAGAGTCTATGGAAAAGGATGCCGTGGCACAAGCAGAGCAAGCAAATGAGATGTCGCTAAGAGCAGAAGAAATAAGCAATCCATCTATGCAACAGATCAGATCAAGCTCACGCGAAAGAAGCTTTACAGAAAAGGGTCTAGAGATGCGCGAACAGGAAGCCAAGAAACAAGAGAAGGCTTTTTATAAAGCTTATAACAGTTGGAAGGAGAGCGCAAAGGAGACTAGATCAAGATTAAAATTTTTCTGTTCACGTGAGAATCTTGAAAAAATACAAGATGATATTCAAAGCCGACATAATTCAGTTTATCATAATTATGAACCAATACTGCGTAATCATGCCACTTCTCCTGACATTGTCAAACGTATGGATGCTTGTGCTGCACTATCTGGTGAGATCAGTGATCTTGTAAGTAAACGGCTTGAAACAATAGATGAAGATTACAATGAAGAGCTTGTGAAGGAAAGAGTGAGACAAGTTCTAAATAAGGACGAGTATGAATCTATCTTTGGATGCACACAAACAAACACAATCATTTCAGAGTCATCGCTGGGATCAAGCAGACAATCAAGGACTTCTTCCAGCATCTCAAGTAAACGAGCTGATGCAGAGGCAGAACTTGCAGCCAAACGAGAGCAAGCTAAAGCTATGCAAGGAATCCATGATCAGCAAGCGAAGCTTAATAAGATGGAGAGTGATTGGAAGTGTTGTGAAGCTAAAATGCTTGTGGAAATAAAGCAAAAGGAGATGGAAATGCACCTAAAACTAGAAGAGGAGAGAAAACGATTGCAGCAGTTGCAAGTAGACAAAGAAGTAAAAGTAGCGGCAGCTCGTGTTCAAGTGTACAACAATCTTGAAGGTATCATTAAATGTGGTGATGAAGAAATAGACCCTAGGACTCACGTTGGTTGTCAGAGGACAGAGCCTACATTTCAGTTAGACCCAGATGCTGAATCATTTCTACCTCAGCAGACATTCTTCGAAGAGCGTGAATTACAGCCATCTCAGGAAAATGTTGCTCTAGCTCAAGCCATAGCAGACTCACTAAGCACACATCGACTACCTGTTCCTGAACCCACTATCTTTGCTGGCGATCCTTTGAAATTTATAGATTGGAAGATGTCATTCATGGCCCTTATTGATCGAAAGCCCCTCCCACCTGGTGAAAAGATGTTCTACCTTAAGAACTACCTCGCTGGAGAAGCTCGCAAAGCGGTGGAAGGATATTTTTACAGAAATTCAGAGGACGCATACCAAGGAGCATGGAAGGTTTTACTAGACAGGTATGGGAATTCATTTATACTGCAGAAGGCTTTTCGAGACAAGTTAATGAGATGGCCCAAAATCGGAGCAAATGATCCTCTTGCCCTACGAGACTTCACAGACTTCCTACAAGGATGTGTTGAGGCGATTCCTCATGTTAAAGGACTTACCATATTAAATGACTGTGAAGAAAACCACAAGTTATTAAAGAAACTTCCTGAATGGATTGTCCGCAAGTGGAATCGAATTGTAGTGGAAGAGCTGGATGAATCAGGTGACTATCCAAGTTTCAAATGCTTTGCAGAATTTATGCAGAAGGAAACAAGAATAGCATGTAACCCCATCACTTCCCCACTCTTCATGAATTTGAAAAATTCTGATGAAAAGTTTCCCAAGCGAGCTAAAGCTCTCAGTACAAAGTCTGAAGTGAAGGATTTTGCCTCTAAAGGGGTTGAAACAACCAGCAAGTCAAAGGTATCATGCTTCGTCTGTAAAGATGAAAAACACAGCATTGCCCAATGTCCTACATTTGCAAAAAGAACTATCGAAGACAAGAAGACTTTCATTCAGGAAAATCACCTCTGCTTTGGGTGTCTCAGGAAGGGACATATTGTGAGAGACTGCAAAAGACGACATAAATGTGGAACGTGTGGCCGAAATCACCCTACTTGCTTGCATGAAGAAAGAGAAAAGGTGCCTTCGAAAGCATTACAGAAAACTTCTACAGAAGTCCAAGCAAGTCAGGAAGTTCACAAAGTTACGGCCCATGTACTCTCACAAAGCTCTTCTGCTACTTCCAGCATTGTGCCAGTCCTCGTTTCTACAGTGGAAGAGCCACAAAGAGAAGTACTCACTTATGCTCTACTGGACACACAGAGTGACTCAACATTCATTTTGGAAGATCTTCTTGAAGAATTAAATGCAGTCACTCAACCAGTGCAACTTAGACTGAGCACCATGACAGCTATGGACATCATCACTGCAAGTAAAAGGGTTCGTGGCCTTCAAGTTAGAGGACTTCAGGCAACAAGCTCTATTCAACTACAGCAAGCATATGCTAGAGACTTCATTCCTGTTGACAAGTCCTATATTCCAACCAAGAGAACAGCACTGCAGTGGCCGCACCTCAAACATCTGGCCAATCAGTTACCACCACTTCAGAACTGTGAAGTTGGACTGTTAATCGGTTATGACTGCCCATCCGCTCTAGCTCCGCTTGAAGTCATAATAGGTAGTGAAAATGAACCATTTGCCCAAAGAACTGAGCTTGGCTGGAGTATTATAGGCCTCTCCAATCCACACCTAGACAGGCAGGGAAATCAGAGTTACGTCCATAGAATTGCAGTCAAAGAAATACCTGTCCCATCACCCAATAATGTCTTGAAGATTCTGGAGTCAGATTTCAATGAGAAAGGATATGAGGATAAAAGTGTGTCCCAAGAGGATGTTCATTTCATTCATCATCTTAGTGCTAATATCAAACAGATGGATGATGGACATTATGAACTTCCTCTTCCTTTCAAGCGTAGTGGCCGACCCTCACTGCCTAATAACAGAAGATTAGCAATTGCCCTCTTGCAGCATTTAAAGAAAAGGCTCAAGTCTAACAAGCAGTACTGTGATCACTATAAGGCGTTCATGGATGAGATACTTAACAAAGGTGAAGCTGAACCAGCTCCAGTGATATCTGAAGGAGAAACTGTATGGTACATCCCACACCATGGGGTGTACCACCCTCAGAAACCGGATAAACTCAGGGTCGTTTTCGACTGTTCAGCCAAGTTTTGTGGTATATCTCTAAACGATACACTTTTGACCGGGCCTGATCTGATTAACTCATTAGTGGGAGTGCTATGCCGCTTCAGGAAGGAACTTGTTGCAATCACTTGTGACATAGAAAAGATGTTCCATCAGTTCTTTGTCCCTTCTGATGATCGCAACTATCTAAGGTTTCTATGGTGGGAGGGTGGAGACTTGGAAAAGGAGCCTCTAGATTATCGCATGGCTGTCCATCTCTTCGGTGCTACATCGTCTCCTGGGTGTGCAAATTTCGCTCTGAAGTACCTAGCACAGCAGCACAAATTCACCCACCCTTCAGCATCAGAGTTCGTTGAAAGGAACTTTTATGTCGACGATGGGTTAACCAGTGTTCATTCAGTCAACGAAGCCAAAGAACTGATCCTTGATGCTCAAATGCTGTGTAAACGTGGAGGCTTGCGACTTCATAAATTCAACTCCAATAAGGAAGATGCTCTTTGTTGTATCGACCCATCAGAAAGAGATATCACATCTAAGCCCATTGACTTGCACCTTCAGACAGCACCAACAGGACGTGTACTTGGTATTCAGTGGTCAACAAAGGATGACGCCTTTAGCTTCAACATCAACTTTAAAGACCAGCCATCAACTCGTCGTGGTATCTTGTCTGTCATTGCCTCCCTGTATGACCCTGTTGGATTTGTTGCACCATTCATTTTACAAGGAAAGAGCATCCTACAAGAACTGTGCCGAGGAGGCATAGGATGGGACGATCATCTTTCAGACGAGTTATGTTCAAGGTGGGAGGACTTTAAAAATGATCTTCAGAAGCTTAAGGAAGTCACCATACCAAGATGTTATCACCCAGATACTTTTAATGAAATCATTAGGACGGAGCTACACCACTTCTCTGATGCAAGTAATGCTGGATATGGAGCTTGCTCTTATCTCCGTTTCAAAAATGACAAGAGTAAAGTGCATTGCTGTTTGGTGATGGCAAAGGCCAGAGTTGCACCTACAAAAATCACAAGTATACCTAGATTGGAACTTGCAGCAGCTGTTTTATCTGCAAAGATGAGTGTCGTTCTGAAAACGGAGCTTGAAATGAAGATTGATCAAGAATTCTTCTGGTCAGATTCACAGGTCGTTTTAGCTTACATAAACAACGAAGCACGAAGGTTTCATGTATTCGTTGCTAACCGTGTGCAGCTGATAAGGGACATCACTGATCCGAATCAATGGTTTTACGTAAATACAGCAGAAAATCCGGCTGATCATGCCTCAAGAGGGCTTCATGCCTCTGACATCCCTTCATCGATCTGGCTCTCAGGACCCAAATTTCTGTGGGAATCGGAAGTAAATCCAACACCGTACAACTCTGCCAAACTGTTTGTTGGTGACCCAGAAGTTAAATCAGTCCAGACATTTGCAACTACAGTCAGTGCCACCACAGATGTTCTCAGTCGTTTCAATCGATTTTCTTCTTGGTCAACTCTTCTGAAGGTTATTGCAAGAATAAAAAGACTAGGGTCAAAACAGAAACATCCCAATGATCATGTGACTGTGGAAGAGCGCCAGAAAGCCGCTGAGGTGGTGATCAAGCTTATTCAGCATGAAGCGTTTCCCAAGGAGATAAAACTGATTGAGAAAGACAACACTCTTCCAAGTTCTAGTGCGTTGTACCACCTAGATCCCATACTGGACAAAGGCCTTCTTCGTGTAGGTGGAAGATTGAAAAAGTCATCACTCAGTCAAGAGCTGAAACATCCTGTGATTATCCCAAAGGACAGTTGCATCACCAGACTAATTTTGACATATTACCATGCCAAGATTTGTCATCAGGGCCGTTATCAAACTCAAATGGAGCTTAGAACGAATGGATTTTGGATCATTGGAGGCAGCAAGTCAGTCGCCAAGCTGATACATAAGTGTGTGCAATGCCGGAAACTTAGACGACCGACAGAGGAACAACGAATGGCAGAACTTCCTGTAGAGCGCGTTGAAGTATCTGCTCCCTTCACATTCTGCGGCATGGACTGTTTTGGACCATTTGTCATAAAGAGAGCTCGCAAGGAGTACAAAAGATATGGCCTAATATTTACTTGTCTATCATCTCGGGCAGTTCATATCGAAATGATTGAAGATTTATCCACGGATGCCTTCATTAGTGCGTTAAGGTGCTTCATCAGCCTTAGAGGAGCAGTACGCAAGCTTCATTGCGACCATGGTACTAACTTTGTGGGAGCCCGAAATGAGCTCAAAGAATCACTGAAACAGGTCGACAACAGAACTTTGGAAGTCTTTCTGTCTGAGAAACAATGCGAGTTTGTTTTTAATGCTCCTTCTGCAAGTCACGCTGGAGGCATCTGGGAGCGTCAGATACGAACTGTGCGTAATGTACTCAATGCCACACTTGCTCAGTGTCCAGGAAGACTTGACGATGCTTCACTAAGAACGCTGTTCTATGAGGCAATGGCTATAGTTAATAGTCGTCCACTAACGGTAGATGGCATCAATGATCCAAATTCACTCGAGCCTCTAACCCCAAACCACTTAATACTGATGAAGTCTGATGTTGCACTTCCACCTCCAGGGAAATTTGTCAAAGAAGACATGTATGCTACAAAGCGATGGCGTAGAGTTCTAACCCCAAACCACTTAATACTGATGAAGTCTGATGTTGCACTTCCACCTCCAGGGAAATTTGTCAAAGAAGACATGTATGCTACAAAGCGATGGCGTAGAGTTCAATATTTGGTTGAGCAGTTCTGGAGTCGTTGGAAGAGGGAATATCTTCTTAACATTTCAACGCGACAAAGGTGGCATTCTCCACGGCGGAATGTCAGAGTAAATGATGTCGTAATCATCAAAGAGGATATGCTGCCAAGAAGCCAATGGCAGTTGGGCAGAGTAATTGAAGCTGTCAAAGAGAGTGATGGATTTGTGCGGCGAGTTAAGGTAAAATTAGGACAACGAAAACTCACCAGCAAACATGATCAACCTTCCAAAAATACAATCATTGAAAGGCCCATCCAGAAATTGGTGGTGCTTCTTGAAGAAGAGTAAATAATGCCCTCGTTGATCCTCTCACCTCAGACAAAATTATTTTGAAATGCTTTCTAGCTATTGCATACATTTAATTAAACTAAAAGGTGGTCATAATAAGGTTCAAAATCATGTTTTGATTCATTTGCAGTTAGTTTTGTTGGTTCATCATAACACGATTGGTGGGAGTGTAAATGACCACAAAATGATTGTGTCTCTTTAAATTAATTGTACATGTTACGTGCTTTACGCTGTGAAGGGGGGCGCTAATGAGAAGTAGTCAGGTAATCAGGGAGAAGCGCAAAGATTCATATTCCTCCGAAGAACATGGAGAAAAATTTAGTTTCTTGAGGAATGCAGCTTTGGTTCAGCTTAGTTTGCACTTAGTACCCTTTGGTAAAGCGGAGCGAGGTATGTGAACCTGATATGTGTTGTATTTTGTACTTTATTACGAAGTTATATGAGCTCGTTTTGTATGTCGTGAGCTCTACTTGTTAATAAGTTGTTTCAATCTGTTCTTCATTTATTGTTAATTATTTTTTATGTTTCTTTGTAAATGTGCACTCTATTTATGATATTCATTTGATTATTGTTTCTTTGTGTAGTTTCACGGTGCTACGCAACTAAAGCTCAATGGCGCTCTGCACGAGCGAAATAAAAGAGAGATAAGCACCCGTCAGAAGCACTCTGTGTCCCGTTTTTTTGTCGATACCGAAGGGCAGCTACAACAAGTACCCAACTCCCTGTAAATAACCCATAAAAATTACCCAACAGAGGCAACCCAGCGTTTGGGTAGTAAAAACAACCCAGCATTTTTTTGTGTCCAGGTGGGGTTCTTTGGTTTGGCTAGCTAGCAGCCATTGTCAGATAAACTAGCTTGCTATAGCACAGACCAGGCTGAAATTTTAAGTGTAACATTAACTCTTAACGAAAGCTCCCTTCCTGATATTAAATAACAAGAACAAATCATGTGTAACACCCGGCCCAGACATTTCTGATGTAGATAGTACCAAAATACCAAGATAATGATACTTTGCAGCATTTAAAGTGGACAATATGTCTGCCTGTAACAAACTGCTGAAGAGAAATTATATCATCTCCTATCATGCATCATATAAATAAAACCACATGGGCTACAGTGTCAGTGTGAAACTATAGAGTTTACCTCACATTTTGTGTAAGTTCTAAACCATGTCTCTTGTTAATATGTCTTTGCCTAGTTCTTATGGGTTTCCTTTCTTTTTTATTTTATATGTGATGTTTAAACTGTGTTTAACACAGTTAAAATAGGCATGAAGCCCTTAAATTCCCATGCAGACGCTAGGAGCTTTACCGGAACTGAAATTGGGTTTACTACCCATCTTTTCAAGCATACAAATAACTTTTTAGGAGTGATTTGTCTTTAATTTAATTCCACACAACCTTGGATTGTGAGTAACCCGGTTTGTGAGCATTCTGCAAGATGAGCAACAATTTGTTATAAATTTGTAATACGTTTACGAAGGCCGAGTGCAACATCTTTTAAAAAAGATGTAAAAGTAAAACATCTTTTGTTTTGTGTTTGTATGTGTGGGTGCGTCCGTTTCACGCGCGAGTGTACTGTTTATTATAACACTTGTGTGCGTGCATGTAAAGCAAAAGCAAGTGTCAGTTGAGAGGTTAAAGATCCATTTTCTCTCTCTCTCTCTCTCTCAGCCTGCACTGACTCCGTTATGTGTGTGCGCGCGAGTCATGGGACACCATCCCCCTCCACTCCTCCTCTCGCCATTCACTCACACACACATACACACACACACACACACTAACAGAAGCACTGCTCTGTCACGATTCTTTTCAAAGGGAAAGTGCAGGTTAAGTAGGTCTATTTTTACTTTACAGCAAGGATTCCGTTCTCATTCAAGTGTCATTAGAGAAAATTCTTGTTTATTTTTCAAGATAAAATAGTGTGATGTTTCCCAATTAAACAGCCGTTGTGCACACACACACACACACACACACACACACACACACAGAATCACACACACACACACAGCGCAGGCGCGCACAGACACACATACACAGTGCATGCGCGGCACAGACAAACACTAACGGAAACATTATATGTTGTAGTAATAATTTTTATGTATTTATTTATTTGGGTTGTTGAACGAATTATATGAGTTTTCATTATTTTCTATTGGGAAATTTGCTTTTACAAGTGTTTTGATTGTAGGGTTTCAACTCTGGGTCAGAGGTGAATATAATCTTTAAGGATGTTAAGAATGCTATTGAATTGAATTAAAATTTATAGAGTACACCTTATTGCCTACTCGTCCAGCATTTGGCACTATTTAGGGTATCTTACCAGTTCTGCTTATCACGTGGCCACCGATGATAACACAAAATCTAGTATTTAGCAATTATGAGCAAGGTAACGTAAGATCTGGACAAATGTTTAAACTTTAAAACACATGACCAAGACAACAGTTCTTTATAAAGAAGCAAGAATTTATTGAACTAATCTATGTTACATAAAACTACGCTATTTAATCACACACACACACACACACACGAACAGTTTAGAGGGTGAAAGTTAATGGAGTTCTGTTTAGGTTTATTAGAACTGAGAAAGTCACAAGAGCAGAGCCTTGGGTTTAATCTTACGCACTACTTTTAGCAAGGTATGAAGCTTTGTTTGTTTTATTTGCGTTACATGACAGTTGTCCTCGTTGGTTCGCCTTCAGCGAAGCGAATCACGGCGTTGCTGATTGGTCGGTGCGCCGGGTTGAGGGTTGAGCCCTTGGCGGCAGGTTACCGCTGTGTTGCCTGGTTACAGATGATGACACTCTGAGATTTCTCGTGAGGTTTCTTAGTGGCACGAAGGCGGCGTTCAAGCAGCGTCTGAGTTCAAGCCGAAGTTTCTTTGCGTGCCAAGGAGAGCGGAGTCTTCGATCGCTGGGTAGCGCAAGTTAGAAGTCAAAGTTCAGGCGTTGATTGAGAGCGGAGAAAGAGAGGTATCCGCTTGCTTGTGACATTCAAAAACGTGCTGAGGCTGCTTGGACCTTAGGTTTTTAATCTCACGGTGCAGGTCTTTCCCACAGCCGTTTGTCCCAATCAGAGATGGTTGTGGGCGTGGCCACGTCCCACATGGTTCTTCTTTTTCACGCATACATTAACCTGCGGTTTAGTCTGTCACGTTGGAGGCCATCTCAGTGGGATTGTAGTAATTTAGGTAGAGTGTATTAACATGAGTCTGGTGCACATCGCTAAAATTTCATGCATATCAACGTTCATTGAATACACAGAGCTTTCATTTGATACCAAACATCCCCGTCTCGTATACCTATTCATACCCTTATCTATAGCAAGGGCTATACAGGTTGATTACACTCCGTAAGTTTATGATAAACATGTTGAAAATAACACAAAGTCTTTTGAAGTACTTGCAGATCTGCCCGAAGTTTAACCTGCACCATAAATGAAAGCATAATGTTGAGTAAAAATGATTATATAAACAGTTATAAACAGTTATGAACAGTTCCAGTGGAAAGGAAAAGTGTGTGAACGTTTTGGAATGTCACGGTTTTCTACATAAAATATGATCTGATCTTCATCTAAGTTAAGTCTATTGACAAACATAGTGTGCCTAAAGTAATAACAAAAAATTCTGATCCTTCATGGCTTTATTGAGAACAACCATAAAAACCTCAAAGTACGAGTGGAAAAAGTATGTGATTCCTCGCGTTAATGACCTCAAAGTAGCTAATTGGAGTAATAATAAAATCCTACAGTAGTAAAATGAGTTTGGAGGTGTGCACTAGAGTTACTTCGATAAAAAAAAAAAAAAACATTAAACCAAAAACTTTGAGTTCCTCAAATTCCTTTTAGATTAAGATTTTTCGAAAGTCTATAGTTAGGCAAACAGAGGCAGTTTGAGACTGTGGCTACTCTACCAAAAAGTGAACGCCCAGTCAAAAAAACCTGAAGACCACAACAAAGACTCATCAATGAGGTAAACAACCAACCCAGAGTGACAGCCGAAGATTTAAGGGAACTGGCTAACGTCTGTGTTCAGGAGTCTCAGTACGCAAAACATGGACAACAAGTACGGTGTCCGTGGCAGGACATCACAAAAGGAAGCTTAAAAATGTTCTACTAAAAAGAACATTGCAGCAGCACATCGGCACTTTTTGTTGTGTTATTATTTTAGGCCCATTATATTACCCTTGGCTGAAGATCAGATCACATTTTATGACAAATGAATGCAGAAGACCATGAAATTCCAAAAGGTTCACCTACTTTTTCTTGCCACTCATTGTGGCGGATTTAATAATCTACTATAATCTAAAATAAGCTACTCATAAGCTACTTGGCTCAATATAAACAAACACCTGCACATGTACTGCGGGTATTAATTAGAAAATCTAAACGGAATATTTTTACTGCTGAAATAACAACACTGGCGTTATTTTAGCACAAAGCTTCATCTTGATCCCATCTACATTTTCGATTTCTCACCTGTGAATCACTCTCCAATTACCGAACAGGAAAAGTTCAACTTAGCATTTAAACCAGGTGTATGTAAGATAATCAATCTTAAAATACAAAATTTTATTTCTTTGTATTAACAAGTTAGGCAGAGTTTTTCTGATGTACATGAAGACAGACAGATGTGTACGTGGGCTTCAACCTGAGATAATAATATTACTGATTACATTAGTGCTGATTTTAAGCCGTCAACTTTTTTCCAACAACGGTACTTGTAGAACCTTTGTAGAATCATGTGCACTCTCAAATAAGCAGGTGGAGAGACAGTAGGGACAAAAGGTGAAACCGGAAAATATACCCGTAACTAACTTTAATAAGAGACTTGAAGTATTCCAGGTTTTTAAAAAAACTGCTTTACTAGTTTGTCTACATACTGAATGCACTTACGTTATCTCTGCTCGACTGCACCTCCTAATGTTCAGCAGTAAACACAACACAGTCTTTCCTGATGAATTAAAGACAATCACCATGTGTTAAAGGTATTTATACTACACCATAGTTTGAGTTTCTCTCCTTTTTTGTACAGTAACAGCATGACTTGGACTGTAGTGTCAGCTGTAACATACAGTAAGTGAACTCATTCATTCTAACATGTTATCGTTGCTATAGTAACAGCTCATACACAGGAACAGTGGATACTAGACACAATCCAAGTGTAATAATAACTGAATTTTTTTTTTTTTAACTGAAAATTTTGTTGTTCATCAAAGCAAAGCACGCAATTGTTGATGGGATGTTTCTGTTAGGACAAATTGATTTAACATTATTTGTTATTTAACTAGAAAACTACAGGCTGAATTTTAAGAAAGAAAGAGAAAGTGAGAGAGAGAGAGAGAGAGAGATCTGATCAAACAAGGGAAAGCGTGAGAATGGTGAGGGAATGAATGTTTATTGCAGTCATAATGTGAGCGAGAACAGGATCTCACATGTCTTGGATGTTCCAGGACATTAAATCGAACTATAAACCGTTAATATAAGTGATGTCTAATTTTATAATAAATTTCACATCGTAATTGTGGGAAATCGCTGTGTAATAATGCACTCAAGGCTCAAAACTGATGCACTTCAGGGTTCAATCCTGGATGTTCTTCATCCTCTTAGAAATGAATTTTATTGTGTGTGTGTGTTTTTTTTTAATGGACAAATCTGCAGTATGAATTAACCACCAAGCAAATCCAGAAATCCAGACGCAGACACACAGCAGGATGTAGCCGAGCAGGACTTAACAGATGGTGGCTCGGTATTGAATTTTCTATAATAACACACGCTGCTTTTTATACATTCTGTAGGATACAATCGTGAGCGTAATCCAGAGGTATGTTTTTGATTCATAACGTTACCTGTTGAGTTCTTGATTCTGATTGGTCAGGAAATGTGCATTCATTTTAATATAAAAAAAAAAAACAGCTCTGAGAGTAGATCCAGCTACTTGCATATTAATAAGAGGGCTCATTTTATGTGTTATCGTATCTAGTATAGTAAAAAAAAAAATTGAATCTTGATGTAAAGTTTTAACTTTATGTCTCAACCAAAAGTCTTCATAATTGAAGAAAATGTTATGATGATAAGTTATGATATTAAGTATTAAACTACTAATGATAATAATAAATGATGTTTCATGATATCGATCCTTTTTTCTACTGTGCATGAACTAATATATATGTAACTAACCTAAGAACCTAACGCCTTACACATACATATTGATTCCCTTAATAAGCGTTACAGTATGTGTTCGCCTCATCATTCCTTTTCTGTTCAGTCAATAAGACACATTTAACGTCTTCTATTAGCAAAGAATGATATATTTTCATTGGACGAATAGTCATAAGTTACCAAAAAAAAAAAAAAAGATAGATATTATTATAAATTGGGACAGAAAGCAGTTCTTGACTTTATTAAAGTCAGACTTGATTAAAGAAGAGAATTCAGTTTATTAAAAAAAAAAAAAAAAAAAAAAAAAAGGCTGATTCTATGATTTGGATTTTATAATGACTTGGTTTGCTTTGTGCTTTGAATGAAGCGTGGGATGTCGATCCAGACAGCTGTGTAAACAACCTGTTTATTGAATGACCTTTTTATAGAAACCAGACGCGAGCTTTGGATAAAGGCGGTCTACTCGAGGGAGACGGTCCAGTCCGGGATGAGCGTCTGCATAAACCATGTTGGATCAGGAGAGGCTTAGAGTTTATGGTGCTGTGCTGCCAGCTTGAAGACTGAAAGTCATATGTTTGTTTGTTTGTTTGTTTGTTTGTTTGTTTGTTTGTTTGTTTGTTTTTTCAGATTTTTGGATGATGGAAAGCAAAAATGCGGAGTGTGAAAAGTTTGATACAAAAGTGTATAAAAGTGATTTTAAAGTCATTTAAAATATCCTGTGAATACAAAGAAATGACAAAACCAAGGTATTTCCTCCCATTTTTATGAGCCTGTTTTTGGCTGAGGAAGGGAACCATAAAACCTGGAGGAAACCCAACCAGACAGAAGCTGAGATTTGGATCGAACCCGAGGCTGTGGAGCTTTGATAATGAAACTTTCTTCTTATACAAAGTATTTCATTCATTATATATCATTGTGATATTTAATTCAAGCCCTGTTATTTTCAAAGTATCGATTCAATAGGTTATTTTGTCAGATAAATGACATCCTGTTTAACCGTACATGGCTGCGTTTTACAATATAAGTGCTTGATTTGCATCCAATTTGATTTGGGCCTGCTTCAGTGTACTCATATAGAGAACGCTTTATTTATTCCCACCTTTATTATCTAAAATAGCTTTTATTCTTTTGAGGCCAGATCTGTGTACAGAAAACAAGACTCAAGACGCTGGTCTCAGTAAGGACTTCCTTTTTAATGAGGAATATAATAAGAATATCAGAAGGTGCCTTAATTATTGAAGAGTGCAATTACACTTTGTGTAGATACCAGTTTTAAATCCGCACTTACTGTATGCGTTAAATCTAAATGCAGGGCCAAAAGGTTAATGCAGAAATCCTACGACCATTTGACTATTCAAGGCTCAAGGCTACAAATGTGGCAGGAAATATGGATTTCTGTAAAATACAGTACTTCAGTGATTCTTGAATAAAACCTACTTAAATTATATTTGCTGGCTGAGATTCATGAGGATTCTTAGCAGCGTTGCGCTATTGATTTTGACTTTAGTCGTTTATTTAAAGATGTCGTGCAGAGATTAAATAAATAAATAAATAAATAAATAAATAAATAAATAGAACAAAGCTGCTCCATAAATCAGCTGATTTATTTTGGAATTTATTTATTTATTTATTTATTTTTTAGCACTAAACATCAGATGAGATGCGTTCCGCAGCGAACGCTGATGATGCACGTCGCGCTTTCTCCCGTCATTCCGTATCCGTGGTGGGATTTGTGATTTGCCTGGAATGGCCACCTGCTGCGCAGAGACGCCGCTGCATAACACTCTCTCGCGATGCGCCCCGGGTTTTGTGGCAATCACAGAAATTGTCTTTGCTGCTCCCCACTGGATGATGGCACCGCATTTCCACGGGCCGCCATCATATCATAAGCGCAGGGTGCGCTTATATGTCGGGCCGTCTCGGCGCTTGCTGGGTCCGTGCAATAAAACATCTCAGCTACTGTAATATCCGAGCTGCGAGACTCACTCGTTTTTCCTCACTCTGGCCTGTCGCACCTATTTGAATGATGCCACACTTGTTTGAACAGCACGTTGTTTGTCAGTTTTCTGTTTGGTTAATTATTTATTTCCGCAGCTGCAAACGAAGCTACACGGATTTGAAGTGCTAATTGGCTCCAAACTCTGCGTTTTCTTGTAAACAATCATCATTATCCCAAGGCCCCCAAAAGCGATCTCATAGAATGACATTCTGGCTTTCCAGGACCTTAAAATAAGATAAAGATAAATAAATAAATAATTCGCGTGCATGTACAGTAAGGAGCTGTAGAGGAGATTGTAGCAGGATGGGTTTTTTTTTTTTTTTCCTTTCGTCATTATCTGAAATTAAAAACGTCTGACGCAGTTCAAGGAGGGAACACAATCCAAGCTGCATGTTGTAGTGATATTTATTGACAGAAATGGGATTTCTTTGTCATTTCCCGAGAAACGATGTGCTGTCATCATCGTTCGCCTGGTTTTCTTGCTCCGTTTCCACGCGCCGATGTAATTGCGGCAGCGGTGCGTGACAAACATCCGTGGAAACACATTATTCGTTTTGCATGGTTTGGAAAGGATATAAATACTGAGCGGTGTCGTTACAGATAAACTGGGTCATGTCAGTGTGAAAAGGTGTATAAAGGTGACACTAAAGGATTTCCTTTTCACTGCCTTTATTAGGTCATTTCTCCATATGAATAGGCAAATCCAGTCTGGATTATTGATGGCATTTTCTTGTTGCAGCTCCCTCTGGGGAAACAGGTCAATGTTCTCCTTTTCTTCTCCTGCACAGAAGGTTTTTCAGCACTAGTGGCATCACTGAATAATCCTCACGGGTTCGAATGCGGTTAAGAAAGCGGTTTGTCCCGAATCTGAGGCGGGTGGATGTAAAAGTCTAAATCAGCAGGACAAAGTCATGGTCAAAATCCGGGTAAGGACAAGTGATCGTGGAAATATGAGGAAAGCAAAAAGCATCCTGAATTGAATCCCAGAAGAACCTTTGGACCGCGGTGCCTTCTAGTTATTTAACAGCTTAATATGTGGTATTTAAATTCAGATTAATCAAGCTAATGGGGAAAAAATCCTCCCTGAGGGTTTTTTTTTATTTTTATTTTTATTTTTTTAGAGGAACCATCCATCAATCTATATCACTATCTATACGACCACTGCTGTGTAGGCTTGCAGGGAGCCTGGAGCCAATCCCAGGGGAATTCACGGCACATGGCTGTGTGCAGTCTGGGAAGGGTGCCAACCCATCACGGGGCACAAGTGCAAACACACTCACACACCCGTTTGTCTAATATGTGCACGTTTGAAACACCAATCAATCTACACTGTGTGTCTTTGGATTGTGGGAGGAAATCCTGGAGGAAACCCATAAATCACAGGGAGAACATGTAAACTCCACATACACAGACTCCCCCACCCTAAGACTTACCTAAGAACCACTGATCGAGAAGTACTGTACCACGTCCACCACCGTGTGGATCTGAAGGTAAAACCATATCATACCATCACATAACTGTACCATATGTTCACCTTGAAGTGAACATACAGTATTATGCAAAATTCTAGTCGAATTATAGACATTTAGCTGGGTCTCCAGGGTGCTTATACAAACAAAGGGTTGAGGTATTTCAGATGGATTGTTAACACTTTTGAGGAGACGTCTGAGATTTACATGAACTTGTTTAAGAAATAATAAAACACGCCACCTGTTGGGCACAACAGCGCATCAGATGACTATTTTCTCTACGTGCTTAAAACTGTATATGAAATGGGAAAAGCAAGGTGGCATAGCAGTTAGCACTGTGACCTTGCACATCCAGGGTTTGGGTTTAGGTTTCTAATCCCACCTCGTGTTTGTGAATGTTGTGAAGTTTGCATGTTCTCCCGGTGCTTGGTGGGTTTCTCTGGGTTCTCAAAGATTTAGGCTAAGTTCCCAAATTGCCAGTTGGATGGTAAAGCATGCGGTGGATTAGCACCCTGTCCAGTGTGTACCCTGCCTCATGCTCTTCCACGACCCTGTATACAGTAATAACTGTAGAAAATGGATGGTAAAGTTTGACTTAAATGATTTCTTGCACCGGTTCTATGGCACATGTGGTCCAATGGTTTGGGTTCCTCACTAGCAATCGAAGCTCATACAGATCGTTAATTGGCACTTGCTTTTCTTCGAGAGAGGTTCTCCTTGAAAAGCAGGAAGGAACAAGGAAAAGCCCTCTGTTTTAGGGTTCTTAATGGAACCGTTACTGTACTTTGGACCATTGGATCCTTGAAAGGAAGCAGCAGCGATCGGTGATGCCTCTGGTACAGTAAGTGTAACTGTAGCTAGAACTGCTGATAGTACATGTTATGTTAACATGCTGAAGAAACTTGCACATATTTACATTATATGCATAGTGTAAATTTAACAAACAATTTTTTACAATGCACACCCACATGAGGCAAATTTAGCGGTCTCTAAACAAATATATTTAGTCTTCCTTACCATACATATGTGATTGAGTTTATTTACCGGATATGGATATGCATGAGTGTGTTGGTTTTTTTATTTTTTTTACTCTTTTTCAGGAGAACTAAAGGTCATCTTTTTAAATTCACTGCACTCTTCTGGGAGAGCTGTGGGTTCCCGCAAACAGCCGCTCAACAGCTTGCTCCGTAATTACACAATGGAAAGTAATCACCCTGAACAGTGCTCCTTAATTAACTCAGCAGAATGACTGGATCACCCTCAGGGGGCTTGTGTTCCACAGGCACCCTGAGGCTTTGGGCTTGCACCCCTCCTGTTCCACCCTCCCTGATAATTTGGTCTTCCTACCTTTTAAGCCACAAGAATCCAGATCCCAAACCCACACCGTTTCTAATGGGCCAGAGTTCAAACGGTGAAGGGATTGGAGGCAGGCAGAAGGCATGGTGGTATGGCACAAGTGGGATTTATTATGATTGGTGGGAGTAGTGATTGAGGTGGAGAACCCATTCATTTAAATGTACGTCCTTTAAAAAAGTTTCCTCGGGGTTTTTTTTAGGATCAGCGATTAATCTGATGGTTCAAAAAGGTTTAACTTTGAGCTTTTTTTTTTTTTTTTCCTGAAGGAAGGAATAAACCCTTGAGTTGCAGAATAATTTATGGACGTTTAAGTATACTCACTGTCTACCTTTCCAAATGGGTTTTCATTGGAGGTCAGAAAGGCTAAACCTTCTGTTTTAGGGTTCTACATAAAACTTTTAAACCTTCACATCACATACATTTTCCCTTTCCAAGGATATTCTACTTCGAAAGAAAAAAATAGAAACTTACTGTACACAGTTTTGCATGTAACCTTTAAAGGCACCTACTATATACAATGATCAGCCATAACATTAAAGCCACTGACGGGTGAAGTGAATAACAATGATTATCTTACTGAGATAATCATTGTTATTCGCAATGTTAGGCAGCAAGTAAAAAGCCAGTTGATGTGCAGCAGGAGACACGGCAAGTGTAAAGATCTGAGCGACTCTGACAAGGGCCAAGCTGTGATGGCTCGAGGACTGGGTCAGATCATCTCCAAAACAGCATGTCCTGAGGTGTGTTCCCTGTATGCAGTGATTAGTAAATACCAAAAGTGGCCCAAGAAAGGACAACTGATGAGCCGGATACATAGCCGTAGGTGTCCAGGTCTCACTGATATGTGAGTTGAAGGCTAATCTGCCTGGTCCGATCTCACAGAAGGCCTACTCTAATACAAATGAATGCTGGCTATGACAGGAAGGCATCAGTGCATGACAGTTTGTTGGGAATGGGGCTGCATAGCTGCAGTGAGGGGGCGCGTCCTGACCCATGTCCACCACCAAGAGCTCCTATGATGAGCATGTGAGCATCAGAACTGGACCGTGGAGCAATGGAGGAAGGTGACCTGGCCCGATGAATCATCTTTTCTTACATCATGTGGATAGAGGGGTGTGAGTGTTGCTTACCTGGGAAAGGGATGCACCAGGTTGCACTATGGGAAGAAGGCAAAGAGGGTGATGTTCTGGACAATGTTCTGCTGGGAGACCTTGGGTCGTGCCGATCAGATGTCTGGTAATTTGACACCCCCTGTACCACCTACTTAAACAGTGCTGCAGACTGTCAGAGGTCTTGTGGAATCTATGACAGGTCAGCACTGTTTTCATGCTACAAGGTGAAGACAGGTGGTTTCAATTCTATGGCTAATTCTATCTTTCAAAAGAGGTCCTACTTGGAAAATACAGAATAATACCTCTTTCACAATATTCCGTACCCTGGTATCAGGCTCAAAGCAAGCAGTCTTAGACAAATGGTTTCTTACGTGTTCTTAAAAGTATCGTTCGTTTGCTAGGGTGATGTCCCTCGTTGTGACACAAAAAATGCATATCCCTTTTTCAAAATCAGAAAAGCAGCAATTCCAAGTTTGGTAGAGCTTCAAACGGATCAAACCAAATCTCCAAGGACGATGTGGAAATGCATCAAGTCGCAAATTCGGATTTCTGTTTCAGTGTGCCTGCAAACTGTATGCATGGCCCCTATGGGAAGTCCACAACCTAGAACCTGGTTCATAACAATAAAAAGTTTGAAATTAGTCTCCTGAAAGGACCGGCACACTTTGATCAGTGAAATGAAACGGCTGATATGTTTAACACTCACCTCTAAAATAGGAGCACAAACACACCTGTCACCTGCGAATCAACCCTGCTGCACTGTGTTTAAATCTCGCAGCGTGCACTCCGCCAACTCGCAGGCAAAGTGCACCGTGCAAAACACAGATACTGAAAATCTGTACTGGCACAGAGTGGAGGAGTAGCTTACACAGCGCCGCGCCAGTTTCAATTCGAGGAATGGAAATATTCACAAAGTAAGTAGGTGGCGGGGAAGAGTGAGCACTCGGCCTTTTATCTTTAAACGTTAACAAGGATGATTTTTGCTTGGCTAATCCGTTCTAATTAACCCCGCTGCACCAGTATAGGAATTTGCTAGAGGGTAAGAGAAGCAAAAAATGGCCACCTACAGTAGATCAGTGCAAAACAGGGTTGTTTACGTTTCTCAGGGTTTTTTGGGAAGATGCATTTTTTTTTTTTTTTTTTTTTAGTGGAATGGATTTCAATTGAAACATGCCTGGTGGGAAAGCCTTATTCTTGCACAATTTATCATGATAAAAGAAGTAATTACGTTTTTCCACATTGGCCAGTGATACAATTTAAATCTCACTTTTGCTCTTACTATCTTGATTGCATATAAAATAAAATGCTTATAAAAAAAAAAAAAAAAAAAGTGTGCATTTTTAAGAAAATTATAAACAACAATGTAGTCCGATAAAGCAGAGTTACTGTTTCCACAGTGGAATTGATGATGAATCATTTCCAGTAATGGCAGCATGTTGGTGTAATGGTTAGCATGTTAGCCATGTTCTCCCTGTTTTTGGTGCATTTCCTCTGGGTACTCTGGTTTCCTTTAACAGTCCAAATACATGCAGAAATTGGCATTTCCAGCCTCCGAGTGGCGCAGTGGTTAAAGCGCTCGCCCTATAACCCGGAGATCGCAAGTTCGAATCCTGGGTGGTGCTGTAACCTCTCGCAGCCGGAGGTCTAGAGAGAGCTGATTGGCCGAGCTCTCTCAGAGGGGAGGGATGAGAGGTACATTGTGCTCCCACATTAATCACGGCTCTACAGCCAGTCAGGGGCGTCTGTGAGCTCGCGCAGCGGAGGGAGCGGATAGCGCTGTCCTCCGAGTGTGTTACTCCGCCCCCAAAGGTGCGCGAGCGAGCAGTTCGAAAAGATGCGGTCGGCTGGCGTCACGTGGTTCGGAGGAAACACGTGATAGTCTTCGGCCCTCCCGGCTGAGTGGTAGTAGTAGCCTTAATGTGGGAGCCCCCTAGTGACGGGGAGGAATTGGACACGACTAAATTAGGGAGAAAATCGGGGGAAAATCCAAAAAAAAAACAGAAATTGGCATTTCCAAATTTCCCGTTGTGTCCCCTGGGACAGGCTCCAGGCCTCCTGTGACCAAATTTTGTCACGGCATCACACAAAACTGGTTCAACAGAATTTAATGAAATCGTGTCAGTAGTTTGGTTTTTGCCTGAAGTTAAACTTGAGCCAATTACAACATAGCATCTTGCGTCTACCTACTGTAGCATCTGGAATACAGCACTTCATGACTTAACAGAGCTTATCAACGTAATAGTTTACCGTGTATACTAACCAGTTTGTCTTATATTTTCTGAAAGCGTGGTGCTAATAAAAAGCAGTACTGAAAAGTGAAACGCCACAAGATAAAACATGGGTTGTTGGAGCAAACATATCCACATCAGTCCGAGGTGAGGGCGTGTGAAATGTCTGACATGAGGACCTAGTGTTGTCATCGCTAAAATCAAAATGTTAAGTAGCAGTGAAGTTAGGAGCAGTTATGTGCCAGATTATGTCGGATAATCATGCAAAACTGATATGACTGCACAGAATTTATTGAAACCTTTGCAGTACTTGGATATCTGCCAGAAAATTTTACCTGTTTAGTAAACGTTGAGAAAAAGCAATGTTATGAACAGTCATGTGCCTGATCTAATAATCTTTATAAATACCTGTAAAAGAAAGGTTAGGCTGTACATTGGTCAGAACTCGCTCTTTCAATGATATCTTTATGTTTCATACATCAGAGGACCAGAAACATTGGTCCTCTAACCTGGTTTCTGTCTGTCTGTATGTCTGTATGTCTGTCCAGCCAAATTAGATCACAGCAACTATTGTGATTACTTAGTATTAATAAGTTAGATAGAGAGTTCTGCCATACAGAAAGACACAATAATAATAATAATAATTGATGGCCGAGCTCTCTCAGAGGGGAGGGATGAGAGGTACTTAGTGCTCCCACATTAATCACAGCCAGTCAGGGGCGTCTGTGAGCTCGCGCAGCGGAGGGAGCGGATAGCGCTGTCCTCCGAGTGTGTTACGCCGCCCCCAACGGTGCGCGAGCGAGCAGTTCGAAAAGATGCGGTCGGCTGGCGTCACGTGGTTCGGAGGAAACACGTGATAGTCTTCGGCCCTCCCGGCTGAGTGGTAGTAGTAGCCTTAATGTGGAGCCCCCTAGTGACGGGGAGGAATTGGACACGACTAAATTAGGGAGAAAATCGGGGAAAAATCAAAAAAAAAAAAAAAACTGATCAGCTTATTTTCAACTTCAACATTATAATTTTTTTCTTTTCCCATCAATGACGAGTACTTTTGCTTTATGCAATTTCCAGTAACAGCACATCCTCATATTTGGAATATTCATCCATTTCATGTTGTGAAGCATCTACCAAACTGTTTAGTTCCTGTCATCAAAGTTTTAGAAGCTCCTTTTCTCAACGTACTGACTTTTTTCCTCTCTTTGTGGTTAATAAGGTCAAAACAAATGCAACTCATTAGTAAATCTCAGTGCAGAAAACTCTGTAACGCTCAATGGTGATGTGAAACATCTTCTATACAAGTCCAGTTGTTAATTTAAAAACAATGGCATATTCAAATAAGTGCATTTATAAGAACCCTGTTATTTGCAGCTGCACTCCAGTCAGAGCTGTTGTTCCAGGAAATTAATCCACGTTTCAGAAACCAAACAGTGCTGCAGGAGAGAAAAGTCTTAATCGATCTGCTTTCACAGATCTCCCGTACAGCTTCGCTCTTTTAGTAACTATCTTTCCCGCGTATTGATCCGGCGATGTTTTGTTATTCTTCATCGCAGAGCTGCAGACAGTTTATATGAGTGGCTGTGGAAAATAGTTTTAGGTAAGAGTTAAAAATAAAAAGGCAGATTGGCGTTAATTACAAAAACTAGGGCGCTTTGTCTAGAAGTCTGAGGAGCTGAAAACAAGAGTCTTGTGTCTGAAACAACACATGCAGCACCATCTGGGCATGAATTGGCTTTCATAATAACGTCCATGACTAATAGGAGAGGTGTGTGCTTATGTGTGACCTTTGATTCTTGAACGATGATCCACCAAAGACCCTGCAAATGTTCCAAGGCCTTGAGAAATGTGCATGATTTAGGGTAATTAATGTACACGTTATTTCTGATAGGATGTGGATTTGCATGAGGAAGAAAAACCCATAGTGCTTGAATGAGTGTGAGAGAGTGTGTATGTGTGTGTGTGCCCTGCGATGGGTTGGCACCCTGTCCAGGGTGTACCTCGCCTCATGCCCTATGTCTCCTGGGATCGGCTCCAGGCCCCCATGACCCTGAATACAGGATTAAGCGGTATAGATGATGAGTGAGTGAGTGAATAAAGGCTTATTCTTCAAGCACGTGGTGAATGGTGATGGGACTCCGCAGTAAAATATTAACATGGGCGACCTTTTTAAAGAAGGTCGTCCGCCCATGAATGATGATCCTGATCGAGGCGGAGTTGCTCTTCTGAGCATTCAGCGAGTGGAACACCTGATCTTTGAAAATCGCCACATCACTTGTCGCCAACTTGCGGAGGAGTCGCATCAACAGCACTTGTACATTCTAGGAACTCGGCTGGGAGTTATTTGCCACAACCCCCGTACAGTCCTGACCTCACTCCAAGCCATTTCCACCTGTTTGGATCGTTAAAGAAGTTCCCGAGAGGCCGGCGTTTCAGACGTGAGGCAGGCAGGTTGATCATGGCTCAGACGTCCTGAGAAAACTTTCTACCTCAATGGTGTTCAAGCACTAGTGAAATGCTGAGATAAGTGTAGCATTAGTGTAGCAGCGGATTATATAGAGACATAAAAGGAGGTTCACGGATGAATTTCAATGATACCTTTCATTTCAGTTTCAGACATTAGAGGACCAGAAACCAGTCTCAGAAAAAAATTTTTATGTATGTCTGTCCAGCCACTTTTCCCTTGAAGTGGGTGTGGCTATCGGCATCACTTAACAGAGCCAATCAATTCCGTTCTTGTCCGTTGAGATGGGCGTGGCTATATGCGTCACTCAGACTCTGAGCCAATCAAAGGAATGACAGCAACGCATCTTCCACAATCCTCACCGAACACAAACAAAAGAGCGGCACAGCACGGCGAACTCCAAAAACGTTTGACGTGCTCTATGGAAACCGAACCTTGAGCTTTAAACTAAATCGAAATGTTGAGTAGAAGGGACGTTATGAGCAGTTACGTGTCAGATGCTGATCAGCTCAACCTATTAACTATTTCTACAAACGCTAGTCTAAATTACCTGCTTAGACTGTATTGTTAAATATATATATATATTATTATGTAACTGTAACTTTATGTGGGCAGCCATCTTGGACAATCGTAATTACTTTTCTTTCTTTCCCCCTGTAGTGAGATTTGAAGCCAAACTTTTGGGCACATGTCTTAAAGTTTGAAGGCATGTAACAAAGTTAGACCACAAAACTGCAGGAAATAATGTGGATGTGGAAATGCAGTTTCAGCTCATGACAAGATCCTCAAATCCATCATATACTGTACATGCTGTAATATAATAAGCTCCATGGACAGCTTATGTTTTGATTTTCAAGAGAACTAAAGTGTCCTCAAGGCTGCCTGGAATTCAAACATCGCTTTTACCTTCAATGTTGTCTTGAGTGGCAGAATTAGTGTTTAGCTGATGATCTTATAAAGCCAATAAAGAGGCGTCCTCACTTATGTTCTCAGCATGAAATATAAGTAGATCACTACAAAATCTCACCATGGCTTTTTTTTTTCCTTCTTTAAAAACAAACATTAATGTCATCTTAGAAGAATAAGCGTCCATTAAAATGTTTTCTGAGCCTTAAAAAAAAAAAAACTCATTAGTAATAATCCTCATAATTACTTAATCCTTAATCCTTGCAGTCTCTGCTTTGTTTATGATGTTATTCCCTTCTATCGGGCTATAATGTGATCTGTAGTGTCTGTATTTTTTCTAAGATCTAATTGGGATGTCGACTCTATCTACACTAATGTGCAAAGTCTTGAAACACTCATATCGCCAGATTTTCTTGTTTCCTGAAGGACTGAAGGCTCTCATTTTCAATCCAGTCCCTGTAACTGAGAAATGTCTTCTTTCTTTCTTTCTTTCTTTTTTGGTTGTTAAGACACACAGTGAACTATGAATCACTGTCTCTCACTCACTCATCATCATTACCGCTTAATCCTGTATTCAGGGTCACGGGGGGCCTGGAGTCTATCCCAGGAGACTTGGGGCACATGGCAGGGTACATCCTGGACAGGGTGCCAATCCATCGCAGGGCACAGACGCACACCCATACTCTCACTCATTCACACACTACGGGCAATTTGGGAACGCCAATTAGCCTAACCTACGTGTCTTTGGACTGTGGGAGGAAACCGGAGTACCCGGAGGAAACCCACCAAGCACGGGGAGAACATGCAAACTCCATGCACACAGAGACGGGAATCGAGCCTGGCCGGGGATCGAACCCGGACCCTGGCGGTGCAAGGCGACAGTCAACTATGAATCATTCAAGAATAATATATCTTATGGTGAGAAACAGGGGCAGATGATGACAGATAAGTGTACTGGTGATGCTGAATGCTTAGTGGTTGGAACGGACAAGAGGGGAAATGAGGCTGCAGCTGAAATGTCTTTAGTAATATATAGTAATATATTTGTTCCCTTTATGCCAAACTACAGTAGTTACCAGCATTTGGCGTTGTTAGGTAAATAAACACCTCATGTCTATAATACATATTAAGTGTTAGTAGTTAATTAGATGCTCTTATAATTTGCATAGCAACCTGTATGGCTATTACCCGTTCTGCCGCTTTATGACAGTACTGGGGAAGTGCATACAGTAAGAGCATATAAAGAACTAGGTCCTAGTTATTATATATCTTATTGAAAAGAACATCTTTGTCAGATTAGCCCTCTAATGTTTTATTAACAAATAAATCTGTGTCCTGAATGTTTTGAGGCTCTTGTGACATTACCGGCCTGTATGGTAACTGTGTCCCCCCCATTAATCTGAAGTGCCGAAAGCGTACACTTCCTCGTCGCTGCAGAGGACACTCGGTCACGAGCACCTTCGCTTCGCCTCTGTCACTCCTCTGGCATTGCCAACCCGATGGTTCAGCTTCTCCTGGGTGACATTCGAGTTGAGCTGCAGCAGCTGGGTCGGCAACACGGAGGCGGGAGAAGCAATCCGTCATTTCTCTACTTATCACAGCAGTGTGTTGTGGTTGCACTTCCCCAGTGCCTCTCGTGAAGCGGCGGAGTGGGTAATAGCCGTAAAGGGATGACATGTAGGCATAGGGATTTTTTTTTTTTTTTTTTAAAGGTGCTTTCAAGTGCAATTCACTTTGACAAAAGCAGAGGAAGTTCTAGATTTTGGGGTCAGGGCTAAAAGTGCAGCCCATCCAAATGGATTCCACTAACGAGACATAGAAACGTTTTCAGCCGGAACATCCGTCCGTTTCACTGAGACTCTTTCCTGAATCATAGACAGCCAGGGCGGAGGGTTATAATAGTTACGGGAATTTACAAAAAAAAAAAAGAGGACAGCGGTTCTGATTTATGATTTTAACAGGGAGGTCTTTTTAGGGCCAATAAATAATTAAAAAAAAATTTTTTTTTAATTCTGGCACAAAAGAGCATCTTTAAAAAATAAATAAATCCAATCTTTGATAATAAAAAAAAATATTCTTCTTCATAAAATATGAAAATATTGCAATACAGTGGCACATCGGCATACAAATCCTTTCACGCTAAACTGTGTCTTATGAAACACATTTCCCATAAGACATAATGTAAATGCAGATAATCCATTTCAGCCACCCAAAAATATTACAAATATTACCAATTTCCAACGCTACAATCATATTTTTGCATGGAAAAACTATTAAAACATTTGGAAAAGACATGTAAATTAAGTCAAATATTAAATAAATATACATTAAACCTCGCTTGACCACTTGGCACTGGCTGCTTTAAAAACTAAACTGAAAGTGGCTCCCTTTTCTTCCAAACATTCTTTGTACTCATGGTGCTATGGTCAATAAATGTTATACAAAATGCAAAATGCAAAACAAAAAAAATCCCATAAATAAATTGTAAACTCATTTCGCTTGACTTTTTAAAATCCAGCATAGACCAGCATGATTTATATACCCATTCACACACTATGGGCGATTTGGGAACGCCAATTAGCCTAATCTGCATGTCTTTGGACTGTGGGAGGAAATCCTAAAAACACAACACAAACCTTTTATATAAATGCACTGGCAATCAATGGAAATCACTTAAAACTGAAAAAAAAAAAAAAACAGCATAGACCATCATACCTGGTCACCAGCTTGACCAGCAATTATACCAGCAAATGTTGTGATGCTGGTCACCAGCATCAGCAGGGTTACCAGCATACCAGCACCAGCATCTTGGGGTCAGCTGTTCTGGCGGTGGGACCACTTGCATTTGTTCTAGTAACCGTGAAATAAATTAGTATTAAGTGTAATACATCATTTAAATCTGAAAAGGGTCTTAATGTACACTCACATATCAATAAAATAATGTACTTTTGTAAAATAAAGAAAATAAACAGGTTGTGCTTTCTGCCATCTCAGTCTCCCTGGAAAATCTTTTTGAAATGTGTCACTAAAATGAACTGAAACTCAGTGAATACTGCACACACACACACACACACACACACACACACACACACACACACACACACACACATATCCATATGTCTATATATCTATACATACGTATATATCTATAGTAAGCTTATAGTTAAGCTTAAAGCTTAAAGCTTACTTTTAAATGAAGCAAGCTTAAAAAAATAAAATATATATATAAAAAAATTAATATTTTCAGTTTATGTAATCCATATGAATCTAAGGAGAGATACAGTCTTCATGCACTGATAATGACCTGAGACAGGACACGCACACGCTATTAACAGGGAAACAGTCAGGGTAATCTACATACAAGGCCACGCCCCCAAACACATGTATATTGTATACACACACACACACACACAGTAGATCTGATAAGTTTCCTGCGTGTGTGAAAGATGTTAGGCGCTGTACAGGTTTATGAAGCGCCACAGAATGTTCTGGACAGTGGGAGGAGTTTAGATTTACCTCAGAACAACACTGAGACTCCAACAGAGAACGAAGGAGGAGAGTAAGTTATTAAATCTTATATAATTCTTATTCTGATAATATAAAACTAATATTGTTCTTTTTTTCTCATTTTCTCACAAGCATTTGCCAGTTTTTTGTGAAACATTGTCATTTAATGTCACTTGCATGGTTTGGTTAGCATGTAGATAACACTGCTAAATCATGCTAACATACTGCCTTATACTGTAGCTTAGCACAAACAGGTTAGCTCGTGGTGGCTAAGCTAATGCCTTACAGTATGAGGATTAGTATCAGCTGTGGTGTAAATGTTTATAATTTATTTCACCCAGTTTTGGATACCTTTATGTTACGGTAGCTTTTTCAGTTCAGTTTTTGGTTAGCTTATGACACTGCTATCTGTATGTTATTTAGCACAAACTACAGCTAATGCCTAAAATACTGCTTTATGTAGCTTAAAGATGTTTGTGTTATTAATGTGTAAATGTAAATCGTAATGCAAAAAGTATAAATCATTGTAAAACATTACAAAAGCGTGTGTTGTCTTTATCCATGGTCAATAGTTATGGATGATAATATATTGAAATAAATTTTATCATCATGCTTATGTTTTTTTTTTTCCCTTTTTTATAAACAGTTGTGAGCGTGAAAATGATATGCCACCTGTTTTACAGAGCCCAAATGCAAACAAGCAGGCAAGATACAGACGGACCATCACTATGTCGTGGAAAACACAGACTCTGCGACTCCTGCCCGCATGGGAACCTGGACCACGACTGGGGTCTGAATTCGGGACGGATCGCTTGTATTTTTTCAGCGGTTGACCACACAATAAGGCTTCACTTGCGCACAACCAGCACATGGACTGACCTCAGATGCCAGGAATGTTACCACTGCTGGTCACAGGGTCTGTGTAAATTGCAAATCAGTTTATGGTAAGCAGCAAAAAAACACCATGGAAATGCCAGGCGATGTCTTCTTTCTCGTGTCTTCAGTTAAACAAGAACTGCTTTTCAAGAGAGGCACAAAGATGTATGACTGTGTATAGGGTGTAAAAGTGGGCTTTTACAAACCTAACACTCTTTCTTCATAGTGCACTGTTCTTGTTTGCACTGAATGTCTGTTTGCACGGCCATATTTACAGCATGCCAGAAATGTGCCTTCTGTGTATAAGATCATCTGTGTCCCTCGTTCCTCAATCCTGGACATTTCCTTTGCACTAAGTGAAAGAGGTGACATTTATATGTTTATAAGTAAGAAAAGTACACAAATGTCAAGACATGCGAGAAACACTTCAGGGCCCATAAACCTGCAGACCTCTAAATAATAAGCGAGGGCCAAGCGCACTCATTTACACTCCTGTGGTGTGAAAGTAACTGTGTGAGTGTGTCCCTGAGACGTTGCTCTCATGGTTTGTTTTTGTTATTGATTTATTTTTAACAAAACCTGTTTGCTGTTCAGTGTTAAATTATCATATTTTTACAAATGTTCATATTGTATATGTTGTCACATATTACACATTGTTAATACTGTTTGTGTTGGCCAATAAAACTACATAATACAGAATAATACTGATTCTGTTCTATGACCATCTTTTAAAACCTGAATTATCTCTTGTTACTAGCGAGTTACTAACATACCTGAGGCAAAAGAAGCATTGTAAGATCCGTGTGTATTCTGGCTTTTATACCGTACCAACATTTGATGGGGTGGTGAACAGCCTACCGTCAAATGTTGGCGCGCTGAGATGCATGGGCTGCATATGTTGTGTTTTGGTTGCTGGTACTGTATGTTGGTGACCAGCATACCAGCACCAGCAGGATAAACACACCACCAGAATGAAAACAACAACGAAAAAATATGTATGCTAATATAGTTACTTTATTGTTACGGCCAATATGCTAGCTATATGCTCTTGCAGTCAACAAACTTTATTTGTTAGTAACAAACAGAATATCAACTCCCCAGATTAACATACTCCTGATTGACGTATTGTATATATTATCACGGCTAATTAAAAAAGAAAAATGGTTAAATAATGCTAAAGATGTCTGCTAGATACTGCTTCCCTCGCTTCTGTAGATGGTTAGAAATTCCAAGCTAGCATGCCGCTTTATTCGTTTATGATTAAATCAATTGTTCTTGGCTAGCATGATAATTATCTTCCAGATTTGTTGCTAGGTAAATAAGGAAAGGTTTCTGTTTGTTACCTGCCAATGATTACATGCTAATCACATACCAAAAGTCACATCGTATTTAGCCTTTTTTTTTTTCTTTTTTTTTCTTTTTTTTTCTACCAGGAGTTGTTCGTTCTTTTGCTAGGTAAACAGAAACCTCCCTGACGAGCAGTCATGCTTGTCATTGTTTTGCTTGCTCAAGTTAAAAGCCGTTCAAAAACTCCCTAGCTAACATGTTAATCATCTGTCATGCTAGCTAACGTGTATTTCCAGTACAGTATGGCATTTATTAGTGCCATTTTGTGCAATTAGCTCCCACAAGCTTGTAGTGTAAGAAACCATTAGTGACCTCTGGCACGAAACATCACGGTTATCTCGCCTTTTGTGTATATGTTTTCCTTCCTCAAACGTCTAATTCAACCAGTCAGCTAATTATTTATCATTTTATAAAAGCACCAGAGCGTTGAAAGCACTAAACAGTGGCATCCTGAACAGGGTTTGTGCATCACTCTAATCGTTTACAACATGTGGCAGCCATTTGGTTGCTAATAGGATGATTTATATATTCATGCACTCTGGGAAATGTGCAGTGTCTTCAGGAAATGAATGTTGCATGAGCTCTGTTGCTAAACTAAATGTTGTGCATTTCCTATTAATCACCGCTCACCTGCGTTTCTTTACAAGCAAGGCGTGCGATGTACAGGGTGACGGTACGCACGGTTTATTCCTGGTGAGGGGAAATATAAGTCACGCAATATGAAATGAAACAAATGTGTGTAAGGGAGAGGAAGACGGTGGAAGTCGTGAGGATTGTGCGATAAAAATAACGATAATCAAGTTGCAGGGTCAGGCTGGCACCGAGCCGCGGATCGACGAGCGAAAACGAGGCTTGCGTTTCGAGTCTGAAAGTGTGCTCGGCATGCAAATTGTTTGGAACTTTTTGTGCAGAGCTCACGTGGGCGTTCGAGCAGAAGGAGACGATCACGAGTGAAGTGGAGTTGAGAGGCAACGAGAGGACGGAGATCTGAAATCTCTGCCCTCGCCCTGCCTTCCTGTTGTCATTTGGCAGCGATTGCCGTCCGAAAATAGCAGCGCCCATTAGCGATTGCATCATTTCCTTTCGCCCGGCGAGCATTTTCTTCCGAGAGGCCTCCTCATAGCGAGATATTTAATCAGGAGCTGTGGAAAACGCGCCATGCCTTTCTTTTTCGGCACATGACAGAAGCGCAATTTTACGTGAGATTAAGAATCACTCCTGCGCCAGCGCTGACCTTTTACGAGAGGCGTTCTTACACGATAAGAAATGTCAGAGATGAACTTTTTTGAGAGCTGTCCATAAACTACCGCAGAGATGCAGCCGAATACGAATGCATTATTCAAATTGAACAGATAAGGAGTTCTAATGAAAAACCGATGCGCGTTGCACCGAAACAAACTGGAGGCGCACTTTTGTTTTGGTTAAAACTGGAAGTGTAAATTAGGATTGGGATCCTGTGGGACGTAACAAATTATTTGCTCCAGCAAGAGGTTTTTCACTTTCTGGTGGGTGTGAGCATCTGTGAGAGATCAGATATAAAGCTCACAGGATAAAAAAAATAAATAAATAAAAAAAAAGACATGTTCATAAACATGCGATGCCTTTACAGCACTTTGTTCGTTAACCCTTGTTCAGAGTCACAACGGTTGAAATGAACCTTTATTATCATGAACTTGTTATGTTTACAGTATATATTTGCGATATTATATTTACACTGGCCACTTCATAAGGAGCGGCTGTTCAACTGCTCTTTAATGCAGATATCTAATCATACGATCACTTCTCACTGCATTGGGGCGTGTAGACATGGTCAAGACGATCTGCTTAAGATCAAACTGAGCATCAGAACGGAGAAGAAAGGTGATTTACAGTAAGTGACTTTGAACGTGACATGGTTGTTGGTGCTAATCTACTGGGATTTTCACGAACAAACCCTTTCTATGGTTTATAGGGGCAACGAAAGCTCAAATAATATCTCATTACAACCAAGGTATGCTGAAAAGAATCTTTGAATGCAAGAACAGAAGAACCACATGGCGTGCCACTCCTCCCAGCTAGGAACAGGAAACTGAGGCTACAATTTGCATGGGCTCGCCGACCTTGGACGATAGAAGACGAGCGATGAGTCTGAATGTCTGCTGTGATGTTCAGTAGGGTTAGCCATTGGCGTAAACCACATGAAAGCATGGATCCATTGTGAACATTGTATCGGCGCTACAGGCTGATGGTGGTGGTGTTGGGTTGTGAGGGCATTTTCTTGGCACACCTTTTGGCCCTTCCGTGTCCATCCTTTTGTGACCACATGTCATGTCTCATGTCTAAAGCAAAAATCATCTTAACCTGGATTCTTGAACATGACAATTCTTCACTGTAATTGGTGAGTTCACTATAGTCAAACTGCCTCCACAGTCGCCAGATCTCAATCCAATGGAGCATCTTCGGGATCTGGTGGAACGAGAGATCCAGATCACAGATGTTCAGGAGACAAATCTATGATCTAAATCAAATCTATCTAATGTACTGCATGCCATGAAGAACTAAGGCAGGTCTGAAGGCAAAAAGGGTTGTCCAACAGAGTATTAGCAATGTCCCAATGTTCACCCAATAAAGTGGCTGGCTAGAGTGTTATTAGCATGGACTTGAGTGATGAAGCTAGCTTGAGGAATCAATCCACTTCTACCACTTCTATATCAAGACAGCAAGAAGAAGGTTTAGGCCACGCCCGCTTCAAGTAAATAATACTCATACTGATGGAGATATACAGAGCACGTATTTATACAGACATCTATCTAGGATGACGGTTCGTCGTCGTGTAACTGTTCCTCAAATGTGATATGAGATGAAGGTGACTACCTTCTTCTTTACATGTCAGCATTTTCTTTTCTTGTCTTTTTTTTTTTTTCCTTTTCCTTTTCTTTCTTTTTGTGAAGAGCAAGGACAATGGGTGGCATTGACCCCGTGGTCAAGATGCAGATCAGATCGGATCGGATCGGGCCAGCAGGTGTTCTGTGTCAGAACTGTGAGAGAAATCCAAGGTCAGGCACCGCACACACCGCCTGACACACGCTCTCACTCCAACGCACGGCCAGGAGGAACACCTGTTCGTGCCTCGAGATTGATTTTTGCAGTGCAAAGGTGATCGCCTGGACCTCCGGTGTCCATACGGAGCACGACACACCGTCAGGGGAGAGGGGGGGGGGGGGAGCTTAAACCTCAGTGACACGAAGTTATCCAGGAGTGGCAGCGAGAGCATTTTCAGTTAGCAAGGTTGTTGATGATGTTTCTTTGAACAGAAAAAAGACACACACACACACACACACACACACACACAAACACCAACAACAACAATAGCAACGGCGCAGTAAATCTTCATGCACCACACATTCATAGCTCATTAGAATACGTTTGTCCTTCCGCCGCTGACCTCATTTTTAATCCTTAATTAAACGCTGCAGACCAGCATTGGCCTTAATGACTTTGGCTTTGTCTGCTCGCAGGTGTACGTTCGCTACACGCCGCACACGCACACACACACACCGCCTCGTAATCTCCGCCTTATTTCATTAACCCTCATACATGTAATTGCATTTCGGATGAATGAAGTCTTCTCGGAGTGTGCAAAGGAGCCTTTTATGACCCGTTGCCGCGAAATGAAAAAGGGAGCACGGGGACTCTGGCGCGAGCGGGCGGATGAAGCTCCAGACGATGATTTATTTTTTTTTTTTTTTAATGCTAATTTAATAACTACATCTAAGCAGTAGCGCCGGGAGAAATGAAACGAAGTAAGGTGTCTTCTGGGGAATTCTGAAAAGGTGAGGGGGAAACAAACAAAAAAATGTCTATTGTAAACTCGGCAAATTTCTGTTTTGTCTCGGGAGCAAGACGCAACGATATCATTTTCCCCCTGAAACACACCAGCTGGAGGCTTTAATCCATCAGAATATAGAGCAGTGGTTCGACCTTGCAGCATTGAAAGTGTTATAAGGGTTTAGGCTCAATCAGTATTTAGACGACAGGTTTCTGGATTCCATTAATAATTGGAATAACGGGCCAAGTGGAGTTAAAATGCACCTCGAATGCACCAGAACGGCCTGACGCGATCCAGCATGAAGGGAAGGAATTCTCAGTAGGAATGAGAGGAAGGTGTAAACTTAAAAAAAAAAAAAAAAACATTTATAGGTAATAGGTCTGTTTAATAGGTCAATATTAGCCATCTGAACACTTGATTCGACTGTTTCTTCCTAGTCGGAAGAAATATATCCTTGCTGCGCATACTTAACCCACAATTGGGGTAACATTAGGGGTGATTTGCGTGAGAGAAGAGCAGCGTGCTGTGATCTGTTTTCCGGTGGTCTGAGGGTGGACCTGGTGACGAACCAGCTCACAGAAGGGCAAAAACAGAAGTGTTTGGATATGAACTGATCCTCTAAGGAAGCTGACCGTTTCGTAAAGAGAATCATTCCTGGTGACGAGACACGGATTCATCACCACGAGTAAACGGCAGAGTAACGGAACGCAGGAGCGGAAACATTCTTAATCACAAACTGAGAAAAGGTTGATTTTTTTTTTAAAAAAGCTGAAAATTTCTTCAGCGCTTACAGTTTTCTGGGATTCTTGAGGGCCAGAAGTACTGGAACATTATCAGGCAAACGGTTCCACAGACAACAGTGAATTGTGTTCATTTATGGAAGAACTGAAGCCTAAACCTCGGATTAAACACAAAAGGAACGATATCCAAGTGCGTCGTGATCTCGCATGATGATGCACGTCCGCACACTTCTGCCCACACCGTCGACACTCTGCAAAAAAAAACCTTGGAGTTTCGAGGTGTTAAAGCTTCCTCCCTATAGTCCTGATCTCGCTCCATCACACTTTCACATGTTTGATCTCCCGAAAGCCGCCCTACGAGAACGAAGATTTACTTCTCAGCCCAAAACGGCTTTTCACTGAGAGAATACGAAAAAGCTTGTTGACAGATGAACAAAGTGTTTTGAAACGCAAGCGAAAGTGTGTATGGCGAAAAATCATGTACAGTATTTGTCTTTTCTAAAGGTTAATTAAAATAAATGAATATTGTGCTTTGATTCCGATGACACGTGACGTTTTATTTATCGCTGTTTATTTCATTTAGTTGGATGTTGATGCACATTAAAAACTAGATGATTCGTTAATATACAGTATTTAGCGAGAAGTGATAACTAGGTTCGCTTGGATCGAGTCGGGTTGTTGTAGAGATAATCGGAGAAGCGTATATATAATCACCTTTATACAGCTGTATGTACTGTAAAGTACGCTTTATTGTTTTTGCATCCAAATCTTTCGTTGCCAGTGGACCATAGTGGCTAATCGTCATGATCTAGGCTCTTACGCAGACTTGTTTGCTGCCATTTTTTCCGTTCTTTTCATTTGTTTCCTTCTTTTTAGATTGGAATTAACCCATCTTTAATCGTACCTCGAAGTAAAAAAATTCCAAAAGAAATTTCTGGTTTTCAAAGAGCTCGGCATTTTTGCCAATCCGAGATTAGATTGTCCAAATAGCAAATAGCAAGGAAACCTTGAAATCACGACCTGGTCGAACTGGGCCTTCTGAAAGACATTTTTAAAGATCGGTTGAAGGTCAACTCCTCAACCCTCCTCCTAAATGGCATCAGCTTCATCACTAAGGTATGATTTTTCTCTTTAAAAAAAAAAAAGCACTGTATAGTACTGTATAGGAAATAGAGTATCGTTTAGAAATACACCATTACTGCTTTTTATTCTGTACTTTTACACTGAAATATTTTTTATTAAATTATTTAAAATAAAATACTCATTTTTCATAACAGTGGTGGCAAAAATATATATTTTTTTAAAAACAGACTAAGTATGGTTTGAGTTGTTAAATATTTCATCAAGATTGTTTTTTATGCATTGTTTTTATCGTTATTTACTTAAAGGTAAATAAAGATAAATATTTGCTTAGATAAGTAAATATTTTGACTTATTTACTTTTAATACAATACAATATGAGTGCAGTAGGCTAATCATACAGTAGATCACGTGTCCCGTTACTCTACAGGAATAAAGAAATGCATGGGAATGCAATGTTTTTTTGTTTGTTTGTTTGTTTGTTTTGTTTTTTTTTGTTGTGAAAACAATATACAAAGATCCAGCACTAAAGAAACACTCACAAGTGACATTAGTCAGGTTTAGAACAAAAATGATCTGAAATAAAATATAGTGCTGGATCTTTGTCAAATGAATGAAATGGCAAAAAAAAAAAAAAAAAGGGTGAAGAGTTGAACGGAGCGTGCTCACGGCTAAGCTAAAGTGTGAAAAGTAGAACGTTACCAAGGTCAAACTGTTCATAGTAATAATGTAGACGTGAGAACGGAAACGGAAAGCTCCAAAAAAAAAAGACTGGCTTGCTGTAGCAATAGTCAGACTTATCCATCTTCGCATATGCCGAAGTCGACGTATCACAGGACAAGTAATGCTTCAAAGTGGAGTTAAATACTACAGGACCTTATATATTATAAACACTATATTTATTAAGTGAATAAAGTTTTTGTTTAAAAAAAATACAAAAATGTCTAGAATCTAAAATAACCATAAAAATAAAAAAAAATAAAAAATAAAAAAAACTATTGTATATTTACATCTATTCAATTTTTTTTTTTTAAATACAGCACATTTACAGTACAATGTTACAGCGTAAAGATGCTAAAGCTACAGTATTAATAATGCATTAATGGCTGAACCTTAATCATTTAAAAGCACAGAAAATTGCTGTGGGTGTAATTTATCACAAAGCCTCAGGTGTCTTAACGTCCTGCATGTCTGTACTGTAAAGCTAATGAACTTTTATTTAGGTCATGTAATCAGGTTGCACGTATCGTAGGAAGACGTCGTGTTAAACATCCTGTCATTGCGTGCCGTCTGTTCATTAGGGCAACGTTTCTCTAGTATGTGGCATCAGATGTATCGCAGGCACAATGTCAGCCCTGCTACCAGCATTGGAATCAGTGCATCCCTAATTATTACACACAGACACACACACACTGTATGCACAAAGAAGATTCCATTGAACCGGCTCCAGGGGTGTATGTCATCATCACCTTTCCCTTCGTCTTGCTGTATATATATATATATATATATATATATATATATATATATATATATATATATATATATATATATATTTATTTTTTTTTTCCTCCTTCCAGCTGCTATGATGTAACAGCAATAACTTGCTCATGTACAAGGTTGACCAGATATCATTTTCTGCCCACCGTTCATTCTGCACGAGCATTTCCGACTGGCCTACATAACACCGGAGCCTCCGTCCCCGTACTCTCGACTCCTGAGGGCCGGGTCTAATAAGGCAGATAGATAGTGCTGTAGGATTCCTATCTGGAGGCACTTTGTCTCTGCCTGCAAGCAGCCAGGTGCTTCAGTCCGAACGTTCACGGCGCTTCCTCTCTCGTGTAAATAACATTTATCAGCCCTTGAGAGAGTGAGAGAGTGAGAGAGAGAGAGAGAGAAAATGAACCAGGTGAGAATGATTGCACTTTTGCTTCTATTTGGGAATATGTAAATGAGGGATGTTTTTCCTCTCTCTCTCGCTGTCTCTCTTTTTTTTTTTTTTTTTTTAGAAATGCACAAACAGCATGTGGGTAAAAAAAAATAAAAAGATCTTATGAATATGCAACCGTTATGTGGCAAAAATGTTTACACATCGGCTTTTCATGTGTAAAATCAGGCCCTGCCTTTTAACCATCCAGACTCGATTCAGAATTTGTCGTAGTATCGGTCAATTCAGAATTTTAGTAATTTACTAGGTTTAATAGTTACTTATAGATTCTTCTCAGAAGTAATGCTAAATATTCCCATAAATTGTATATAGTAGAGTTTAGAGGCGGGGTAGCCCAGTGGTTAAGGACGTTCCAGGTTCAACCCCCAGCATCACCAGGGTGCCACTGTTGGGCCCTTGAGCAAGGCCCTTAACTCCGAGAGATAAATGTAAGGTGCTCTGGATGAGGGCGTCTGCGAAATGCCATAAACATAATTATACTGTATATTTTTCATGCTAACATTGCTGTTGATTATTTTCCTGCAACTCAACACCCTGATGTGTTTGTTCCTCTAATTCCACAGTAATTTAATTCGACAGGGGGGCGTTTAGAGGGCGTCGCACTTGGGCTTGTGATGAAATGTAATGAAGTGAATCAAGGTGTAAAACCGACAGATGACTGACTTCAAGCAACCACAAGTCCCAGTTTGACTTGAACAGCCCCTATATCCGTATTGATTAAAAGACAAGCTGTTGTTGTTGTTACTTTTATACACTTGTTTCCTACAGTAAAGCAGTTGTTTCAGTACCAGGCTCACTTTTTTTTCGCTCAATCAAAGTTATTATTATTATTATTATGTAACAATTATTATGTATTGCCTATTGCGATATATTAATGTGTCAGCTGTTATATAAACCAAGAACCTCTGACCAATCAGAATGGAGAATGCAACAGCGCTGTTGTGTGTACAAGTCAAAATAAGAAACATAGCATAAACTTGTGCGCATCTTTAAAAAGACATCTCATTAATATACTAATGTATTCTTCGCTACAGATGATTAGCCCCTGATATAAGACAGAGCTCATCAGTTTGAGATATTTCTAAATCAGAGCATAACAAGGTGTGAACGTTTAGCTCTAAGCTGTATGCAGCAATCTCCGCTTCATATAGTCGGAGGCTTAATTAAGCACTTAATGCGCCAAATTAAAGGCAGCCCTGCTGTAAGGAGAGTGGCTGTGGTGCGGAGCTGAGGCTAGTCATGGAGGGAACCTAACGTCGCTGTCTGGTGTGTCCTGTGCGAGCGGCGTGAACGCTGCATGTGCTCTCTGTCACACGTGATTAATGAGCTTCATCAACACCGTGACGGAATTACAACCTCACACGTAGAAGAGTGTCGGCCTCCTACCTGGACTTTGGCCTGATGGACAGGATCGGCGTCCCCGCGCTGCATACTCTCAGCTGCTGCGTCGCACATGCATCCGATGCCTCGGGGGCCGGGCTAACGGAGAACGAGCGTTCCTTTCTCTACAGGAGCAGATTTTAAGTATGTCTTTTTATTTATTTATTTATTTTTCTTTTAATGCAAAGGCCGTCCTCTAAAAGCTTTTACGATGTGCTTATTCAAGTACATTATCAGTTCTACAGGGGGTGTGTATGTTTGAGTCGCTACGTAATGGTGTATAACGGGTGTAATAATATCAGTTCTCTCCTTTATGGACCTTGCTTTGTGTACTCGTGTCGGACGCAACTGGTGCCGGGTTGTTTTTCAGGCCCCTTAAGTCGAGTAAAAGGAACTCTTAATGCGTCCTCCAAGACATCTTGGACAATTTCACTCTCCCAACTTTGCGGGAACAGTTTAGGGACGGCCCCTTCCTGTTCCAACATGACTGGTGCACCGGTGCGCCAAGCAGGGGCGCCGCTAGCAATTTTGGGCCCTATGACAAAATATGCGGTTGGGCCCCCCCTACCACACCCAGTAGTAGTGTTATTACTAATAAAGCAGATCTCTGGGGGCCCCTAAAGGGCGTGGGCCCTTAGAATCGTCCTAACTTTCCCCCCCCCTTAGCGGCGCCCCTGGCGCCAAGCAAGGTCCGTAAAGACCTGGATGAGCGAGCAACTTGACTGTCCTCCTGCACCTCAACCCAGTAGAGGATGCACTTCTGGAAGAATGGTCAAAAATAAATAAATAAATAAATAAATAAATCCCCATAAACACACTCCTAAACCTTGTGGAAAGATTTCGCAGAAGCTGTTATATCTGGAATGGGCGACCGACATCATATGAAACCCCGCGGATTAAGAATTGGATGTTACTCAAGTTCATATGCATACTAGTTGGTGAGCGAATACTTTTGGCAATATAGGATAGTACTGTATATGCACACGAGGTGACCAGAGCCTTCGGGAATGGCTGCTGAATGTGTTCTCTTAAAAATATCAAATCTTTATGGCTGCAGTGAAAATATTCCGAATGTCATTGTACGTATTCAAATGATATGTCTAATAGTTGAGTGAGTCCATTTGTACAGTTTTTCACCACAGTTTTCCATATTGCTGATTCCTAGGAACAACTGTAGTATGAATTATGCATTTCTTTTTTTCTTTTAGGTTTTTATTACGATTTATTACGGAACAGAAAACGATTACATCATTCAGATCTTACTCTCCGCTGGGAGCTACCTGCTTAAATGTACTGGGTCTTTAGGTTTGTACATTATTTAACACACATTAACGGACCTTAAGAAATTTTGCTCTTGTGTTAGCACTTTACCTTTCACCAGCTAAAACTTTAAGTAAGCTCATGGAAGAGAAAAAACTCTCAAAACATCTTTAGTCGTAGGTCTTCGTCCTGACGCTACACTCCTTTTTGCTTCCCACTTCCCACACTTTTCCCTGAATGCCTTGCAGTATTCCTCGAACACTTGGAGGATCAAAGAGAAACGCAAGCCGAGCCGTTGTTCGCGAAATCTGGTGACATTGATTTGGGTGTTTAATGCTTTCAAAAGTTTCAAGAGTTCTCGGAGCCGACTGGCCAAAGCATTTTTCGCTATTCGACTAGCTCTGAACGGAGTTATGGTTTCATGGAGACGCAAACAAGCATGCGGCGTAAAGGTTAGCAAAGAGAAATACTGTACATGATACAAGATACAAGGTGAACGCATTGGGCTAATGAACCAGAGTGCGAGACGAGCGACAGTTTGAACAAAGGTCATCTTCGGTTGCTTCTATTTAGATCAGATTAGCTTAACTAATCTCGTCAGTGACGGAATTCTCGCAAACCAGACAGGAATATAATGATCGCAGTAGGAGCGAGATCCTAGCAGGTTGCATTGTGTTCGACAAAACAGATGTTTGCGTCATATGGTCGTACAATTAACGCCTCATTAACAACATGGCGTCCAAGCGGCCGAAGAGGCGCGTGCGTTTGGACTGAAATGATCAGACGACTGCTGAGATTAGCGAGAAACAGAAGGTAATTCGGTCTGCCGTTTTCTCCAAGGGCGGGGGGGCGGGGCCGTGGGGGGCTTTTGGAGGAGGGGGGTTGGGGGGGGGGGGGCATTACTAAGCAGCACCTGTACAAACGCAGATTAACCCAGTGTTATGCTTTTAAGATCAAAATGGGTGTGTGAGTGTATTTGGCTAATGATGAAAGAAGTCCAGCTAAGCATTAGCAAGGCGTAAGATACCCAGCGTTACAGAATGTGATTTCTTTGTATTAATAAGTTAGACAGAGCGTTCCGCTTGCACTGAGAGACAGACCAGTCATATCACTGATTACATTAAAGCTGATCAGCTTATTTTTAGCTTTAACTCCTTATTTGTTGATGAATAAATCATTGCTAGGGTTAGCAAAACTAGCATGGTTTAAGAGCAATAACGCACAACAACAAGGAACTTTAGGGTAACTCGGATCACTTCATATTCGAACATCAGTGATTCGCTTCCCTTAATGGTGTTTCCATCCTGGTATAAAACAATACTTTTGAGAATAGTTCGATCGGGTCGACGTCGGCATCCGCTCTTGACCCCAAACTGAGAAAATCAACTCGAAACCAACCTCTTTGAGGATTTTCATCATCATTTCCAGCGTCTCCACACTTCAGCTGTTATTCTTCATCTCTGCACTTTTTTTGATGAATGCGATGCTTTCGGCCATATTTCTCATTCTCCCAGTGTTATTCGGCGACACTATTTAGAGGAGAAGTACACGATTTCAGACGCAGCGTGAGTCCCCGTCCCATCTGTGTGGTTCCAGTCTGGTAGCGGTTAGAGCGCTGAGACCCAGGGCCTGTGTGCTGCACCGTGACTGATGCATCTGCAGGGGAAATAGGCCATTTTCCTGCACCGCTATTTATTAGCCACTCTCTCCGGGGTCAGGAAGAAGGCTCGGGTGGGAGGGAGGGCGAGTGGAGAGGTTCTTTATGCCTTGGGCAGGTCAGACCTTTTTCACTACTTCGGAGGGAAAAGGACACGAGATTGAGGGCACTTCAGGATGTCTAAACAATCTGCAGATGTCCAGGATTATTAGCTTCCGGCTGTATGGGTTCAACCACATGCCAAGACTGTTGGCTTTCATGCCTGTTATGCTCTAAATCACCGCAGTCTAATTATTCACCCATTAACAAGCTCTTAGACGTGCCGGGATCGTATTTGTGTGTGCTTGCACATAACTTGAAGGTACAGAACGTAAAGAACATCATGATGCAATGAGTTCGGCAGAAAGGCAGAAGGTTATTTTTTAAAGTAAGCGATATAACTATCCAACAAATTACAGAAAAGGTGAGTTAGATATCAGGCTTAGTCTCTGACCTTGCGAACCAGCGTGAGGAAAAAATCCAGAGCTCTGATTCGAGGGCGACTGCGGAATGCTGTAACTATAATAAACATATAATAACAGAATGTCACTTGAGAGTAGAATGGCAATATTATAAAAGTGGAGGAAGGCATGCACATGATATGATTTGATGAGAATTTAAGGAATTTACAGGATTTTCGGCATAAGAACAACCGAACTGATGGCCAATTCGCCAGCGTTTGGCAGCTGTTCAAAACTTGTTATGAAACGTGATTATAGTGCTGGGAGTTGGTCCTATTTGGTAATGTTATTGCGTTGCTGTAACAGATGATCTGATTATCTGGAAAATGCGCTTCACAATGTGAAATTTCCCCTTAAGAACTCGCCTCGGGAACGGGCGCAAGAGCGACTCTTGTAGTTCCAGAACTACTCATACTGACTCATTTCTCTGCACATGTACTGCATTTTATTTGGAAAAAAAAAGTGAACACTTTTAATGCAGACTTCAAGCTCATTCTTACATTGGATCGGTGTAATCTTTTTAAAGAACACCATACCGTACAGTACATCCGTGCGTGAATGGCGATCGCGGGCCGAGGTGGCCACACTCTTTTTTTTTTTTTTTGGATTTCTCCCTAATTTAGTCGTGTCCAATTCCTCCCCGTCACTAGGGGGCTCCACATTAAGGCTACTACTACCACTCAGCCGGGAGGGCCGAAGACTATCACGTGTTTCCTCCGAACCACGTGACGCCAGCCGACCACATCTTTTCGAACTGCTCGCTCGCGCACCGTTGGGGGCGGCGTAACACACTCGGAGGACAGCGCTATCCGCTCCCTCCGCTGCGCGAGCTCACAGACGCCCCTGACTGGCTGTAGAGCCGTGATTAATGTGGGAGCACTATGTACCTCTCATCCCTCCCCTCTGAGAGAGCTCGGCCAATCAGCTCTCTCTAGACCTCCGGCTGCGAGAGGTTACAGCATCACCCGGGATTCGAACTCGCGATCTCCGGATGATAGGGCGAGCGCTTTAACCACTGCGCCACTCGGAGGCCCAATGCTTTCCACTCTTATTACGGTATTCCGTTATTCCTCACCAGGTCTGACTTCGCTCGAAGTTTGGCCGGTGAAGAGGAAACCAACACCACTGACTGACCCGCTGACCACGCCGCGCACCGCGCGCCCAGCACCGGGGGAATTTCTCGGAACTTTCCTCCGTGTCCGTATGTTACTGATGTTTGTATTCGCCGTGGTGTTGCATCCATTTGGAACGTAATGGAATCTAGCTGCCAATGTGTTTTTTCTGAATATGGTGCTGTTTACAGCTTGGCCTGCTTCCCTCAGCTTTATTAAAACTCGTTGAAATAAAACCGAAGCATTTTCTTTTTAATTAAACTGATATGAAATTACATAGCAGCTCGCATAAAGTTTACACACGGGCTAGATTCAGCCCATGGGCCAGCTGTTTAGAAACGCCTTTGCTAATTTCAAGTCTGGATAACAGCCTTAGGAAGGCGCATCGTGCTTAATTTGTTTAATTTATGTCTGAAAAAAAAAAAAAAAAAAAAAGACAGTAACAAGATTTCTTAAAATACGTATTCGATCACAGGGGCCACGTGGCTCCATTTACTGCCTCTGTAGTGCACTTGCTTAATGGAGGCTTTGTAATGGAAAGCGGCATTCATCATCTGTCACGCAGTCAGATGCTTCAACCGTTCCTTCTGTCTGTGTGTGTGTGTGTGTGTGTGTGTGTGTGATGTAATTTACACTCTGAGAGAAGTAGGCCAGGCCTCCGCTGTCACTCGCGCTAATGCGTCCACCTGCCGGCCTCCTCACAACATGTCAATGCAGGAGTGCATCTGCATGCTGGCGTGTGCATTCGCTCGTCCCGAGGGGGGTCTTGCGTGCGCGGGTGCGCGTCTCTGTGTGTATTTGTGGATTGCGCTGAGGGAACATGTGTGTCCGCAAAGTTGGTGTTTGCGTTCCTGCTTGCATGTCGGTGTGTGTTTGCTGTGTGTAAAGTCCTCAGCATACTTAATGTGGGAATGACAGCAGCGAGCGTTAGGAGAAAACAAGTCCATGTGCGGGAGCTTACGGTGTAATACCCTCGATGATCACCGGTACCGAGGGTGGCGCTGTTCACATTTCATGACCGTTTCCATGGCAATTGGGAAAAGATTTTTTTTTTTTAAATATATATTTTTTTAAGTCATCTCTGTTGGAATTAATCGCCTTTATCATGCCGAGCTACAGGACTACTCACAGAATTTGCCTGACTTGACTTCATTTAGCTAATTTGTTTTAAAATATCTTGTTTTTTTTTTGTTTTTTTTTATGTTTGCCTTTAAAGGTTTGCATCTGTCTAAGGGGCATGCTGCATGCAAATCCCTTTACTAATCTGGAGTTTAAACAGATTTAGCAAAGCACACTACGCCTCGGCTGATTCACATGGTGAACATGTAAAGACATCCTGGGGATTTTTTTTTTTCCCCCCGAACAAAAAAGTAAGGACGTTTCACTTCGTTTGAAAGATAGCTTGAAGTTTTATCAGACTAAAGTTAAGGATTAAGAAAACAGTAACTCATAATGAAAAATCCTACATTTTGGACTTTTGATTATGCAGAATAACAGAACTCGCGTTATATAACCTCCTGCTACACTAATGCACTTATCCCAGCGTTTCACTAGTGCTTGGATACCGTCAAGGTTGCCAGCTTCAAAAATAAAACACTGGCCTCCCAAGAATTCCTTAATCTGGCCTCCCAAGAATTCCTTAGTCTGCACTGTGCTCTGTTCTACCTCGACTGGTAGCTACCTCGTCATTCACAGACGTACGGGCTTCTTTAAAACATTGGCACCGTTCGAGCGTTTTACTTCGGCTCATCACTGTACCGTGCTTTAAGTCCTCTTTAAATGTCAAGGCCTTCATTCAGCATAAATGTCATCACAAGTCCCGGTTTGACTTGAACACCCATCGTACTGTATATAGGTTAGACGCTCACCATTGTGAGAGGGCTAGAGAGTGGCATCTAATCCTCCGGTGTTTGTAGACGTCAGTTATAGGAAACCCAAACAAAGTTACTTTCCTGTCCAACTTCCCATGAGGAAACTCTTCAGCTTCGATATTTCATCTGTCTGTTTTAGCTAAACAGTCCTTGGGCATGTGGTGTGATGCAGCCTGACCACAATTACAGTGCATTGAGCAAGCAGCTTTTATTAGTAGCTTATTTTTAAAGTAGATTTTTAAATCACTTTTACTCGCCATTTGGAGTTTACTTATGGTGCAGGTTAAACTTCAGACAGATATGGTCTGGTCCCCCCAATGCTTGGTGGGTTTCCTTCGGTTACTCCGGATTCCTCCAACAGTTCAAAGACCGAGGGATTACGCGAATTGGCGATCCCAAATCGTCCATAGTGTGTGTCCTCCAATGGACTGCCACTCTGTCCAGGGTGTACCCCGCCTCGTGCCCTGAGCCTCCTGGGATCCTGTATACAGGACTAAGTGGTATAGACGATGAGTGAGTGGTTTCGGGTCTTCCAATTTGGAAAACCGAGTACTACTGAAAGGGTACACTGTAGGTTTAATGCTATGGGACGTCCATTGTCCGATATCAGCAATAGCCGTGGATTTCGCATCTGTTGGCATATTATTTGGTGGTTTAATGCACAGCATTAGATGGTTAGATTTACCCATTTTTGCCAGTTTTGCTTCACCACCATATTAGAGTTTTTCACAAGAGCTCCGGTTGTGACCGCTCAACACTTTTTACTATAACAAGGATTTCGGCTGAAATCATGGAAAAAGGGTACAAATCAACTAACCAGTCTATAACCCACCTACAAAGTCACTACACTTCACCAGAAAATAAATCGAGGATCTGCTATACTATCTACTGTACGTTTGACTATTTCTGGCACACTTGCAATTTTTTGACACCTACTGTACAGTAGGACTTGTCAGTTTTTGGGACTTGACTCAGGAAAGTAGGAAAGCTCCCGTATGCTATGTTATAGCAGAGACTAACAATTGTGTATGTTTTTTTTTTTTATTGTTGTTTTTTTTTTTTCTTTAGGTCAAAAAGTGCATCTGTTCAAGTCACCATGAAACCACCAACATTAACGTCACCCATGTGTTACAGGACGACCTGCGGTCGCTTCAGTCGCTCGGGTCGAGACTCAGCAGCGTTAAGTGGCAATAAAACGAAGTCAGCTGACCACCTGAACGTACTGAATCACCAGGTTCGCACATCTATGGGGTTTTTTGTTTATTGTAATCAAAGCTCAAAGTTTTCCAATGAAATCTGAGCGTGTACATTTTTTATTGTACTTGTCACGTTGTTACCATTCCTTATGTTGTTCATGTTCTTAACTAACGTGATTTACGGCACAAGTTTCTGCGAGTTATAAAACACAATGCACGACACAGCATTATTATTTATTTATTTATTTATTTATTTATTTGTTTGTTTGTTTGTTTGTTTATTTTTTATGTGACCCGGCTCAAGAGAGAGCTTGAGTGCATGTTTGCATCTATTATTCATTAATGCCGACCGATGTCTTTTGCTCATCCTCTGCCATCCATCCTCATTCCGCTCCGTCTTTAATCATGCGGCGGTTGTTTACTTTAGATATAGATGACGCTACAGCGAGCGTTTTGTGTCCCCGCCACCTGCTGATGGATGGCCCGAGTGATGGGAACGTATTAATCCGGCTTCTAGAGAAGCTCCTGAGTCACACATTTGACACAAGCAATGCTTGTCAACGGCGGCGGTGTGTTTCCCGGACTGCTAAGCACTCGCACACAAACACATACACACACACACACACACATACACACACACACACACACACACACACACACACACACACGCACACACTTAAACTGCCTTCTCCAGCCCCTGGGATGGTACTGTTTATGCTTATGCAATAGGTTGGTGGAAAAACCACTTAAGTGCATCACTATGATGTTTCCCCAGCTACCAGAGAGCGTGATTAGATTATTAAGGAAGCATTCGACAAATTGAAAGGAGGTGCGACCTGTAAAATACAGAGGACCACTGATTGTTGCATTGTTTGGACATTGGAGGCTCAGTGGTACGGTAGGTTTCTCTCCTGCCATGTGGAAAGCTGACCTGGGTTCAATTCCCAATACCCAATACCCAAACCCCCAAACTGGAACGTAAACTTAAAATGGGATGGTTGGCACAAGTTGTGTACGGATCGGACGGTCCACTGGGAAGACCTGCTTTGACCGGAACAGCCAAAAAGGCCAACAACGACAGATTCTGCACTGCTTCGACAGTATGGCACAATTTTATTAGAACGGCCTCAGACAAACGTGAGCATTCTGGAACCGTCAGGAGTAACATTCGTACAGCTATACATGTTAGGGCAATGTTGCAGGAACGTTATGAAGACGCCTTTCGGAGCTTTTCAACGCAAATCTGTCACTAGGCTTAATCAGATTTACGTCGATGTAATTGTTTTGTTATAATGAAGGGCTGCCTGGAAGTGTGAGCCGCTGCTGCTTTCCATCATTACTGTTCGGTTTAATAGCTCACCGATGCAGAGACCATTTCCTTCACTGCCAAAACCGACCTTTTTACCTCATTAGCTATTGTCCGTGGCCATTTTTGTTTGTCCCTAATGTTCCAGGAAAGTGCAATGACTTTGTCCCATCCGAAAATGTCTTCAATATATCAAGGTAGAATTAGCGACGGGGCTGTAATAAACAATCGTAACGGTCATGTTTTCTCTCTCAGCATGTTTTCCTCCCAACATAATCAGCCAGATAGACAGGCTTAAATGGATATGGGTTCAATCCAACGGCAAACTCGTCTTTCCCGTCATATCCTCCTTCACTGGAATATCAGTGTCTTGAGAACGGCATGTGTTTTTTTTTTTTTTTGGGAAAGGTATGCGTCGCTTGGAAATGCATCGCACTGGCAAGAAATTGAAGTGCGTTTAAATATTGAAAAACTCAAATCAAAGCACCGTCCCCTCTCAAGCATTCGGCTCTGCACTTGTACTGTATCCGGATTTCCAAAATAATGAATGTCAATGTTCCTTTTTCCTACTTTTTTTTTTTTTTTTTTTTTAAATGATTTTAAATACACTCAAGACCTATTCGGAGCAGAATTCTTAATAGAACGAGCGAGCAGTAATAAAAGCGATGCCCTGAGAGATCACTAAATATAGATAAGGTACAGAATTGAGGTAGTGCTGCTTTCTTCTCGTAGAACGTGAACAGAAATCCAAATCCCTTTGAATCGTGCTCCTCTCGAAGTTTTTTTTTTTTTTTTTTTCCGTTCTGTGATTTTCTGCGAGTTTTTTTTTGTTTTGTATTTTTTTTTCCTGGTTCTGAGTTAAATCTATGAAGCTTTCTTAGAAAAAAAAAAAAAAATCAGCGTGGAATGTGGATGTAAATATTTGCATCCAGCCTGCCAGATAATGCTCACGCACTTTGGAGCTATTGTTCGATAAAATTTGATCAATGATGCGTAATATACTTGTTAATTAGTTAAGCTATTATTATAAATACGTCCTTATAGTTTTTAGCAAGTTTCACGGGTGGCGTGAACGGAACAGGCTTAACGAGCCTAATAATAATTATGAGACTAAGAAGGAATAATAGTTCGATGGCTGGATGGTCTCCATGAAATAAATCTGTGCGTGTGCAGTTAGCCGAGGATAACTAATATAACATAGAGGCCAAAAACACAGTATTGGTGCTGATTTTATTGTTATAGTAATACAGTAAATATGTGTGGCCAAGGAAGGCACTTCTGAAGCGTATGCAACATGGAAGCGTTCAATCAAGAGCTGATAATGGCTATTGTTCAGCATCAAACTGTCTCACTTCAAACAATAAGCGTTTAAAATGCAAATTATTCACTCAGTATTTCTTTGACTATTGATATGAAAAGTATATGACCTGTAAAGATTGTCGCTAAAATGAAACCATTCCGTCCAGAAATTGTTTCCCAAATCAATCTGTAGTGTCCGTAACCATGTTAAATGAATGTTGCAATATCTTAACAATGATGCATTTTCGATTCATACACTTTTTCGGGTTTATTTCTTTTTTTTTCATGTGAAATCTGAAATTGAAAAAGGTTTCAGACACTGGAACATACTGTAAAAGGGCAGGAAATTATATTTAGCAGATGTGTTTGCTTTTCTGATAAAAATATAAATGCGCATGCATATTTACAAATAATTGAATGAAAGTAGATCGAGAGATAAAAAGCGATAAGTATTATGAAAAATGGTGTCGTATGATCATATCTGAAAATCACCTACAGGAAATAATTAAAGTGAATCCCATTAGGGTAACAAACTAATAGTAGGACTTGGTTAGAGACGACTGAAGTCAAAATAAATAAATAAATAAATAGATAAATAAACAAACAAACAAACTCTGCTGGCTGTGCTGAGATGGTTAATTCATAACCACGTCTAGGTTTATTTTAGATTTCTCAAGTAAGCACAGGACTCTTTGGCCTCAAGCCATGTTGTCTCCTTTGACTGGCCTTGTTAGGAAGCATCCACTTGCCTCCTCAGTCCTCTAGCTGAAGTCCTCATCACCAACAACATAAGCCAAAGCAGTGGGGGGGAAAAAAAAGCTTTTCTCGCACAGTTTTGACTCCACCACCAAAAAAATGAAAAAAAAAAAAATTGGATACCAATGATTAGCTGATTAAAAGATCTGATCTGAACACTCCTCTATTAAAAACCGTAAATCACAAGTTAATCGGATTTGGCTGTTGTTATATCGCCATAGTTACGGCTCCTCGCTCCGCGCCCGCTGATTAGATTGATGGAGCCGAACGCGCTGACTCACGCAGCTGGATATGAGTTCCTGGTACCGTTAATGGACAGTGAAGACATTACCGCTCTCCCAAGCCTTTCTGGGACATCTCTCGGCCAATCAAAGCGTCAGGCAGCCATCTGTAACCACAGCGACAGAAGGACAAGAACAGCTCGTTCAATGCTGGGGGAAAAAAAAGAAATAAAAACGGCCGGAGTTCGAGTGCACTCACGTCGCCGGGTGCTGGATGAGAAGAGATGGAAGAAGCCGGCGATGTTGTGTTCGAGCGTTCACTCCTACACCATTTTCACACCTTGTCAAAATGTGAGATGCCTATTTTTCTCTTGCATTACAGTGACTAATATTACAGCAAATACAGGCACTCCCAGTCCAATTACGTTTTACTGACTTATACTCAGTTAAACAAAAACAACACAAAAAAAAAAAAAAAAAATGCGCCAAGTAGTAAAGTTTAGGCACCCTCCTCCCCAGTGCAACAAAATCGCACTGACTTTCCACAAGTTTAAAACCTTTATATACTGTATTATACTCATCCCAAGTCGAGATACTTTTTATTGACTCTGGAAGGGAACATATTTAAAATGTCTCAAAATATTTCTAAAGAGCGAAAACTAAAGAAGTGCATTTACAGCAGCAAATTATATACTAATTTAAGCAAACTCAAGGGAAAAGAAAAACACTTTTGTAGAAGGTGGAAAAGTTCAGGCATCCACAGTGAATATTTTTTTATATTTTAGGCAACTCTTCAAAGGAATATATTTTTAGGTATTTAAAAAAAAAAATAGGGGGAAAAAATTATTAGGAAATAATTATGAAGTAAAGAAATCTAGTAAAGAGGTAAAAAAAGAAAAAGAAAAAAAAAAAAACATGTGGAAAGTGAAAGACTTTTGACCCCCCCCCCCCCAGTCCAATTCAATTTTACTGAAAAATATTGCTCTTCTGTAAAATGAAGAATCAAAATTCATGAAATTTTGACAATATACTTTGAATTTAGTTTAACAATCAATAAAAAAAAAAGTGATCTCAGACCATAAAAAATGGACTATTAAAAAACGTTTAAAGAAAAAAGAAAAAAAATTAAAGAAATTAAAAGGGACTAATTATGGGCTGAAACAAATACAGTGCCGTAACAAAGTATTTGTCCTTTCAGGAATTTTAATTTTGTTCGCATACAGTATTTGTCACACGTAAATGATTGAGATCATCAAACTTGTATTGATATTAGATTTCAAAATAAAATGTTTAGACCTGAGTAAATACATTTTAATACATAAATAATTTCATTAATTAAAGAAAAAAAGTGCCCAACCTGGGCCTATGTGGAAAAGTATTTGCCCCTTTCCGAATCCTGAATGAACTGTAATTAACCCCATTTTTTGGACAGCTGTTAAATTTCACTGGCGAAACCCAGACCTGATTACTGCCAGACCTGTTGAATCATTACAGTAAATCACTTAAATAGAACCGGTCTGACAAAGTGAAGCACACTTAAAGGTCTCAAAAACATTACAGAATTAAATAAAAATAATAATAAAACTGAATTATAAAAAGTATAGGCACCCCAGTCAAAATACTTTTCATTGACTCTGCAAGGGAACATATTTAAAATGTATGTATGTATATATATATATATATATAGAAACCTAGGACAGTAAACCCAGTAATTGGCATGTACAGCACTGTTCTAGTATTGAAAGGGTTACAAAGCCATTTCTAAGGCTTTGGGACTGCAGCAAACCACAGTGCACCACATTATCCACAAATGGAGAAAACTTGGAACATTGGTAAATCTTCTCAGTAGTGGCCGGCCTACCAAAATTACTCCAAGAGCACAAGGACGATTCATTCGGGAGCTCATGAAAGTACCCAGAACATCATCTAAAGAACCGCAGGTCTCACTCGCCTCAGTTAAGGTCAGTCTCCACGATTCAACAATATGAAAGAGACTGCGGGCAAAAATGACATCCATGGGCGAGCTCCAAGGCGAAAGCCACTGCTGACCAAAAAGAGCACAAAGGCTCGCCTGACATTTGCCAAAAAAACATGTGTTCAAATACTTTTTCAAAGAATGTAAAATTACTTTGAACAGAAAATGTGTGGGTGGTACAAACGTTTCGGCCAATAAGGCCAGTTTCATTTCGTAGGGATTTTCAAAGGAAACGGATTTATCACCTTATCGGAATAAATGCACAATTTCCTTAAAAGTTCATTTCCTGAATGTGACATACAGCACTGAAATCCGAAACATGAAATGTGGGATGTGCGGAAGCTTGGGCACTCCCAGCGTTTGTTGGTTTCCCAGAAGAACCCGCGTGTAACCTTAAAGAAAAGCACTACATGGCAGATGGATGTGGACACCGGACCAATCAGACTTGTGTGCATCATTTTTCAGATTTCGTCCACCATTCGGACAACTTTATATACAGCGGTGTTGTCCCGCTAGAACATTTTTTCGACCCCTTTGCTCCAGTGAAGAGAAACCCGAGCCCAATGCGAGTCCGTTGGTCAGCCCGGGAACGCAGAGACTTATGTGGTGTCCACACACTCGTGGATATACATATGATGCATTTCTGAAAAACACCTTCTGGTGTTTTCCATCCTTGCGCCCCGCCCAAAGATTTGTTAGACCCTATAAAGAGTCCGCACAGAAGCCAGCTCTGGTGTATAAATCATTAATATTTACTTCTATTTACACGTGAATTAATCAGCATGGGGGGGGGGGGGGACCATGAGGCAAAAATGAGATAAGAAGATAAATGGGCTGTTTTACTCATGTTGCTCAGCTCAGTTAATTTCGAAGGGCATTCATTCATTTAAGAAGTTTTGGCATCAGCGCTGAACCTGCAGTCAGATCTGCCCGTGCGCAGGAGGAAGCTGCGTTTCGTCGCGCATGAGGAACACTGACTCGCGTTCTCCTGGCCCTGCTGCTTGATTGAGATGGCAGTGTATGTCCACAGTCTAATTATGTGCGATTTTCTCCGTCTTCAGCCGAGCATGCGGTTGCCATGGAGGCGGGCCGGCAGCTTTGGCAGCAACCCACTGGGAGCTGTAAAGACCCGGAAAGGTCTTTATGTTCGAAAAAACAAACAAATAAATAAATAAATAAATAAATAAAATCTTGAACACGGTTATCCGTAGCCTTGTGGAACAGCTGGGCATTTCTCCCGTCCTCAATTTGTATGCTTCCGTGTCTTTTTTTTTTTCTTTCTTTCTTTCTTTCTTTCTTTCTTTCTTTCTTTCTTTCTGTGTCTCGCCGCTTGTCTGTCTCCTTCTCTCAGTATCTTAGTCTCTTTCTGACATTTCCTCCTTTCAATCCATCTCATTGCTTCCCAATGTAATGACAGTGATTTGTCCCGAAAGGACCTTTTGAACTTTTTTTGTCCTTTCACGCTCAAATTTCACGCTCGAGACTCAGGTAGAGCAGGTAGAGCTAGGCTGAGTCCCAATTCTCTAGATGACATATAGGGTGGAAAAGGCAATGACCCGTACCTGAAATAGCACAGTTTGCAGAGAATAAGCATCCAGTTTTAGATTCATTTCTGGAAATGTTCACCTGGTTCAGGCGTAACACACTGAGAGTGCGGGCAGCGACCATCTTCCCTAGTGGAGGCCTAAATCTTCATCATCGCAAAATAAACCTCTGTTTGTTCTTATCCATGACATTTCTGTAGCACACTGCTTGAGTCAAAAAATTTTATATTAAAAATTATATTTAAAAATGTAATATTTTACTATTTGATTACACACACACACACACACACACACAATGTGGTGTCCAGTTCATGTGTGAAAATGATTCCTCCTTCACAGTCTGAGCCCTGGAATATATGGCGCGTGCCATCACGGGAGAAAACCTCCATAGATGTTCTTCGGTACACTCAGGTGGTCATGTGACTTCATTGTATCGCCACAGAACGTTGCTGAGTCTCGACCCGAGCGACTCAAGCCACCCCAGACCATAACACTGTCTCCGGAGGCTTGTACAGCGGACACAATGCATGATGGGAGCATCGCTTCATGCGCTTCCCTTCTCACCCTGACGCGCCCTGGAATCGCTCTGCAATAGACTCAGTCTGGCCTCGTCAGGTCACATGACCTTTTTCCATCGCTTGCAAACTGAATATGCCTTTTTTTTTTCTTCTGATTTTTAGTCTCACTAACAAGTGGTTTTCTTACGGCCACACAGCTGTTTAGTCCCAGTCCCTTGACGTCTCGTCGCATTGTGTGCATATGGAAATGCTTTTACTTTCACTATTGAACATGAGCGAGAGCGTTTCTTAGACGGGTTGAAGGTTCAGCAGGTTTTAACAAATGTGCCGGACAGTTCCTGACCCAGTTCCAGTCATCGCAACGCTCGCCTTAGTTGTTTTCTTTACCTTGTGCAGGTCAATACACGTCGACCCGTTTGAAATGTGCTACAGTATTTGGCGTGAAAACTATTTGGCTTTAAACTCCCAGTCAATAGTTAGCACGTCATGTAGGTGCAGAAAGGCTTCATTTTGTAACGACATTAATGCTGTTTAAATGCACACGGAATTATGCAGCGGCTGAGAAAAGTGTTAAACAAATCAGAATTTTAGATTTTATATGATTAACAGTAATCTGGATGGAGCTTTGCACATCTCGGCGTCTTAAAAACAACAACAACAACAACAACAACAACAACATAGTTTTAAATGAGTGCTGTTTCCTAGAATGCATTTAATTAACTTAAAGGTTATATTTCATGACATTTTCAACAAGAAACTGAGATAATTACCAAACAGCCCACTTCTTATATTCTTATATCATAACTTTTGCTTGCTACCATTTTTAACCAAAGGAGGCAATAATTCTGGAACTGTGTGTGTACACTTGACTGTACTACGGTAAATTCAAAGCCTTTGTAAAGATGTACTGTATATGTGTTTACTAGGGTCCTTTGTCTACTGTAACGATTCTGTAATTTGTCTGTGGGTGTTTGTTGTTGTGATTATAGAAGATGTTTTAATTTAATTTTTTTTTTTTTTTCATTTTTCATTTTCTCTGACATGCTGTGTCGTTTTTGTCCTAACGAACGAGACAAACGGGATTCATCTTGTACACGAGCCAAAACAGTGGATGCAGCTTACATATCTTGATTCATGTCCGCCTTTGCCAAGCCCTGCTGATTTATCTGTGTGTCCTGAGACGAACCGCGCCCTCATGAACGCCATCACGGCAAACCTTTTTCTCTGACTTTCTCAGCCGTGTTCTTTTTGACGCCCGGCCTTTTCTTCCCACCAGTTTTCGGTTCCAAACTTCACATGCTTGTTTACTCTGAGCCAGACCAAATGGCAGTGCAGAAAGGCCAGGCGAGCGTGTGTGTGTGTGTGTGTGTGTGTGTGTGTGTGTGTGCGTGTGTGTGTGTGCACGCCAACTCGAGAGAAATAAAAGTGGGGGGGTGTTTCGAATGCATCAGGAACTAGGAAGTTAACTTCGATTAATTATTGACTCTCGTGATGGAAAAGAGAGAAGAAAAAACAAACAAACAAAAAACAAAACAAACAAACAGGTCCTTAAATCAGACGGAGCACACACATCTGCAGACTGTCGAATCGACTGCAGTGCCTTCGGCTCGCTCGCTCCAGCCTATTTTTAGTTGTTGGTTTTTTTGTTGCTGTTGTTGTTGTTGTCGCACACTTTCATACGGCCCTCGTTTAGCTGAGTAGATTAATTCGCGCTCGGCTCGCTGTAGGGAAACGCTGAGTAGGATGAAAAATACGGTTGGGGACTTTGTGCGGCACAAGGAACCACCCCATTTCATTAGCAGCCGTCGCAATGCTTCATTACGGCGATTAATCTATTGTAACAAAGCAATCGAAAACAAAGTGAGTTTGCCCCACGTAAACGGGCGCCGGAGCCCAGCGGACAGCGGCAGCACATGTGAGCGCTCCGAATTAACTCTAGATAGACTTAGCTGGGCTCAAATGAACACAATCCATCTACTGTGACCGCCACAATCAGGTGTGACCCGGCTGGGTTTAGGAGTTGCCCTTTTTGCTTTTTTCTCCACCGTATACTCTCGTACAGTATATCGGCTATTTTCCCTTTTGAGCTGCCGCTACTGTGGCCCTGATACTACTTTGTATGTTGACCTATAGCGTCGATCTAAGCACAAGCACCTTCTGCATTCAGCACACACACACACACCCATGCCTACACACACTTATCTGGAAAGCCTTCCTTTCACACGACACTCATTGAATTAACCTTGTCAAACTGCTAGCACTGTGATGTGTTCTCCAGAGATGGCGATGGCAACGAAGGCTTATTATTTAAGCATTTGGAGGTAATGAAATAGCACTTTATGAGCATGTGTGTCAGACTGTGTGTGTGTGTTCCTAAGTGAAGGTGGATATAGCTGAAGCTAAATAATATGCTCTATGGACCGTACTCAGAGATACGTAGCACCTGCTCAGGATTTGATACCAAAGCTGCGCGCGTTAGCATTTAGACCTGAGAGATGCTTAAGTGCAGTTGGTCAATTTACCAACTTTATTTGCTGATCAAATTAAGGAATCTGAGGCCATTCTTTCCAACGATTAATCACCATGGTTCCTAGCGACTAATCACCAATAACCATCGCTCTCAACAACCAGTTACCCATCACCATTGCTCCTAATGACTAATCTCAAATAACAGTTGCGCCCAAGAGCCAGTTACTAAGCACTGGTGGTCGCAACAATTAATCACCAATATCCACTGCTTACACTAATCAATTACCGATCATCATTGATCCTCGACACTACTCACCAGTAACCATCGCTCCCAACAATCAAACACTGATCATCTTTATTCTCAATGTCCAAAAGCTCATCACAGTTGTTCCTGGAAATAACAATTGTTGCGATGAAAACGATTACTGAGAATCAAAGTTGTTCTCAGTTCCCAATTACTGTCCAATTACTAATCACAATCGGTTCCAACAATAAAATCACCAATAACTGGTAAAGCCTAACGGTTCCTAAATGAAAACCACAGCTCCCAGTAATCACTGATCACCATTGTTCCAATTACTGCTCAATGAGGTTCCTAATGTCCAATCACGGATCACCACTTTTCCTAACGACCAATCACTGGTCAGCATTGTTTTCAATGGCTAATCACTCATAACTATTGCTCCTAATGGACAAGCACTGATTAACATTGTTTCAACAATTGGTGATCAAAATTGTTCCCTGTTTGCAATTACTGACCCCCATTGTTCCTATCAATTAATCATCAATTACCAGTATCCTACAGTATTCACATATATATATATATATATATATATATATATATATATATATATATATATATGAACTTCAGAACTGCCTTAATCCTACGTGGCATTGATTCAACAAGGTGCTGAAAGCTTTCTTTAGAAACGTTGGCCCATATTGATAGGATAACATCTTGCAGTTGATGGAGATTTGTGGGATGCACATCCAGGGCACGAAGCTCCCGTTCCACCACATCCCAAAGATGCTCTATTGGCTTGAGATCTGGTGACTGTGGGGGCCATTTTAGTACAGTGAACTCATTGTCATGTTCAAGAAACCAATTTGAAATGATTCGAGCTTTGTGACATGGTGCATTATCCTGCTGGAAGTAGCCATCAGAGGATGGATACATGGTGGTGATAAAGGGATGGACATGGTCAGAAACAATGCTCAGGTAGGCCGTGGCATTTAAACGATGCCCAATTGGCACTAAGGGGCCTAAAGTGTGCCAAGAAAAGATCCCCCACACCATTACACCACCACCACCAGCCTGCACAGTGGTAACAAGGCATGATGGATCCATGTTCTCATTCTGTTTACGCCAAATTCTGACTCTACCATTTGAATGTCTCAACAGAAATCCAGACTCATCAGACCAGGCAACATTTTTCCAGTCTTCAACTGTCCAATTTTGGTGAGCTCGTGCAAATCGTAGCCTCTATTTCCTATTTGTAGTGGAGATGAGTGGTACCCGTGGGGTTTTCTGCAGTTGGAGCCCATCAGCCTCAAGGTTGTGGCTTCACAAATGCTTTGCTGCAGACCTCGGTTGTAACGAGTGGATATTTCAGTCAAAGCTGCTCTTCTATCAGCTTGAATCAGTCGGCCCATT
>QNUK01000033.1:2722500-2725000 GCA_013621035.1 Clarias magur
TTATGTTAATGCTGTTGTTGCCATTTAATGATGCAGATGTTCTACTGTAACCACGGAACTTATTTCAAACTCTCTCCTTCACGTGCTACTGGAGGTAATTGCATGTTTTGTTCACTATCAGAAAATGTGAAGTCAGTCCATACTACCACTACTACTACCACTACCACCACTACTAATAATAATAATCTACTTTGACCAGGTGTGTAGCAACTGGGTTACTGAAAAACATGTCCGCTATCATTCAATCAGTTTTCAGCCAGAACTTCACACTTAGCACTGGCTGACCATCACAAAACCTGAGCAATATGTTTAATTGTGTGACCTAGCAAGAAGTGGCCACTAGGGGCGCTACCTGTGCCAAGTGCTTATAACCTGTAGATCTCCGATTGTGGCTCTACTCACTCACTTATGGGGGATACTTAGTATTATTCACATGCATTATTATTATTATTTTTTTTTATGGCTTTGTTTTTGTTAATTAAATAAATAATAGCACAGAGGAAAAGGTTATATGTCGTTGTTTATCTGAGGTTGTATTTGACTGATACTAATCAGATCATTTTTACTTGAATTTTTATGAAAAAAAAAAACAAATGAAAAGAGGGTATTAACTTTTGAACATGACTGTATCAATATACTAAATGACTGCATTCATAATTATGTTTATATTTATTTATTTTTATCAGTAGCATGGTGGCGTAATGGTTAACACTGTCACCCTGCACCTCCAGGGTCTTGCTTAGGCTACTTGACGTTTTCAAATTTGCTATAGTGTGTGAATACGTGCATGTGTGTGTGTGTGTGTGTGTGTGTGTGTGTGTGCGTGTGTGTGCCCACCGATGAATTGCCACTAAATCCTGGGTGTATCCTAGCCTTGACCTAGCCTCGGTCAAGTATCAACCAGAAGATATTAAATTAAGCGATCATATTCTATTTATCTACGTTGGTATCATTTCTCATCTCTTATTCTGTGATATTGTTCAATATTGAGCTGCTGCGACAGGAATTGAGCTTAATATATTTTAGAAGATTCCGATTATTTAACTGTTAAAATACGAATCAAAATCGTTTAGTAGCAGATTCAATGGTATCATCAAATATCAGATTGTCACCTTGTAACGATGCAAACTGCATTATACTGCATACGATACGTTCAGCTACCGAATCGTTGCACTTCAAATCACGTCGCAGATTTGGTGCAAATTGTTGATGTAGGAATTAATCGTCGCATCGTATCGAAGCGTTCAATATCAAATCATTGCCTGGTGTATTACAGCAATTTAGACGTACAGTACCAACAATTTGCGAACTATTGCACAAAGAATGAAAAATGTTAATTTTCAAATATAATGTGGTACGGTATTATACTGTAGCAGATTTAGTATTATCGTCAAATAGCAAGTCATTGCCTGGTGTGTTATAGCAATTTAGACATACAAAGAATTTGAGATCATTGCAAAGATCATAAGCAGATTCAGTGGTATTGTGTGAATTTATTTTGAAAATTCTGAAAAATAATAATGTAAATGAAAAAGAAAATCCTATTATATCATATTTAATATTATCATATCATTTAGTAATATTGAATCATTATTCATATTATTTATACGATTTTCCTTTGGGATTACTAAAGTACTCTGTCTATCTTAATATTACAGTAGCATCTGTATAATCTTTTATTCTAGCAGGTTAATTGGTATCGTCAAATCTCAAACAGTTCCGTGTGAAAGTCTGAGAGTAAGACTAAATGCAAAAGCGTTATTGTTTTAATACCATTTCTGTTTTAACTTCCGGAGAGAAAAAAAGAAGAAGGACTGAACACAATATAACCAGACCATGCTGTCAATTACCACTCTATTCATCACACTTCATCAGACAGCGGAATGGCATATGAATACAGATTGATATTACCAGATTGTAGTTGCTGTAATAGAAGCGTTGTATCGCTTTGGGCGAACCTGTCAAAATTGCACAGTGGACATATTTGCATTGATGCAAATGAATCAAATAAGAGTTTTATAATGTGAAACTGAGCCTGGGCTCCCAAAGCACCGGCGCACTGAGATCATTAAAAAATGCTGATGCTGTTAGTCACAACGTTGCAAGGTTTGAATTTCAGACATCACAGTCATGACCATGCGTTAATAATAAAAATCACAATCATCTGACAGTTCAATAGTCAATACAAAGCTGTAATGGCACGAGGGTCAAAACATATTACTGGAAGATGTATGGTTTATTAATGTGGACCAAACCAACACATTAATACGCTAAGGGACACTATGAAAGGATGTTCCACAAAAACAAATGTGTATATATTTATTTATTTATTTATTTATTTATTTATGTATGTATTTTTATTATTGTTGATAGGTAACTATTTTTGATTATATGTTTATTAACCATTTGTGGAAGGAGTCTCCAGTGTCAGGGCTTTATATCAGTAAAACTGTAGCAACGAAAGAGAAAAAAAAAAAAGAAAAGGAAAAAAAGCTCATTT
>QNUK01000033.1:2730000-2827500 GCA_013621035.1 Clarias magur
TATATATATATATATATATATATATATATATATATATTACGATGAGCTTTCAGCGTGATATATATATATATATGCATATTTCTATATAAATATATATATATAGAAAAAACATCTGTAGAAATATATATATTAGTGAAAAAAAACATCTGTAAATATATATATATATATAATATATGATCGAGCTTTCAGCGTGATATATATATATTCGTATTTCTACAGATGTTTTTTTTTTTCACTAATATTATATATATATATATATATATATATATATATATATATATATATATATATTATATACATATTTCTACAGATGTTTTTTTCAGGTAAAGGTTGAAATGTAACCTTTACCTGATTCCTGCACATTATTGTAAAAAGAACTACAGTACACGCTGAAAGCTCGCATCGATTTACAGCGCAAAATATTGGGCTGTGGTTAGGAATGAAGTGCTTGTGGGCTTGCTGTTATGAGAAATTAATCTTACAGTCAGTTTGCTTCAATGGTGCAACACCCATGCACTGACACTGGAGACTCCTTCCACAAATTACCATAAAGACCTACAGTACGATTTGTTAAACCTGTGTATATGAACCATCAACCAAGTTGTTTTTACAAAACCTATAGTACGGATTAGATCACACTGCACATATATCTTCTGCATACATCTGCCATTTTCATTTTTTTTTGTCCTTGTTTACGCAGTATAAATAAACTATACAGTAGTGGTGGCCAAATGTATTGGGACAAAAGTGAAATTCAACGTTTCAATGACTTTTCTTTTTGAATACTGACAATATAATTAGAATCATTTATTTCATGCCATAAAACTGCTTATGGAACAATCAATATTTACTTTAAGCCCTATGTCCTTCGAAAGCTGATGCAAATGGTTTGGTCATGGAGTCAACAAAGACGTCTGCAGCGCGCTGGTGTCACTCGCTCCATCCATGCTTGCGTGATCGCTTCTTGGACATCATGTGCCATGTTTGTTCCCGGCTTCAGAAAGTGTAAGTCCTGAAACATATTTCTTCCATCCATTAATTAAACCAGCTGTTTTTAATTAGGACAGATACCTGTTCACCTGTTTTGTGCACAAGGAGAGCGTATATAATACATGGCATACAGTACAGTATGTTGTCGTAATACTTTTGGCCACGCAGGGTTTGTTTAGGAAGAGCGCGTACAACCCACGTCACTCGTTCGTCAACAGTCGGCACGACACAATATACGGGTGATTCGGATACAAAATAACAAACAATAATCCCGAATTTCATGCCTCTGTGTGTGCGAGCATTTCTCCCTCCAGGTTACAGAATATCCGAAAGGAAAATACTGACCGGTCTTTCTGCTCACCGCACGGCCCTGATTCTCCATTATTTACACGATAATTATTTTAATCAACACGGCAGGGTGATTTATGCACCATCCAAACTGTTGCTCGGAGACCGGCACCATGGTTCCTAATGACCCATTGCAAATTCTTTACTCTTAGATCAACATAGAGAAGAAAAAAAAAAAAAACATTCTTCAACCCGAGCTCGGTGTGCGTGGCTCTTAAGGATTAAAAATAAGCTTGTTTTAAACCTCGCATTTACGCCACTCTGAGTCCAGAGAAGAAAACTGTGAAAGAAGGTCGTGACTGGGGCGCCCTTTGGGTCAGCGTGGGATTATGTCCACAAATAAATAAATAAATGAATAAATAATATATATATATAAGAATACTTTTTAAACATGGGTGAAGTGTACTTTACTTCAAACTTTGATTATTTCAGTAAACAACTTTAATAGGTATAAAAATCACCACTTGGGTTGGTTGTAACCGGCTGCCGCCGCACTTCACTGTACGATCATTAAAATACATTTTTGCACTAAGATGTAAATCTATGTCCATGCATTTTCGCAGCGGTATGTTGATATTGAAAAAAAAAATTCTTCAACATGCACCAGTTTGCATATTTGAATTTCCCAAAGATCCAGAGAAGAAGAAAATCCTTTCATTCCCCAATCACGTTCTCGAGTCTCGATTTGGTGCGACTTGTCCATTAACTCAGCTGCTATTAAAATCATTTGTTTTGCTTTTTATTTTAAAAAGCACATATGCTACTCCTTTTTTAAAGTTTGCATGAATATTCGAAAACTCTACAGCATGCGTGTTAATTTTCTAGCTGAAACAAAACTCTGATCTTACGTTCTGTGCTTGAATTTCTTTCTGTTTCGCATCTTTTCCTTACAGCATCTGTAGCTTTAAATAAATCAGAAGTACAAGTACTGTATGTTTGCACGTACAGGGATTTTGTTTTGGTGACAGAAACATAAAGAGTTAGGGACTAACTCACAATAGGTCACAATAGGGAGAAAACTAGATTTGCTTTTTAAAGCCAAAAAAAAAAGAGAGAGAGAGAAATTATTATTTGGAAAAAATGCAAGAATAATTAACTTTAATAATTATAATAAAAAAAAATAATTAAAAAAAATAAATAAATAAATAAATAAAATAAATAAATAAAATAAATAATAATAATAAGTAATAAATAAATAAATAAATAAAATAATTAAAATAATAATAATAATAATAATAATAAAATAAAGAAATAACAATAATTAAAAATAAATAAATAAAAATAATTATGAATAATAATAATAATAAATAAAAACAAAATTAAAATAAAATTAATAATAATAATAATAAATTAATTAATTAATATAAATAAATAAATAAATAAATAAATAATTAATTAATTAATTAATTAATTAATTAATTAATTATTAATTAATTAATTAATTAATTAGTAAATTAATTAATTAATTAATTAAAATAAATAAATAAAATAAATAAAATAAAATAAATAATAATTTTAAAAAGAAATAAAAAGAAATAATAAAAACAAACAAAAAAAAGAAAATAAAAACAAAAAAACAAAAAAAAAAGAAAAGAAAAAAAAGAAAAAAAAGAAAAAAAAAAGAAATAAAAATAATTTTAAAAATTATAATAATAATTTTATATTATCAAAATGTAAATAAAGTGAATTTTTATATTAAATAATAATAATTCATATTGAAATGACACTTTGTGTTTAAACATTAATTATCATTCTAGTCTACTCTTACACAAAAATGCTCATTTTAAATGGCTGGTTTTTTTTTCAAATATTTGTCGTTTGTATCTGTATAAATAATCTTAGAATCACCCAGATCCACCATAAGTGCCGTCTTCAATGTCCTTGCTTTAACCCGAACCCTTTCTGTTTTTAACATCTCTTTAACAGCTAGCCTCCCCAGCTTCGCTATATAAATTATTAACCTTAACCGACTACATGACGTAACAGTGAGAGACCCGGTTTAAGCATCCACACTGTTTAAAAGTGTGAAAAGCTTTTAATTTTTTCCTTACAAGAAGCTTCGTTCTCTCCCACGGGCCACACCCTGAGTTGTGTTTAGCAGCTCCTTCATGCCCTCTTTTAAAGCTGTGCTGTGAAATGCACCCGGCTGCGTTTCGAATCTCAGTGTGCTGCCAGGGTCGGCTCTCGGCGATCACGCTCCGAGGGCGCGGGACCGGGAAAGAGCTTCGGGCCGAGTCGTCTCCCGTTTGTTATGTATTCATCGTCCGCAGTGCAGGATCCACCTGCTGAGATCAGAAAAGGGCAGAGATTGTGGATTGAGGGTGTGTGTGTGTGTGTGTGTGTGTGTGTGTGTGTGTGTGTGTGTGTGTGTGTCACAGACAGAGAGAGAGAGAGAGAGAGAAAGTTAAGCTCAGCTGTCAGCTCATCCCAAGGGCTCGCATCACAACACTTCACCTTGAGCCACGCTGTCTTACTGCATCGTCATCCGCTTTGGTTTAGAACAAACGCTTTTATTTTTAAATAGAGGAAGGAAGATCGATGCGTTATTTTTTAGCCTGTGACCGATGTTTGTGAGTACATCAGTCACAGGAGGCCTGCGCTGTTCCAGCTGTGTGTGTGTGTGTGTGTGTGTGTGTGTGTGTGTGTGTGTGTGTGTGTGTGTGTGTGTGTGTGTGTGTGTGTGTGTGTGTGTTAATGGACTGCAGTCACTTTGGCCCAGTTTGGGAAAGTTGAATAATGTACTGTGACTAAGCAGGAGGTACATGAGGAAAGAATAGGTGTGTGTGTGTGTGCGTGTGTGTGTGTGCGTGTGTGTGTGTGTGTGTGTGTGTGTGTGTGTGTGTGTGTGTGTGTGTGTGTGTGTGTGTGTGTGTGTGTGTGTGTGTGTGTGTATGTGTGTGTGTGTGTGTGTGTGCATGTGTGTGTGTGCATATGTGTGTGTGCATGTGTGTGTGTGTGTGTGTGCGTGTGTGTGTGTGTGCGTGTGTGTATGTCTATACCCTTGGGGGATAAACAACCAGGCAAAGTGGCCAGGCTGCTGAAGTAGGCAGTCAAGTGAACCAGCATCCTTTCTATCAGGGACACACACATGTAACACCCCCTCCCCACACACACACACACACACACACACACACACACACACACACACACACACACACACACACACATTTTATTTATGGTGAATCGTGCCTTTTGGTGAATTAATGATGTCACTATATAAAGGGTGTGTGGTGAATTACATGATGTGATGTAATTATATAGATTAAACAATATATATTTTTAAGTCCTACAGACTGATTAAAATGCTTGCTTTTTTTTTCTTCTTATAATTAATTTATTTGAAAATTTGAGTGTGGTTAGGTCATGCAGATAAGCTGTATTACACAATTAAAAACAAATTACAAAAATCTAAATATATAAAGTAATTAATGTAATTTATGAAAATTCATTTATATGAAACCATTTTAATCAAAAGATATTAACAGCTATTAAAAATAGCAAATATTGTTATAATAAGGCATAATTTAATTTAAGTATTTAATATACACATAGATTAATATGTTAAGTAAAAAAGATTTTTAAAATCAATAAAATGTCTAAATTATATATATACAGGGTGGGCCATTTCTATGGATACATAGAATACAATTGCCTTCAGATGACCCCAAAGATAAAAGTCTAAGGGGGTCAGATCGGGAGACCTTGTCTATGGTGTGAAGATACGAGATGTGCAGCACCTGAAACTACGGATACTGGAAGCCTGTGCTGGCATTTCTCCTGCGGTGTTGCTATCAGTGTGTGAAGAGTGGGAGAAGAGGGTTGCATTGACAATCCATCACAATGGGCAGCACATTGAACACATTTTATAAGTGGTCAGAAACTTGTAAAAAACTCATGAAAGAATAAAGTTACGTTAAAACCAAGCACACCATTGTTTTTCTTGTGAAATTCCCAATAAGTTTGATGTGTCACATGACCCTCTTCCTATTGAAAAAACAAAAGTTGGATCCAAGATGGCCGACTTCCCAACGGCCACCATGGTCACCACCCATCTTGAAAAGTTTGCCCCCTCACATATACTAATGTGCCACAAACAGGACGTTAATATCACCAACCGTTCCCATTTTATTAAGGTGTATCCATAGAAATGGCCCACCCTGTATATATATATATATAGTTTAATAGAAAATATAAATACAGATATAAATACAGAAAATATATGCTACAATTTTGAATCAGAATCAGGAAGAGCTTTATTGCTATGGAAATGGAGTAGTATGTGGGATATTATCAACAAGTAAGTAAATTAAATCTTGTTGAAAATTATTGAAATTATTGCATTACAGCTAAAGAACTCTAAACCCGACGAGGTTCAACTTTAAAAATGAATCTATTATTATTATTATTATTATTATTATTATTATTATTTCGATTTTAAATGCACATTTTCTTAAGGACAAAACTGAGATTTTTAAGGTTCTTCTTGACAATGAACCCTGTGTTACACAGATTAACCAAGAACCTTTAAACATTTTCGGAGCCACACACTGAGAAACTGAACATTATGCACTCTATCATATTGCATTCTTCATGCTCATTAATAACACATAATGTAGTGTCTCATTTTCTAAATCCATAAATAAAGGTCATTATCTTGCAAAAGCTACAATTATCTTGTTCCTGCAAATGTCTTCAGGAACTCTGGAAGTTCTGCTCCCGTTCTTTCGAAAGCAGCCGCAAAAAATAAAATAAAATAAAATAAAAAAAAGCTCCCTGTTTCTGATTCTAACGATCTTATTGATTTATGAATCTCAAGGTAAAATAGATTTTTTTTTCCCCTTCTCTCTTTTAACATTTAATCCATTCTGCTTTCATTAAAGCCGTTTTTATTACCTCCACGAAAGTTCTCCCTGTTGCCATGCCGACGCTACACTTAATATTTTCACATGTCGTTTGGAAGTCTGCCTCGTTGCTATAATGCCGTCACGCAGCGGCCATGTGGCGCGCTCTACATGATGGAGGTCTGCTACCGAGAACTGTTATCAGATTGTTAATTAAAAACACATAAATTTAGACTTAGGAGATTCAGAGATTCAAGCAAATGGGGAATGCAAGCGAGTGTATAGATTCATCTACAAGAAGAATTACACACGTTACTACACATACCTGCTTCGGGCCTATCTTCGATGTTTTACATCACTGTTATTGTCGTCAAAAAGATCCACCACTAATATAGCACTGAGTAGTTGGTTTAGACCCTGTACAGTAATGCGCAGGGTGGGAGATTGGAGGGTTGCCAATACTTTTTGCATAGCATCAGATCAGTCTGAGGTAAGTAACTGTACTTAGGGTACTTTAGGCATAACTTTGGAAATAAGACGTATACAGGAGTATGAGATGAGATATGAATAGGGGGTAGTGATTGGCTTATGGGCGTGCCTAAGTCGAACACACATCCACCCTTGAATTACCCGAATCAAATGTTTAAATTGTCGCTTGAGTTCAGAAACGTTCTATTACGTTGGACGGCAAAAACAGTTTTAACGCCTATTTCAGTTCATTTGAAGTCCATATTTTCTAGCCCTTTCTTTTGTTTTTAGATTTAAAGGCAATGTTGTAGTTTAGACACTACTTAAGATCCTTTCAGAAAATGAAAAAATCTCAAAATTTCAAAATTTTCTGAGGAAATCTGCCAACTGTGCATGCGTAAATAACAGGCAGGTGATTTGTATAAGCAGGAAGGGAAATGGGACGTATCTCGAATCTGAATTTTTGCGTTTTTGTTATTTCTCAATTCTCAGCTCATCTTTATTTTGTATAGCACTTTAACAACAGGAATGCCTCAAAGTGCTTCACATAAATAATAAAAGAATATAATAATATAATAAAATATAATAATAATATAATAATAAAATTATATATGTATATAAAATAATAATAAATAAATAATTAAAATAACATCACACAAATATCTAATCAAACACTCACTCACTCACTCACTCATCTTCATTACCGCTTAATCCTGTATTCAGGGTCACGGGGGGCCTGGAGTCTATCCCAGGAGACTTGGGGCACATGGCACGGTACATCCTGGACAGGGTGCCAACCCATCGCAGGGCACAGACACACACCCATACTCTCACTCATTCACACACTACGGGCAATTTGGGAACGCCAATTAGCCTAACCTACCTGTCTTTGGACTGTGGGAGGAAACCGGAGTACCCGGAGGAAACCCACCAAGCACGGGGAGAACATGCAAACTCCATGCACACAGAGATGGGAATCGAGCCTGGCCGGGGATCGAACCCGGACCCTGGCGGTGCAAGCCAATCAAACACAATATATAAAATCGACATCTCATGAGAAAACATGTGAGTTTTAAGATGGGACTTCAACACCCTCAGTGATGTGGCCTCACGAATAGTCAAGGGTAGGTCATTCCATAAGTTGGGTGCTGCCACAGAGAACGCCCGATCACCCCTGAGCTTGCATCTGGTCTTGGGTACAGTCAGCAAAAGTTTATCTGATGATCTGAGAGACTGGGGTGGAGCACAGGGCTGAAACAGACCCGAGAGGGCAAGTCCATGTAAACATTGAAAAGTGACCAAAATAATTTTTTTATTAAATCGGTACTGTACCGGGAGCCAATGAAGAGAAGCCAGAACTGGAGAAATATGTTCTCTTTTACAGGTAGACGTTTAGAGTCGAGCAGCAGACGTTTGGATCAGCTGTAGCCGATGTAATGCTGCCTGAGAAACACCAAAATATAGCGCATTGCAGTAATCGATGTGAGTGGTGATAAAGTCGTGGATGACTATTTCAAAATGCCTAAAAGGCCAAAGAGGTTTACGTTTTGCCAATTGCCTTAACTGAAAAAACTGGACCAAATCATAGCACTGATTTCTTTATCAAATTTAAGGCCATGATCAAAAATAACACCTAAATTCGATACTGTGGGTTTAACACTCTACCTCTGGCACCAGGACCAAATACCAAAAACCATGCCTTTATGTCAGCTAGACATGTTAACAGAGCCTTGACAGAGTAGCCTTCCTTCTGTTTTAACGGGAGATAAATCTGACTATCATCTGCATAGCAGTAAAAGGAAATGCCATGTTTTCTGAGGATATAGCCGAGCGGCAACAAATACAACGAGAAAAGAAGGGGTCCAAGGATTGAACCCTGTGGGACCCCATATGTCAGAGCAGTTCATGAGAACTCAAGATCTCCAAGACTAACAGAAAATGTTCTATCAATAAGATTGGACCTATTACCTATATACAGTATTTGTAAATATTTAACGATCTGTAATTATATTATGGGTGTAAATTTTGTCAGTAATCCATAATACTAGTTAGGAATTTTACAGTGATTCATTAAACTAATAAATGTATTAACATAAAATAAATACAGAGATTTGTGCGAAAGTTTGCACACCCTTAGTACAAAATAAAGAGTTACAGTAACAGAATATTTAGAGTGTGAGAAGGAAGTGTGCCTTGCATGAGCCACAGGGCATTACACTTGTTAAACCATCTTTTTTTTTTGTGGGGGAGTCAGGAGGAAATCTGAGAACTCGCACCCGCAGAAACACACATAGACAAACAGAAATTTGCAGACATTCCACACAGACAGCGACTCGAGTACAGGATCAAACCCAAGACCCTGGAGCTGCCAGAGAGCAACGCTAGCTACTCTCCCATTACTTACAGTACCTTATCACTGAACTCATACATATTTTACTTCGAAATATAACTCTAGGTGTTCTTAAGTAATGTTCAGGCGCTTGGCCTTCTTCACTATGTCCAAAATGAGTTTCTGCTCTAAATGCGCTCGGCTCAGCAGCTGCACCGGTTCAGGTGTCAAATCTGAAATGCAGTCTATGTGAGACTTCCACTAGCTCTACACTTAGCTCAGGCTGTCAAGATGACAAATCACAGAACATAACTTTTCAATCAGAACTTGTTATAAGATTTTTTTTTTTTTATAAGCGTTGTAAGGAAGCTAAAGTTTCCCAAGTCCCACGCGTCCTCTCTCTCCTGTCGGAGGATGTTCTTGAACTGCCAATCATGCCCTTAATTAAACCTGATTTCGTTCTGACTCATGTCCAAGTCCAATTAAAAAATGAGTCGAAATTTCTGGCTGCGCAAAACTTCATCATCAGAGCAGAATTTGTTCGAGTAATTATTGCGCCGTGTTTACTGGCGGATGCAATTAAAGCCTTGCTGTTTTTGTAACTGTTGGATTTCTAGCCCTCAGGCAGTTATTGTCATTACAAACAGACGTGATGTGCACTTGGTTGTCTGCGCGCGCGGTAACCTTTACCTGTCTTTCCTGTCTGAAATAATCGTCTCATTATTGTCGCTACCAGGGACAGATTTCAGGCCTAACGTTAATCATTCACGCAAATTCACATGAAATCCGCCTTGACCTTTTGCATATGCATGGCAAGTGCGAATTCATCTAATTTCCACTTTTACTGCTTCCTACTGGCGCTAAATGCTAAAGTGTACACAAACGCAGGCGGTGTCTGTCCTTGGCTGATGTGATCTGATTGAAATGTAATCAGTCCGTTATGGGACAGTGAACACTTCCCATTCATGGAAATTATAATGAAATATAATAAATAATAAAAATGACGACCACAGAGGCCACACCTCCTTTAGTGGACTTCACACATACTGTACACAGCTTTAAAAAGCTAACAAGCACAGAGGCCACACCTCCTTCACTGGGATTGGCAGGTCTATAGGCCACACCTCCTTCACTGGGACTGGCAGGTCTATAGGCCACACCTCCTTCACTGGGACTGGCAGGTCTATAGGCCACACCTCCTTCACTGGGACTGGCAGGTCTATAGGCCACACCTCCTTCACTGGGACTGGCAGGTCTATAGGCCACACCTCCTTCACTGGGACTGGCAGGTCTATAGGCCACAGCTCTTTCACTAATAGTGCTAAGCCTCCTTCACCTCGTTCACAAAACTACTTAGTTCAATGAACAACATGAACAACATCTACACTTCACTGGAAAAGGGAATAAATAGTTTTCCATCACTCATTGAGGATTGGATTGTAATGGATTTATTATCAGTATTATCAAGGACAACATCATATTAATTGGACACAATAATAATTTTTTTTTAATGTAATCAAGAAATCCTTAGTATTATATAGGCTAGTAATCTGTCTAAATAAATAAATAAATCATCTCTGTGCATCTTGTCAATGAATCAAAAGTTATACTGTACACGTTTCAGTAGCATATGTGTTATAATGGTATCGGTTTTTGTTTCAGTAAATATTTAATATTTAATGTCTGCAGTTTGAAATTTCCACAGCAGCAGCGACAGGTATGTTACCATGGCTACGCACAGAGGAAGTGACAACTGCGCTGGTGACATTGCACTGTGTTCCAAATAATGGTATTTTGTTGAGGGAAGATCCCTTTGTAGACATCGCTTAAACATTGAAAAGGATTACGGAGCTCCCTGTGAAGTACACTTCAGAATGGAACACAGAATGGAACTTCACTTAGGGTGCTAAGCCTATAGGCCACACCTCCTTCACTGGTACTGGAAACCCTATAGGCCACACCTCCTTCACTGGTACTGGAAACCCTATAGGCCACACCTCCTTCACTGGTACTGGAAACCCTATATGCCACAAGTCCTTCACTTAGGGTGCTAAGCCTATAGGCCACACCTCCTTCACTGGTACTGGAAACCCTATAGGCCACACCTCCTTCACTGGTACTGGAAACCCTATAGGCCACACCTCCTTCACTGGTACTGGAAACCCTATATGCCACAAGTCCTTCACTTAGGGTGCTAAGCCTATAGGCCACACCTCCTTCACTGGTACTGGAAACCCTATAGGCCACACCTCCTTCACTGGTACTGGAAACCCTATATGCCACAAGTCCTTCACTTAGGGTGCTAAGCCTAAAGGCCGCACCTCCTTCATTGGGACTGGAAAGGATATAGGCCACACCTCCTTCAGAAAGGTTGCTAAGCCTATAGGCCACACCTCCTTCACTGACAGTACTAAACCTATAGGCCACACCTCCTTCACTGGTACTGGAAACCCTATAGGTCACACCTCCTTCACTGGTACTGGAAACCCTATAGGTCACACCTCCTTCACTGGTACTGGAAACCCTATATGCCACAAGTCCTTCATTGTGACTGGTAAACCTATAGGCCGCACCTCATTCAGAAAAGTTGCTAAACCTATAGGCCACACCTCCTTCACTAAGGGTGTTAAACCTATAGGCCACACCTCCTTCATTGGGACTCGTAAACCTATAGGCCACACCTCCTTCAGAAAGGTTGCTAAGTATATAGGCCACACCTCCTTCACTAAGGGTGTTAAACCTATAGGCCACACCTCCTTCATTGGGACTCGTAAACCTATAGGCCACACCTCCTTCAGAAAGGTTGCTAAGTCTATAGGCCACACCTCCTTCACTAAGGGTGCTAAACCTATAGGCCACACCTCCTTCATTGGGACTCATAAACCTATAGGCCACACCTCCTTCACTAAGGGTGCTAAACCTATAGCCCACACCTCCTTCATTGTGACTGGTAAACCTACAGTATAGGCCGCACCTTCTTCATTGGGACTGGAAAGCCTATAGGCCACACCTCCTTCAGAAAGGTTGCTAAGCCTATAGGCCACACCTCCTTCACTGACGGTGCTAATCCTATAGGCCACACCTTCTTCACTGGAACTGGAAATCCTGTATGCCACACCTCCTTCACTAAGACTGGAAAGCCTATACGCCACACCTCCTTCCTTGAGACTGGTAAACCTATAGGCCACGCCTCCTTCCTTGGGACTGAGAAGCCTATAGTCCACATCTCCTTCACTGAGGGTGCTAATCCTATAGGCCACACTTCCTTCACTAAGACTAGAAAACCTATAGGCCACACCTCCTTCACAAAGGATGCTAAGCCTATAGGCCACATCTCCTTCATTGGGACTGGTGAGCTTGTAGGCCACACCTACAGTACTTTTTCAGAATTTATAAGCCACACCTCCCTCACTCAGCACTGACAGCCGCAGAGAATGTAAAAGTTCACAGTTCATTTGAAAAGAAATTCGTTTGATATTATTCAAGTTCAGATGTTATTACTGAACAACTTTTTCACCATGCTGAATATGTGCTCCAGGGTTCGACTCAGACGCTTCTGCAACTCTCGCCTAACAAGCAGGTAGACTTGGCAGACAAATCATCTATTTGCAGCACATTAAGAGTGACACTGCTCCTTCACTCCTCCCCTCCTGTCACTCGTCTCTGCACACACTACATCCTTAATGATACATTGTCATGATCGGTGCTCAGAATGGGAATTGCGTGGCCTGGGACGGACCGGTGCCTAGTTTTATATATATATATAAATAAAATAAAAAAACTCTGTGTGGGAAATTCAATTCTTCTGAGAAAGTGTTGATTCGGTTATGGGGTTTCTAAAAAAAAAAAGAGTAATAGGGATATTTGGAGCCTTGGAGATTGAGATGTCAGGGAGATGAATGTTGCTCACTAACTTGAGCTTGTCATTTGTACAGCTATAATTGGTCACATTACTGTATGCATGATTGGCTATGACAAGGAGATCAAATATTCATGCTCAGGAATATCGCAGATTATACAGCCGCTTTACCTGCACTTACATTCATATACGTGACTTATTCGCAGGAGGTGATCGTTACGTTTTTAACAACCTTTACCTCTGGCTTTGCTTAATTAATTTTCGCCGATATTCCTGACGACCAGGCGGCCTCCTCATGATTCAAGCACCCGTCATGTGCGCACGCAGAAATGTTCGATCAACATGACACGATCGATCTGTGCCATTTATATACCCGGCCCGCGCATCCAGCCGTATTAGCTTGCTAATCAGTCTTGCTGAGGATAATCTCATCACCCTGCATTTACATGCCTCGATTACGTGGCAGTACACGGCCAACATGCAATGTCTCTCTCTCTTTCTTGATCTCGGTCTTTCCGTCGTCTCATTCGACATCAAGACAGATTGTTTGCAAGGACTTTTACAGAGTGCAATATAAACGATGCGAGCAATTTGTTTTCACGCAAAAAGAAGCGACGCGGAAGAAAACCAACGCCAATTCGCAACTTTGCCGGCGCATGACCCCCACCAGGTGCAGCGACAATAACAATGACAACGAACACGAGCTTATTTATTATTGAGCGTCAATAAACCTAGGGGTTTCGGCGGCAGATTCGGCGCCCCAGACGGTGATAATTGAAAGAGACAACAGGTGATTATGATGACTTGTCAAGCAACGACGATCGTAACCTGGTAATCATTCGAGGAAGTAAACAGAATTAGCCACCTGACACTCGCCGCCATTTTGTTTCACGCTCTGAACAAGTACGACTGAGGAGAAGGGAGCATTATCAAGAAGTGTGGGATGTGCTTCAAATGCTTAATTCATATTTCCTGTCTTACTTCCTGCTTCCCAGGTGGCTTTGTGCCACTGTGTAGGGTTGTGGGGGCCTGGGGGCTTTCAAGGGGTACACCTTGACACACGTTCACGTACCGTATCCAATCGTACTCTACAGGCAATTTGGCAACACCAGTGAGAATATAGTGGCACGGTGACGTAGTGGTTAGCACTCTCACCTTGCATCTCCAGGATCGAGGTTTTGATTCCTGCTTCTGGGGGCATGGAGTTTGCATGTTCTCCCTTGGTGCTTGGTGGGTTTCCTCAAACAGTTCAAAGATTGGGTTAATTGGCGTTTCCAAATTGCCCGTAGTGTGTTGATGCATGTGTGAATGTTGACCAGAGGTCCTACAGTACCAAAGTATTGTAAAAATGGGAATAAATACAGTGGTCGCCATTGGCCTCCACAGGCCCTAGTTGGACTATAGAGGTTCCAAGATGGATGGATGGATGGATGGATGGATGGATGTAAGGAGGCAGAGAACCTGGTGGAAAGCCACCAAGACTGGAGCTAAGATCCGAACCCCCAGCACGAGGCAGGCGTGAGGTGACAGTGCTAACCATTTCCCGCCATGCTGCCTGTCTTGTTTAAATGACTTCCTAAAATCATCTTGGTAGCAGCAGCAAGACAAATCCTTTTCTTTTCGTTTTTTTTTTGTTCATTTCCAGCTCATACTCAATGAACAAAGGTTCTGATTATGAGACGACAGAATCATGTTTTTGCAGGTCTGATTATTCTGATCACGTGCATGCAGTCATGCAGGAATGACTCGGCCGTGCGACTCTTCTGAGCTGTGAATCACGACTCTCTCTCTCTCTCTCTCTCTCTCTCTCTCTCTATTTCCTGAGAAATATTCTGTCAGTTTGGCTGCTACTTGTGTTATTTATGCTGTGCATTGAGTTCGTCACTCTTGCAGCCTGGAAAGTACAGACGGACAGCGAGGTTTATTTTTTTAATGAACCATTATTAATTGTTGCAGGTATTCTTACGGGAATAATGCTCGGGCACACAAACAGCTGCTGCCCCTGCGTGCGAGTGTGTGGCTGGGGTCTCTGGAAATGCTGAGAATATGAGAGCGTACAGTAAATCACCTGTCAGGGCAATCGACTTCCGATTTGACAAATATTTTAAGCAAAGATGGAGAGCGAAAAACTGCACGATTCGTTCTTGTGTTCTTGTATGCAATATATTGTACTAAGTATGAACAGTTTGGCAGCAAAATGAGTTAACTCCATTTTTGCAGTTCTGAGAAAAATGATTTGAAGAAAAAAAAAGAAAAAAAAAGAATTGCATTGCAAACCAATAGAGAATGTTTCCTTTGAGTCACAAAATGAGCGCTAAAAAGCGCAAATGGCAAAATGTTTTGTTAAAATTGTTTGGCCTAGATCAAAGTGAGTTTTGCGTGATTTTGCAAAACGCTATTAATACTATACATCTCGCTCAGTTTTTTTTTTTTTTGGATTTTTCCCCGATTTTCTCCCTAATTTAGTCGTGTCCAATTCCTCCCCGTCACTAGGGGGCTCCACATTAAGGCTACTACTACCACTCAGCCGGGAGGGCCGAAGACTATCACGTGTTTCCTCCGAACCACGTGACGCCAGCCGACCGCATCTTTTCGAACTGCTCGCTCGCGCACCGTTGGGGGCGGCGTAACACACTCGGAGGACGGCGCTATCCGCTCCCTCCGCTGCGCGAGCTCACAGACGCCCCTGACAGGCTGTAGAGCCGTGATTAATGTCGGAGCACTATGTACCCCTCATCCCTCCCCTCTGAGAGAGCTCGGCCAATCAGCTCTCTCTAGACCTCCGGCTGCGAGAGGTTACAGCACCACCCAGGATTCGAACTTGCGATCTCCGGATGATAGGGCGAGCGCTTTAACCACTGCGCCACTCGGAGGCCCATCTCGCTCAGTTTTTTATGGATAAATCCGCCTGCGGTTATGTTTGTTTTTATTTAAGTATGCAATTTAGTATCAAAAATATGTTGCGTAAGCATACCAAAAAGTTCAGTACGCTTTGATTGAGATTTGAGCAGAAAGTAGCGGGAACTAATTAGATAAAGGGGGGGAAAAAAATGTGTTATTTTGTTGCACACAAAACCTTTTAATTACATTTAAAATCATGATCATGAAAAATTACTCACGGTCGTGTGATTAGAAATCACTCACTCATCCACTACGCTGTCTAATCCTATATACTGGGTCTTGGGAGGGCCAGAGCCCATCCAGGGCAACCCAGGGCATGAGGCAGGTACACCCCAGACAGGGTGCCAATCCATCGCAGGGCACACACATTTACATACACACTACGGGGAATTGACGGGGAACGCCAATTAGCCTAAACTGCATGTCTTTGGACTGTGGGAGGAAACCAGAGGCCCTGGAGGAAACCCAGCAAGCACAAAGAAAACATGTAAATCTTCCTGCACACAAAAGGTGGGAATTGAACCCGGACCCTAGAGGTGCAAGGCAACAGCGCTAACAACTAAGCCACCGCCGATCATGAGAAATCTTATTTAAAAAATGTAAACAAATGCACAAACTTCTCCTCGTCCGCAAGTTTCAGTTTCACTTCTGTGCTTGACAACGGATCGCTATCGTAGGACACGTATACACAGAAATCGTTTATGCATCTTTTAAGTATTCAAATATCTTCATATTTTTTTTGTAATATCACTATTCAGAGCATCATGTTCAGCAGCAGAACCAGTGTTAATGATGACAGGAGAATATGTGAAAAAAGAGACATATCGCTTGGGAGGTTAAACAGAAGGTTCGCACTGCACACTAACTTGACCTCAGTGCTTACACTGCAGTGTCCCGCATCAGCTCCGTTCAGTATATAACAACATCCGAATCACATCACGTCACATTTCCCAGATCCTACCGAGGACGTTAAACGACACATGTCGCGTTCACTCCTGCTGACGTGACTGCAACGACAGTAACAGAATGTCTTTTTTTTTTTTTTTGTCTTGGCTTCAACAGTCTCCAAAAATCCACTAAACCATCAATTAAACAGCAGGTGCTGTGCTGAACGCGACGTAGTTTCGCTTCACCGATCATGTGACAAAAAGTAGCGACGCGATTGCATCACGACAATGTATTATCGCGTTAAAAGTTTTGTTATGGACAATGTTGTGTGTTAGAGAAGGAGACAAGGGGTGTTCAAGTCAAACCGGGACCTTTGCTTTTTTTTTTTTTTTTGTGCAGAATAACAGAATAAAATATAAGTCACCTTTATTTCTCCATATAATCTCCCGCTACGCTCATGCTAATGAGTATCCCAGCATTTCGCTAATCCTTGGATAGCATTAAGACAGAACGTTTTCTCAGTATGCCAGAGTCAGACTGCCTATCTGAAACACTGGCCTCCCAGGAACTCCTTTAACAACCAGCTGAGTTCCTGTAATGTGCAAGTGGTGTTGGTGAACGAGTGTGTGTGCAGTTCACACACACACACACACACACACACACACACACACACACACACACACACACACACACACACACACACACACACACAGATGCGTCTCTTTCACAAGTTAGCAACATGTTATCTGTTGATTTTCAAGGACTATACGTTTCACTTGATGAATGTTCACGGGGATGACTGCAGTGGGATCCGAGCCACTTCGGACGGGAGTTTCATTCACGGATGTACCGTACCGCCCCCCTTTTTTAAAACTTTTGGACCAAATGAGAAAAAAAAAAAAAAAAGTCATTTTAGAGAGCGTGTACTAAACGTCCTGCCTCTCTAAAAGGAATGCTTTAATCAGTTATCGTTATAAATAATGCGCTCTTATCACAGTTCTCAAGCATGACCTGAAGAACTAGAAGTCCAAAGAAGTGTTTGTTTATTTATTTATTAAGGGTAATAATAAATGATGAAACAGTCAGACGCTTCGGCCAGGTATTTTTCTACTTACGGCAAAATCCAATATTACAGTCCAAAGGTCAAAAAATCCATCTGCAGAAGCAGTGGGAGATGTTAGATGGTAGAAACATAGAAAGGCTGAATAAAAAAAATAATAATAATAATAATAATAATAAAAAGAAGAAGTAAATAAATAAAACAGAGAGGGGCAGCACAGTGACGTAGTGGTTAGCACTGTCGCCTTGCACCTCCGCGGTCTGGGTTCGATTCCCCGCCCCGTGGTCTGTGTGCTTGGCGTTTACATGTTCTCCCCCAGTGCTTAGTGGGTTTCCTCCCACAGTATACAGACACAAATTGCCCGAAGTGTGTGTGTGTGTGTGTGTGTGTGTGTGTGCCAGGGATAGGCTCCAGGCCTCCCACGACATAATGCGGTATAGATGATGAGTGAGTGAGTAAAACAGAGAAGCAAATGACTCAACAAATGATTACAAGGACAATATTCTCCACGGTGACATTTTTTTTTTTGTTTGTTTGTTTTGTGAGTAATAAGGACTTGTTAGGAAAGCATGGTAATCAGGTGCATGCTGCAGTCAGCTAGTTGATGATGCTGTAATGGACAATTTGCGAGGAGAACTGTCATCAGGCAGCACGGTGAATGATTCATTGAAGAATTTCAGAGAGGTTCGCACCAAGCAGCACACCATGAGCAAAACGTGTCTTTTATACAGACTAAAGGAAGCTCTTCCTGCCCTTCTATGCTGCATGATCTAGCATGATTGGTTTATTCACAGTTCCTGGATTTATAAAAGAAGAACCCACATAGCTGCCTGCTATTTAGAATGCTGCCTATATAACCTTTTCCGTTTTCTATGCTTTCTAAGCATTCCCGCCTCCCTCTTCCATTTCCCTCTCATGAAAGCTAATAAGAGGGACGATGCAGCCGACTACTGAGAAAGTCCTCTGTGCTGAAAACTCTGCTCGTCTATACAGTGCAAGTGGACATGTAAATCTGTCGCATGTTATAACATTTAGGAGATGCTCTTATCCAGTATCTCATCATGCAGATGAAAGTTAAGGGCCTTGCTTAAGGGCCCAATAGTGGCAACTTGGTGGTTGTTGGGGCCAAACCTGGGAACCTTCTGAACTGTAGTCCAATGCCTTAAGCACTAAACTTCCCGAACCATTTCCTGCAACTACTGTACACCTGTTGCAGCATGTGAGCTCCATGTAGGCACGGTGTGTTAATACGGTTGGATTGAAAGAACTCCTCGACACTATGAAACACCTTCAAGTGAAACCGGACCTGGAGCCATCCGTAGGTTATTCTTGTTATTTAATGATAATTTAATGATATACTGTATTGTAATCAACCAAATTTGATACAGAATTCAGAAGCGCTGAGGAATAGACGGTGGCAGGACGGTGGCTTAGTGGTTAGCGCCATCACCTTGTACCTCCAGGGTCCGGGTTCAGTTAGCAGCTTGGGGACTGTTCCAAGTGCATGGAGTTTGCATGTTCTCCCCGTGATTGCCTGGTTTCCTCCCACAGTCCAAAGACACGCAGATTGAGCTGTTAGGCGCGTGAATGTTGAATGCACATGTGAATGTTGACCCGAGGCGCTACCAAGGTCGTAAAATGGGAATTCATTCAGTGGTCGCCACTGGCCTCCACAGTCCCTAGTTGGACTACAGAGGTCCTTAGATGAATGGATGGATGTACAGTTTTATAGACTGCATTATGTTTAAAAACATCGCCCAAAAAAGGCGAAACAAATTAAAAAGACGTGCTCGCTCATCATCCGTCATGTCGATATTAAAATCCGACCAGGCCAGAAAAAAAAGCATTTATAGTTTTAGGCATAACAGTAATTTCCTGACGTGTGCTTTGATGTTTCATTTGAATCAGAGGTGAGAGTAATTCATTACTGCAGGATCGGCTGGGGTTTTTTTTTTTTTTTCCCCCCTATTTATTTTTTTTCTTTCAATTGGACACCTGTCAAACTGCAGTCACCTGGCAACCACGCCACAAGAAACCCTCGAGTCGGGCTGCGATTTTTATTTCCAGTTCATTCTCGCAATCTGGCGAAGCAGATGTGGACCGCAGAGAGCCGGGGTAAACGTCTGGCCAGAGGACGCCAGCTCTGCCGGGCGTGTTAATCAGGAAAACCCAGGATCCGTCCGGAAAATTCCACCTGACCATAGCTGAGAGAGAGAGCATTCACTTTTTTGTTTGTAACTGCTTTTTGTTTTGAGTCCAACACTTAAAGTTCAGCTTGTTCACTTTTTTTTTTCTTTTTTTTTTTTACAACTTTAAAGTCAGGAAATTTTACAGGCCCATCTGGTGTGTGGTTCATCCTGTAAGTGCTAATACGCCTGGTACTTAACATTGTATTTTCTTCTAGTCATATAAGGAAAGGTAATCCCTAAGGAATGTCTGAACATTTTCGGTTCATGCGTGTCACTAAAAAACCTGGACGCATAAGAGCCGATTGAAGTTCTGACTTAATTAAGCTTAAATTAAAGGAACCTTTATACATTAAAGCACTGTATGATGGAAATAACCCAGGAAAGTAATCTCATGTAGATTTTATGTGACCCTGCACACCCAGCCGTGAGCGGACATTGTTAACGATTTGTGCATTTTTGCAAACTTTTTTTTTTTTTTTCCCCAAAAGTGGAACAGATTCTAAAAGGGCATAAGGTAAATACAAATCTTAAACTTCCTACATGGTTGAGATTGCCAATGGTGACATTTCATATAAAGTAGACACTGTTTGGATTTGTTAGGGAATATTTCCATAACTTGTTAAAAAAAAAAAAACATTATGTAACATTATACATAATTATGTAACATTATAATATATATATTAGTATCATAGTATATATATATATATATATATATATATATATATATATATATATTAATATGCTCTGAATCCCCTGGGATGGGCTCCAGGCTTCCTGTGACCCTGTACAGGATAATTGCTATAGAGAAAGACTGAGTGAGTTCTCAGAGTGAAATCTAGTAAAGTAAAAGTAAAGCCTTTATTTTGTCACATATACATTACAGCACAGTGAAATTCCTTCTTCGCATATCCCAGTGTAACTGGGGTCAGAGTGCAGGGTCAGCCAGGGTACAGTGCCCCTGGAGCAGTTAGGGTTAAGGGCCTTGCTCAACAATGGCAACCTGGCTGAGCTGGGAAACGAACCGCCGATCTTCCGATCAGTAACCCAGTGCCTTAGCCCTCTGAGCCACCACTGCCCCTGCGTTTCGCTTTATAACCCCCTCACTACACTAATGCACTTATCCAAGCATTTCACTAGTGCTTAGAAACCATCAAGAACTGTCTCCGAACGCCGGAGCCATGATCGGACTGCCTGCATCACGTCTGAAGCACCGGCCTCCCAGGAACCCCTTTCACCCTGCGAATATGTGGAAATGGCGATAACTCCCGGCCGAGTTCCTGTAATGTGCAAGTGCTGTTGGTGAGTGATTGCGTGCACAAGTTCCCACAGGCAGATTTCTTTTTTCTTTTTCATTCTCTTTCTTCCATACGTTGGCGACTTGTGAGGTTATCAGTCAATTTTCAAAGATCAGGCGTTTCACTTTCTGAATGTTTACAGCAGTTGGTTCCCAACCCTGGTCCAGCACACCTGATTTAACTAATCAGATAACTGACAGCCTTCTCTGAACCAGGGGCGGATCTAGAAAATTATTCATGGGGTGGCATTAAAATTATGAGGGGTGGCAACATTGAAGGAAGCTTCCTTGCATGGTTTTTGTGGATCCAAGGAACGCTATTCTTATTCGATGTATACACCAGGGTGCACATTTTTACAAAGTCCTAAAAAAAAAAAAAGAAATAAAGGCTGATGTGTGATTGACTTGAACCTGATATCTGGATTGGAACGTCAGATAAATAATTAAAAAAAACTTTTATTTTTAGAACACTAGGACACTAGTGCTGGGGTGGCAAATGGGGTGGCAAGGCTTTTTCTTAGGGTGGCAACTGTCACCCCGTGCCACCCCGGTAGATCCGCCCCTGCTCTGAACAGAAGTGGGTGTGTTGGCGCAGGGGAAACGTGCAAATGTGCAGGTGTTCCTCCAGGTTCAGTGTTGGGAGCCGCCGGTTTACAAAAACGACTGCGATGCGCTCTGCGCCACCTCAGGCGGGAATGTTTTTGGAATGTTGGCACCATTCGAATGTTTTACTATGGCTACGAGTCTCATCACTGTACTGTGCTTGACGTATTCGGTAAATGTCGATCACATTCACGCCTTCATTCACCAGTGATGTCATTGTACATGTTTTTATGTATTTTATAAATGAACCATCACACTTTCAGCCATTTTTATCTACAGTGAATGACTTGCGACGTCAATGAAAAACCCCACATACGTTATTGAGGAAAAAAAACACAACCACACGTTTTGTTCTCGAGATTCAGTCGGAAACTGAAGACTCCTTCCTTGAATGTTCCTTAAAAAGTCTCCTTGAAGAACTTCATCACACTAACAACTTTTAAATAATAAATGTGTTTTATATATATATATATTCCGATTGCTTAAAGTAAATGTATGGATGTGATTTGCTGTTAACATTTAGCAAAATAAAAGTACAAAAGTACAAAATAAAATAAGTCAAAAACCCTGAGATCACATACAGTAATAGCCTAGCAATCGCAATGACAATTTATTCAGCACATGCCTCGAAATCCCCTTTGTCTCATCAGATGGAGTGATTGTGTATTGTCTTTATCTTTCCACAGTGTACTGTAGAGAAGAAATTGCAAGATCCTTATCTCAGGCAAAACAGACGGGAGGCCTTCAAATTGCCCAATCAGGTTTCCGAGTGACGTTTTCCAATGTGCGTCCCTGACCTCGGACCTTGGTGTATCGGATGGTGCCTCGTATTAAACATGTAAAACTTCCTCTCTCGATCATGGCAACGCGATTTCATTTGACTCGGTAACAACCGCCCCTAAAGGGCATGAGTTTCCTGATAAAGCAGTCAAAAGAAACGTTAATATTTAACAACAACAGCATGTCGTGCATTTAATCCTCATAAATACTGCACTGTAGATGGGACCTAGTTTACAAATGAATCTAATTAAAAATGTATCCTTGAAGAGGCATTAGGATGTTCAAAGGAATGCTAATGTCATTTTTTGAAATGTAAAAAAAAAAAAAAAAAAATTCAGGGCATTGAGATGAAAAAAAGAGAGAGAAAAGATTTGTGGCGTTAATTGTAGAGCAATTTGCAATGACAAAAAGCCATGAGTGTATCAGCGGTCATCAAGTTATCTCTAACCCGGTCATAAGGGCCGCCTCATCTCCTCTCTCTCTCCTTTTTATGTGCTCTTTCTCTACCCATCTCTCTCTCTCTCTCACACACACACACAGCCTGCTTAGCATCTCATTAGAGTAATACAGGATGCAGCAAATGGAAAATGAAATGGATATGCTTTAAAGTCCTATTAATGGGTTCATGGGAGTCCATGAACACAGCTAATTAAGGTTATGAGACTCGTGCTCACAGTCGGGGAGTGAGAGAGAAGCAGAAATGTGTATGTTTTCATCAAGCACAGTTTTAGTATATATATATATTTTTATGTTTTTTTTTTTTTTCTCCCCTAATGGCCAGAAATGGACAACTGTGAAATTTCATACTGTAGATTAAAATCACGATAATCATGATTTTCTCTGCTTCAAATGTGTTTCCTGTGTGAATTGTACCATGAAAGGTTAGCGTGCGACAGTGATAGTTTTAATCAACAAGCAACAAGCTTTCGCACTTTGCAACTGACTCGCAAGTAGCAACAAAGCAAGTAGGTCGAGGGGGGAAGTCACTCAATTCCTTTGAGTTTTGCAGACATATTAGAATCAGATCAAAGTCGATTTGTAATTATGAAAGTGTTTTATGAATTAGAATTAGGTTTTAAAAAGTATGAATTCATCACGTCCAAATCTGATCTGACCAACGTGGCTTGTAATGTAGAGATTGTAGCTTTCGTTTAGGCCTATAAACATGATGTATTCCTGACAAACACATCATTTAACAACACATGAAAACTCACTCTCACTCACTCATCATCAATACCGCTTAATCCTGTATTCAGGGTCACGGGGGGCCTGGAGTCAATCCCAGGAGACTTAGGGCACGAGGCGGGTTATACCCTGGACAGGGTGCCAATCCATCGCAGGGCACACAGACATACACACACTCACACACTCATTCACACACTATGGGCAATTTGGGAACGCCAATCAACCTAACCTACATGTCTTTGGAATGTGGGAGGAGACCGGAGTACCCGGAGGAAACCCGGAGGAGAACATGCAAACTCCATGCACACTGAGACGGGAATCGAGCCTGGCCGGGGATCGAACCCGGACCCTGGAGGTGCAAGGCGACAGTGCTAACCACTACACCACCAACATGAAAACTCATGTTTCAAAAAAAGAATTTTCCGTGCAGTTTACTAACCTGATTAGGTAGGTAGGTTTCATCTTTGGGGATTCTTGATGGAGGCCACTTTGCTGCTCGTTCACTCTGATTTGATCTCATCACTACTGCAATTCTGTACCAGGCACGTCCTGTCATCCCATTTTACCATTCCTGCCAACAATTCACGCACCATCAGATTTAAAACAGTAACGCTTGCCTAACAAACCAATAATAGACCCCGACCCCATCAACAGAAGCCACTTTTCAATTCCACTTTGTACCATGGTTCTTTTTGGCGAACATACAGTACATTGCTTGACCATCTTAAGACAGAAGGAATACAAGCCTCAAGACTTTGACCTTCCTTTGGCTGCCCAAGCTGCTGAGTCACTGGCTTTTACTTTAAAGGATGACTGATGACCTCGTCACTATGGCGTCGCTATGATTACTTGCAAAGGTTTCTTTGATCTAATCTGATAATCTTGGATAGAGACCAAACTGGAAGCCGGGGAAATACCCTTAGGTATTGCCATCATTGACAAATCCATACTTGAGATACAAGTGGTCAAAGGGGGAGGTCAACCTGGAGAACTGTAAGCTTGGGGGTCTTGGGGGGGTTTACCTAAGAATCAGCTGTATCTGATTCCACTTGTTTAATCAATCGGATTTGTGTAGCGGTTTTCAAATGACTATTTGGTTAAGATTGAAGACTCTTGCCCTGGAGCAACGGTCATGGTACCCTTGAAGATACAGTGCACTATTGCTTTTGTCACAGGGGGAGAAAAATCCAGTAGCTACAATGTACAAATTACCAACGTTTGCACTCTAGTGAGCAAAGCAGGTACCTTTATTTCTAACAGGATAGGAAACTAAAAACTAAAGGTAGGAGGTCTGATCTGTTCTAGCACCAGGGTGATGGAAGCAAGCACATTCCCTTGGTTTCCGAACAGCTGGGGTCTTTAAACGATGACCGGAGACCTCGTCACTATGGGTCACTACAATTACCTCTAGAGTTGTCATAGGCCATTCATTCTTAATGGAGTCCACACTGGAAATCGGGAAATACCCCTAGGCATTGCTGTCATTGAAAAATCCATACTTGGGGTAGAAGTGGTCAAAAGGCGATGTCGAACCAGGAAACACTAGAGTAGGGGTCTTGACATTTATCCAAGGATTCGCTGTATCTGATTCTACTTGCGTAATCAATTGACTTTGGTCTTCAATTAAAATATTTGGGTACGATTGAATACTCTTGCCCCGGAGCAACGGTCATGGTACCCTTGAAGATACAGTAGGACGTATTGTACCTTCAGTTAGAGAAACAGAAATGGCAAATGAACTTTAAGGAAGTACAAATCTGGGCTCCAAAAGTGAGCAAAAAAAGTACCTTTATTTTTGACTCTATAGGAAATGAGATCTAGGACATATGATGACTCAGGAAACAAGGAAAAACCCAAGGAAACTTGGCAGCAGATGAATGTTAGTCTTTCTTTCATCTTCAGGAACTGGTTTATTCTGGGCACGGGTGTGCAGTAAATGATCTGGAGATTATTTTGGGAACAATTAATATGAGACAAGTAAACTCCCTATATTGGAGCAATTTAGATGAACTGACTGTTTTTGGACAATAGGAGGAAACCCATGTGGATGTAAAAAGCAGATATGTAGCTCAGAATAATATCCCAACCTCAGGATTAAACTGGTTAATTGTTGGGGTCCAGGAAGTGGAAGCATGAAAATGAGGGAAAAACAAGTTTGGTGTAACTGGACCTAAAGACATACAGTAGATACAGAAACCCATCTTTGTAGTTCAACTGCTAGAAAGAATTCCTAGGCTAGGCCACACCTCCACTGGCTGGAAATTCTTTTTTTTTTTTTTTTTTTTAAATCATATTAGGATCCTATTTTTGCAGAAACCTTTATTCTTGGCATAAATATTATTTCCTGTAACGACCCTCATAAATGCATCGCGCTTTCGCATGCTGTGTGCGTTCTGCTTCTAAAATAAAAACGTCCTTTAATAATTATTGCGATTCAGATCATGAGGTCACGTTCATCCATGCAGAAACCCATGTAATTCCATCGGCTCTTGTCTGAAAGCATCATTTGCCGCAATAAACTGCTTGGCTACAATTATTCCTGCCTAGGGATTAAAAATGAATATTATGTGCTGCTAATTTACAGTTACTGTACTCCATTGCCTCGTTTAATTGCCGGCCGTAATGCCGAGGTTTATGTTTCTCCATAATGATGAAAATAACCTGGTAGCGTTAGCGAACTGATTCACTGTCTGTCTGTGTGTGAAGACAAAAGACAAAAGTGATAAAAAAAAAAAAAAATGTAAAAAAAAAAAAAGGTAGATGTGAGTCAGTAGGTCCTGCTGGTGATTGAGCTTTTAAACAAGCCTGACCTCAATCAAACTCCCATCATGCACCTGTAAAAATGTCAGCACTGTTTATGTTGTCCGACATTACACCCTCACTGAACGGAGGCTATCACTGTCAGGGTAGTCAGGGAATTCTTCGGTAGCTCATAAATCTCATAATAGAAAATGCATCCCAGTGAGCAATGGGCTGTGGAAACGTATCAGATTGGCATTAATCATAAACCTTTGCATAACCTGATCATAAAGTCGTTTTCAGTCAAGCCATTTTTGGTGTGGCCATTTTTCTAAAAAATGTCTTGTAACGGAAGTTTGTTTTAAACTGCATCGTTTTTTTTCTTTCTAGCTAATGTGATTTACACACAGTTTACTGTATAAGTGTGAACTGCACGTCTCCATGTAGCTGAACACTATAATGGTATGAGGCAGTTGTTTTGTTTTTTCTCTTAGCTCCACTTTCTGCCCGCTGACACTAAATCAAACAAGAATTTTTTTCGCAATCAGAACATTTATGAATGTAAATTCATGATGACTAAAATGTCCTGAAATGTTTCAATTGGCCTTATATTGCACTCGCAGCAATTTTCCCAAAATAATTTTTTCTTTTGCATTAATGCAACTTTTTTTTTTTTTTTTTACATTTTTCAATTTCTAGCATAATGTCTGTAAAACAAGTTTGTTGCTGTTCTCATTCATGTTACAGCCGTGGTAAACAGTCGTGGCTTTAACCAGTCTCACTTTTTTCTCTCTTGAACCTATTATTATGATTATGTATTTATTATTATTACTACATTATTATTATTGATACCTCGACATACAAATTTAATCCGTTCCGAAGGCGAGTCCTCAAGGCGAAAATTCATATTGCAAAACTCATTTCAAATAGGAAACAATGTAAATGCAGATAATCCATTCCAACCAATTACAGTATAACCAATTTCCAACTCTATAATCATATTTTTGCATATAAATAATATCAAAATCAAATCACTTAGAAAAGAGATGTAAATGCAGTGAAATGAAGTAAAAAAAATGAATAAATAAAAAACTCACTTACACACGTGGTCAAAATTGTTGGTCCCCTTCGGTCAATGAAAGAAAAACTCACAATGGTCACAGAAATAACTTTAATCTGACAAAAGTAATAATTTAAAAAAATGCTTCAACAGAATTATTTTTAAAAAATGAACTCATGGAACAGGTCTGGACAAAAATGATGGTACCCCTAACTTAATAGTTTTGAGGCAATCACTGCAATCAAACGGTTCCTGTAACTGTCACTGAGACTTCTGCGCCTCTCTGCAGGTATTTTGGCCCACTCCTCATGAGCAAGCTGCTCCAGTTGTTTCCGGTTTGAAGGGTGCCTTTTCCAGACAGCATGTTTCAGCTCCTTCCAAAGATGCTCAATAGGATTGAGGTCAGGGCTCATAGAAGGCCACTTTAGAATAGTCCAATGTTTTCCTCTTAGCCATTCTTGGGTGTTTTTAGCTGTGTGTTTTGGGTCATTGTCCTGTTGCAAGACCCATGACCTGCGACTGAGACCCAGCTTTCTGACACTGGCCAGCACATTTCTCTCTAGAATCCCTTGATAGTCTTGAGATTTCATTGTACCCTGCACAGATTCAAGACACCCTGTGCCAGATGCAGCAAAGCAGCCCCAGAACATAACAGAGCCTCCTCCATGTTTCACAGTAGGGACAGTGTTCTTTTCTTCATATGCTTCATTTTTCCATCTGTGAACATGGAGCTGATGTGCCTTGGCAAAAAGTTCCATTTTTGTCTCATCTGTCCATAGGACATTCTCCCAGAAGCTTTGTGGCTTGTCAACATGTAGTTTGGCATATTCCAGTCTGGCTTTTTTATGATTTGTTTTCAACAATGGTGTCCTCCTTGGTCGTCTCCCATGTAGTCCACTTTGGCTCAAACAACGACGGATGGTGCGATCTGACACTGATGTTCCTTGAGCATGAAGTTCACCTTGGATCTCTTTTAGAAGTCTTTCTGGGCTCTTTTGTTACCATTCGGATTATCCGTCTCTTTGATTTGTCATGAATTTTCCTCATGCGGCCACGTCCAGGGAGGTCGGCTACAGTCCCATGGATCTTAAAATTCTGAATAATATGTGCAACTGTAGTCACAGGAACATCTAGCTGCTTGGAAATGGTCTTATAGCCTTTACCTTTAACATGCTTGTCTATAATTTTCTTTCGAATCTCCTGAGACAACTCTTTCCTTCGCTTCCTCTGGTCCATGTTGAGTGTGGTACATACCATGTCACCAAACAACACAGTGACGACCTGGAGCCCTATATATAGGCCCACTGACTGATTACAAGATTGTAGACACCGGTGATGCTAAATAGTGGACACACCTTGAATTAACATGTCCCTTTGGTCACATTATTTTCAGTATTTTCTCGGGGTACCATCATTTTTGTCCAGGCCTGTTCCATGAGTTCATTTTTTTAAATAATTCCGTTGAAGCATGGTTGAAAAGCAATGTCTGACTTTCATTGCTTAACATTCACAGAATTTTTTTAAATTATTACTTTTGTCAGATTAAAGTTATTTATGTGACCATTGTTAGTTTTTCTTTCATTGACCGAAGGGTACCAACAATTTTGTCCACGTGTGTAACATTAATTTATGATTCCGCCTAGCACGGTCTGATTTAAAAACAAAACCCGAAACTGAAAATGGCTCCGTTTTATTCTTGCCACCATCCTTGCTAACGTTCTTGGCATGCATATGGTGCTACTGTATGTCTTCACAAAATCTTGCACAAAATGCCAAAAAAATAACATTAATAAAAATTGAATTATGTGAACTCGCGTCACTTGGTTTTCCACTGACGTACACAAAATGAAGGAATAAATTTTGGCAAATTTCTTGCAGATTTTCAGTCCATAAGGCGAAAATTCGTCGCGTAGGGCATTCGTGTGCCCAGGTACCACTGTACAGTATCAGTATCTTACATCAAGAAACTGGAAAGCATACATGCCTTTATCCTTAAGACCTTTTTGGAACCGCCTCAGGTCTGACTGCATGGAGTTTCAGTGGGTTTCATCTCCAGGAATCTGGTTTCCTCCCACAGTCTAAAGACATGCAGATTAGCCTAACTAGCGTTCCCAAATTGCCCGTAGTGTGTGTGTGTGTGTGTGTGTGTGTGTGTGTGTGTGTGTGTGTGTGTGCCCTGTATTGGATTAACACTCTACCCCGCCTGGTGCCCTAAGTCCCCTTTTTACAGGATAAAGCGGTATAGATGATGAGTGAGTGAGTGAGATTATATAAGATGAGGTATACAGTATCTCCATTAGTACAGTTAGCGACTCGCGGGACTAAAGTAGGAAACCTGAGATTCGGCTGATCGATTACATTTGTGGAAAGAGACAAACAAAAATTGCGCTAATTAGATTTTTTTTTTTGCTGTTGTTGCTGTTGAACCGCGTCTTTAAAGTGCACCCGTGGTTTCGCATTGACAGCTTTTAGTGTCCTGTTGTGTCTCCAAAAAACGAGCGCACGCCTCACATCGAGCACTTTGCCTGCGTGGTGACGACTTTCAGGATGTCCGAGACCTCGATTGATTCCATCTATCGATTGCGCGGCGGCCGCTAAAGTGGCGCGAGAGGACCGTTCGTCAGCGCGACACAGAATAGAACGGCGTGGCCTGCCGAGGACCGCTCCTCCGCTCCTTTAAATGAGATCCATTTCAATAGACGCGAGCTATTCGGGTGTGTGTGTGTGTGTGTGTGTGTGTGTGTGTGTGTGTGTGTGTGATGGGGGTGGAAAAAATAAGCTCAAATGCAGGTATGCTCTTGATGCAGAGCATTCTTATGATATATGAGTGTGTGTGTGTGTGTGTGTGTGTGTGTGAGTGCATGAATTTTAAGCTGTTTATGTGATTAATTGTTCGTACGAGCAAACATCCGATCAACATTTCTTATTTGTGACAACGCTAATTACATTTTTTTTCTCCATCTTTTGTTCAAGGCAGGATGACGAAGCCAATTTGACTGTGTGAAATGACTCCAGAGGCGCGGCAATTTAGACTCGTAATTTGATATAGGATACGTGGAAATGGGCTCCGGCTGAAACATTTGCGTCTAAGGCAAACAATTAAGCAGACACGCCGGTAGGGAGTGACTAATAAGCTTTATTCGCTTTAAAGGAGCTGTGGAGAGCAGGGCTTTATCATCAGGACAGCGTTATTTGACCCCTGGTGTGATGGCACGGTTGATATACAGTACAGGTTTGCGCTCCTCGTGCAAATTCTTTCTTCCCAGCACATAGAAACAAAAATTATAGCAGAGAAATTAGGTTTTTGGTGACACTTTTTTTTTTTTTTTTTTTTTTAAATATGTGTCGTTGTCACTTTTGGATGTTTTAAATCAAAACCCATTGATTATCCAGTTGTTAACAAGGAATTACCTAGCAGCATCGTTTGTAAGGTATTATTTATATATATATATATATATATATATATATATATATATATATATAAACAAAAAAAAAAAACATGAAACCATTACTAAATTATTAATAAGGATTCTGAATACAATGAGGAACGCTTGGGCTGAATACCAAATACAGGCTTTTTGGGGATTTGTTTTCTGTTTGTTCCTCTCCCAAGGTGCACTGCTGTGTTTCTTCCCCACGGTAACCTCGAACAAAATTAGCGGCGCTGTTATTTAAAGAAATTCCACTAATCTGCAAAACCCCAACACCAGAATTAAAAAAGAGGCGGGGGGGGGGGGACAAAACGAAGGAATTAGCCCGTAATGATGGGATGATTACTATGATTATCTTCTTGCGCGTCACATCGCCTTGTAAACACCCCCCGCCCTCTCGCCCCCTCCCCCCCACCCGCTCCCGCACCCTTCTACCCCCCCCCGATCGATCCCCCATCTCCGCAGCTGTATTTCCCTAAATACAATAGCGCCTCTAATTGTAATCACCGTGTTTCTCGTCGGCAGCGTGAAAGGGCATTAAGAGACAAAGGCGTCCCTCGCTGACTTCCCGCTTTTAATTAATTGTGTTAGGAAAGCGCTGTATCAACGCACGCCAAATATCCACAGCCAGGAGAGAGATTTCTGCCGGATTCAGGGAGCATTTAGGCGTCCGAGGACTGAAGTTAGTGAAAGCTTATTGCATTTCCTAATTTGGGTTTTGCTTTGCTTTCGCCATGAGAAAGGCGAAAGAACACGCAGGCCAGACCAGACGTTGTAGAAATGCACAAATCAAAGAAACGACCCAGGTACAGTAGTACAGTAAGTACCCAGGCGGATAGTGTACAGTACAGGGGTCTGGTCTGACTGATGATATCACTAGAGAGCATTGGTTTTATGTTTTGGCTTATAAGTATTTATTTATTTATTTATTTATTTATTTTTTATGGATTTGCCCAAAAACAACAGCCTTAGGAATCATTTTACTATTAAATTTTGTGATCATTTGCCAAACGGGAAACTGATTTCTTAGCGCGGACTAGTCGCATTAGCAGACACGGGTTCGGGTTCCTGGTTGGTGGGTTTCACGAACGCACCCGACGCAATACTGTTCCGCAAGAGCTGTTCCAGATCAGGTGACATTCCTATCAGTCTTATAATAACAGCCGACTCTTAAGGTTGCATTTGTTCCTTAGTTGCATAATTCCATATGTGCTTCGTACATTTTGAAATCTCCAGCACTGTTCTAGTACGTAAAGAAAAAAGAAAAAAAAAGAAATGCAAACTTTTAACTTACAAAAAAAACGTGTCCAGGCTTTCACTGGTGCTGTCTTTACATCTAGACCCGAGTCTTATCAACATTAAATCATACACTTGTCATATATCACATATCCGGGTTCCCGTCTCGGGTCTGTGTGTGTGTGTGTGTGTGTGTGTGTGTGTGTGTGTGTGGAGTTTGCATGTCCTCCCCGTGCTCGGTGGGTTTATCGAATAAAGGGATACAGTGAGTGAGAAAGAATGAATAAGAGTGTAAGAGGAGGGAGACGGCCATTTGCAGCAGAGTTTATGCAGCAGGTATAAATTTTTACCTCTAAGATGAATCATTAAAAATGATTCCTCCTCCACAGCCATTTTTTATTTATTTTTTTTTCTTCTCTAGAGACAAATCTGAGACCTCTCCAGCCAAACATGCGCCTTATGAAACATATACCCCGATGTACGGTGGATCTTCTTTCCGTGCCAATCGCGTGGCATGAGCGCGATGCGTAGCATCATGCAAATGCAGGTCAGGAGCTTCAGTGAAGAGTGTGATCGCAGTGACTTTGATCGTGGCATGGTTGTTGGGAGCATATGGGCTGATTTGTGTATTTCACAAACTGCTAATCTCCTGGGATTTTCGCACATGACAGGTGGTAGAGTTCACACAGAATGGTGCGAGAGAGAGAGAGAGAGAGAGAGAGAGGGAAAAAAAAAAAGTCCAGTAAGTGGCAGTTCTGTGGATGGAAACACCTTGAGGATACTGATGAGGGAGGTAACAGGAGAACGGCAAGGTTAAGCTGGTTTGAAGCTAACAGGAGCTCTAGAGTAAGTCGCATAAGCACTCTTTACACCGGTGCTGAGCAGAAAAGCCAAGTCTGTTATGTTGTTATGCGCCATAACATGCAGAACCATAAACGCTCACATGCAGCAGCTTGAAACTGTAATATTTTCACTTTTCTTAAAGACTCCGGAGATAAACTCAAATTCAGAAAAGGACGAAGTGAAAAATGTGAAATTCTGAAAGGAGCGGAATCGGTTCATGCTCATGGTGCGGCATCACGCTTTACTCCATCACGCATGGCGCAAATTCTATATGTTGTAGTGTTGCGGTGTGAAAGCGGAACGACAGATGCATGTGACTGTTTTCATTCCAGTTGGTAGAGCTAACACTTAAAATATTCATCCAAACAACCACACAAAACAATTCAATAGTGCCTACAGTATTTTACACAGCAGCCGAACCACATGCAGGCTCTCCAGCAGCTCCACGTAGGCCAGCAGGGGGCGTAGCACAGAACTCTGGGCGCTGGGTAGTCAGTCCACTTCCTCCCACTGTGATGAACAAATTATTTACACACAGGACAGAGAAGATTACGATAGTTGCATCGAATTTAATCATATACAAAACAACAGTAGGAAAAAAGGGGGGGGGGGGAGCAAAAAGCAAAGGTAATAATAACAAAAGGGGGGGGGGGGAGCAAAAAGCAAAGGTAATAATAACAACAACAACAACAATAATAATAATCAATAATAATAATTAATAATAATAGATAAAGTACAGTCAATTAAGAATAATTATTGATAGAAAAAAAAACAGGAGAAGAGATAAGAGAAGAGAAATAAGGATACGGAATATAAAGTGGGATTGTGCTGCATGTGTGATTGTGAATCTCTCTCTGCTCTTCTCTCTTGTGGACGTGTGCATGATTCTCTTTTAATCACGTTCGTTAGTTTTTGAATATAAAAAATGTACACGATTAAACCCAATGCAAATATTTGAATGTCACTGTAAATACTGAAATGTCTTTCCCTCACTTGCTCTTTAGTGCTCCTGCTGGTGTGTAACTGTACTGCAGTCTGTTAATGCATTCGAATGTTGATTTATTTTTTTTACAAAACAATAATAATAATAATAATAATAATAATAATAATAAATATTCAGCAATATTATGATTGTTACTATTATTATCATCCCTTCTGTAAATGTGTGTTCATTTCAACCGGATTACGTGAACAGCATGTCAGTACTGGGATTCCATATGCTATCAGAAAGTTAATTGGGAAAAGTAGACATTCGAAATTCAATCTGTATTCAATTTATTCTGCTAAGTAAACAGTTCTTTGGAATTACGCAAGAATTTCATCCGCTAACGTGTTCATAGGAGCACGGCGTCATAGTGGCTAGCACTGTCACCTTGCACCTCCAGGGTCCGGGTTCCTCCCTGCATGGTCTCCCCGTGCTTGGTGGGTTTCCTCCGGGTAATCCGGTTTCCTCCCAGAGTCCGAAGACATGCGGATTACGCTAACTGGCGCTCCCAAAATTGATTTGAGAAATTGATCTCGCCACTGTCGTAAAAATAAATACAGTGGCCACCATTGGCCTCCGCCGTCCCTAGACGGACTACAAAGGATCCTAGATGGTGTCGCTAAAGCGAAATCTACAGCAATATTAATGAAGTGACGCCTCCTTGAAAATATCTCTCCAGTTAAATGATTCTCGAACACCTGTTCAGCAGTAAAGGATCGCATTTTTTTTTCTTCCCCTCTCAACCCCTCTCAATTAAAAGCCCCTGCCTTGGCATCAGTGACAGTCACGGCGTGACATTTCTCGGAGAAAGAAAGCCGAGCTGGAGGCCGTCCTTACGGGAGGTCTCCTAATTAATCCTGTGCTCAAAAGAAGAGTAAAAAAAAAAAAAAAGAAACAACCTCCAGCTGCCCGTTATCTCCCCCCCCCCCCCCCCCCCCCTTTAGAACAGGTACGCAGGGTGAAAATGGCTTTTATTTCTTTCATAATCTTCTCTCGGTGTCTGCCTTATCCATATTTCATGAAGAACCCTGGATGTAAGAGAGCACCAGGGATTAATCCACTGTAGGATACTTAGTCCCAGATTAAAATCGTTCACTTCGACGCAGCACAATTCGCTTCCCATCGATCGCCCGAGGAAGGGTGTGGGGGGGTTATTGCAATATATATTACATTTCGCTTCTGGAATTGTATTAACGTCCTGTGTAAAGTATATTAATAATGGAAAGAAAAGCTACGGAATATGTATTTGGGGAAATAGAGAGAATTTCATTAGCGTTTGAAAATTTCCCCTCTATTGTGCGGTCATAACTTTTTGACTTTCCATTAAGCGTTTGCATAAATCATATATTGACGCCGAGGCCTTGTTTAAAGCACAAGCGCCGCCGCCGCCGCCGCGACCTGGCCTTCGTCCACGATCCAGCGGAAAAACCTCTGCGCATACGCGATTTACGAGTGCGCTAAAGCAGATAAATCGTCCACCTTCTCAAATCGCCCTCCTGCGCAACTTGGAACGTGACCAAGCTTCCGCTTCAAGTCGTCCCAGCTGCCAATTACAGATGGCTGGAAACCGTTTGAGCTGCTTGAACATCCGAGCTCTGAATGAGAGCGACTCTTCCCTGCTGTGACTACAAGGCGCGGGACACAAGACATCTACAAGAGGCGACAGCCCATGCAATCAAAAAAAAAAAGTATATATATATATATATATATATATATATATATATATATATATAGACCATGCGGATTCACAGCTTCATGAACACTGTATGGGAAGAGTCTAAGGGCGGTGTGGATAGCATTTTACACTGATCTTTATCCTCCTCAAATCTATTACTATTCTCTTAACACAGTTAAGAGCTTAGAACACACACACATGGTTTATCATGTGCAAAATAAACCTAAAAGAAATGCAACGATGTCTGAAAGCGTACTGTTACAAAGCCCTGACACTGGAGACTCCTTCAACAGGAGCTAAACATCTCCATTGCACATAGAACACTTCGCATCAACAGCTGTGTGCCTTTCTCTCCTGCAGAATTAATACTGTATGGGTGTTTAATTCATCTTTTACTCTAAACCGTACATGGATGCACCATTTCATTATTTACGCCACTTATGTCGTATCATCCAATAGGCCCCTGGAGCCTACAGTATACCAGGGATCTCAGGGCACAGCGCATGGCACACCCTGGATGGGGTCGACCAACCCCTCACATGGCACAAGCACACAGTCAGCGTACTGAGCATGTCCTTGGACTGTGGGAAGAAACCTCCAGGGGTACGCCCAGGAAACCCATGAGCATGGGGAGAACACCATTCACACACCGGAGGAAAGATTTGAACCCCCACCCCTAGAGCTGTGAGGCAGTAACGCCTTTGAGCCACCATGACATCGATTGTACATATTTCTTGTTTCCTGGCTCATTGCCTGTTTTGGGGTCGACAAATCGGATCATTCGTTCCGCAAGTCATTGGCACAGGTTTTACATCAGATGCCTTTCCTGTCACAACCCACCCATTTTCCCAGGCTTAAAACTGGCACTGAAGATGTCCTGGGTCTCCAGTGGCGCCAGTATTACTGTACGTAGGGGTTCGAACCCCTGACCCTGCAATCAGCAACCCTGAGCCGCCATTGCACTCCTGTGCCACTACTGTATTATTATTATTATTGTTGTTGTTGTTGTTGTTGTTGTTGTTTTTGTTGTTCAGAAAAAAAAAACCTACACTTCTACACATAAAGATGATGTCCTTGACTTTGAACTTGGCACTGAGTCAGGAGAGCACATGGTTGCCTTCCATGGAAGCAAGCTGATAATGGGTTTTCTAGAATCCATTTGTGTTTTGTTTAGATTTCCTAACCCCCCCCCCCCCCTTTTTCCCCCCCAACTTGGTTTATACCATTAATTGCTTTGTCTCGATTCTTGAGGTTCTGGAGTTGATTCAATTAGTGCACATAGTCCTACCTTATTAGGCTCCATGTATTGCAATTTAGTGAGAATAACACTTATGGGAATTTTCATTCGGCATTGCCGCTTAGAGGATAATACATACAAGCCATAGCGCTATGACCGCCTGCCTAATATTACGTAGGTCCTCTCTTTTGACACAAAAATCTGTGTGTTCTGACACCTTTCTATCATAACCGGCATTGACCTTTTTCATCAATTTGATCTAGAGTAGCTCCTCGAGTTAGAGTAGCTCCTCTATTGGATCGGACTACATGCGCCAGCCTTCGCTCCCCATGTGGCATTAGTACTGTAAGCCTTTTCCACCCATGATCCTGTCGCCAGTTTTCCTTCTTTGAATCACTGCAGACCAGGACCATCCCACAAAATCTGAAGGTTCGGAGTTTCTCCAAGTCATCTAGAGACCACAATTTGGTGCTCGTCAACGTCACTCAAATCCTTATATGCCTGCCCATGTCTGCTGATTCCAAAATATCAACTTCAGGGGAAAAAATGTTCACGAGCTGCCAAATATATCCCACCCAGTTCCACATGCCATTGCAAAGAGATTATTGTACCTGTAGCTACTGTGACAAGAGGCACAAGTCCTCCAAGGCTCACTGATTCAGCGAGGGCTGGTCCTCTGACAAGGTTAATGCTGCTTCTGATGGAAAGGTGGCAGAACACACAGGGCATCGCTGGTTTGGTGGCAAAAGACGTCCCCTTCTACTTAATAATATATACGGGTGGTCATGATATTTTGGCCTGATCTGTGTACATTTGTGATCGGACATTTTATTTATTTTTTTTTTCAAAAAGCCTATGAAGGACCAAAACATGTCATTTTTCCATGTAGCTTCTCTGTAAGAAATGACTTCCCTCTAAAATAAATGAGACCCAGTTTCAGCCCTAGCTCATCCCATGCTCTCTTTCGTCATCGTAAGGTGAGTCACAGCTTAGAAGTGTTACGAGCATCTCTTTACTTGTGCCTTATGGCCAGGGCATGACTCTAGTACCAGACTAAAGCTAGTGCTAAATGAAACACTCAGCTAAGCTGTAAGCTATCCACGCTATAACTCGTTCCCGTCACCGGCTGAGCGAGAGCTGGAGAAGAAGAAGAAGAAGAAGAAGAGACAGGAATGACTTTTCCCTGCCTGCGGCCATGTAATGACGTTAGCTAATTTACTCGAATCAAATTAGCTAGCTGGCGTGCGTACGTGGTTAGCCAGCGGCGGCAGTCAGCGATTGCTGGTCAAAAGTGATTTCTGAAAAACGCCCCCCAACTCTTTCCCCTCAACCTTTGCATATACATTAGCTGATTATACAAATTACATCCGCTTATTATTATTCAGTAGCACGTCAGAGCAGGTTTACAAATCTGCAGAACACAGAACGGACCATTTTTATTTATTTTTTTTAATCATCAGACATGATTTCGGCAGAGTGGATTGTGGGATAATTAAGACCGTGGGAATGATAAACACATCCTTAGAAATCAGCCTTGCAAAATAAGGGTTGCGTATTTTGGCTGCATTCCAAGGCTTCCGGGTTTTTTTTTTTTTTTTTTAAATCTAGACGGCGGTTATGATGTTAGCGGCTGAGAAAGGCAGCCTGGGAACGAGACGCAACTAAACAAGTTAGGCTTCTGTCAAAGATGGGGATCCTGTTAAACGTTCAAGTCAAACCGAGACTTTTGCATTGTGCAGAATGACAGAACACAGACTCCCTGTATTTCTTTATATGATCACCTGCTACACTAAAGCACTTATCCCAGCTTTTCACTAGTGCTTGGACACCGTCAGTATTCCTCAGCATGCCAGAAGCTCTGGCCTCCCAGGAACTCCTTTAATGGGACAAACGTGGAAATGGCTTGGAGAGAGGTCAGGGCTGTGCGGTGGATGTGGAAATAACTCCCAGCCGGGTTCCTGTAACGTGCAAGTGGTGTTGGTGAATAATTGTGTGTACAGTTCCCACAGACAGATGTGTTGCTTCCCTCCGAGTGGCGCAGTGGTTAAAGCGCTCGCCCTATCATCCGGAGATCGCTAGGTCGAATCCCGGGTGGTGCTGTAACCTCTCGCAGCCGGAGGTCCAGAGAGAGCTGATTGGCCGAGCTCTCTCAGAGGGGAGGGATGAGAGGTACATAGTGCTCCGACATTAATCACGGCTCTACAGCCAGTCAGGGGCGTCTGTGAGCTCGCGCAGCGGAGGGAGCGGATAGCGCCGTCCTCCGAGTGTGTTACGCCGCCCCCAACGGTGCGCGAGCGAGCAGTTCGAAAAGATGCGGTCGGCTGGCGTCACGTGGTTCCGAGGAAACACGTGATAGTCTTCGGCCCTCCCGGCTGAGTGGTAGTAGTAGCCTTAATGTGGGAGCGCCCCCTAGTGACGGGGAGGAATTGGACACGACTAAATTAGGGAGAAAATCGGTGAAAAATCCCCCCCTAAAAAAATTTTTTTAAAAGATGTGTCGCTTCCAGCAATTTGTCCGTTGATCAGGCGTTCCACTGAATCGTTATGGATGTACGGCCTTCTTTAAAACGTTTGCACGTCCAGATGTTTTCCTGCGGCTAAGCGTCTCATCACCGTTCTGTGCTGGAAGTCTTCTGCAAATGTCAATCACTTTTACACCAGAAATTTCATCACATGTCCCGGTTTGACTTGAACACCCCTCGTCTCTTTTTTTTTCGTATCTCGTTTAAACTTACTATAGGTCTACACATACTATATGAAACATCACATCACTTTTCTGTTTATATATACGAAAAGTATTCTAAGCCCCCCGGGGTGGGGGGGGGGAATCCCTAATGTATAGGATTTTGAGAGTGTCTCAAAAGAATTGTTGATTTCGTTGCAGATTTAATGAGGTCTCTGGTGAAGATGTCCATATTTGGTGTGCTGGTCTACAGGGGGGTTATTTTTAAAAGCACACTCTTACCTGTGCAATTCCCCTGATAGCCACTCCACTCACCATGCCACGGTTGCTTCTAATGGAGAACAAAAGCAGAAAAAAGAAGGGGTGGGTGGGGGGGGAGCATTGTTCCTTCTCTCTCTAGCACATTTCATTTCACTTCACGAAAAGAAAAAGGAAACGATGATGACGAGGAAAATGGTGATTTCAGACCACAGGAACAATTAATGAATTAAGCAAACCTGAAAGAAAACTGACTTGAAATGCGTAATTTCATTATTTCATTCAAAATACACTCTCCATTAAGATATTCTTAATTGTTATGCCAAGTCAAGTCTAATTATTAGTTTGAATATGAAAGTTTGTCTCGCTTCGAAGTTGTATTTTCTGAGATAATTGTACAGTAGTTTGAATAAAAGTTTAATAAAAAAAAAAAAAAACAATCTTTACATTTACCACAATCCTCCACTAATCTCTTTTAATCCAATTAAGCCAAAATTAGTTTCAGCTTTTTTTTTTTTGCTCATTCACTGGATAAAAGGTTTCGACCCGTCAGCCTCTAGCCACGCCCACATCCCCGGTTCAGACCAACGAGCTACGTGAATGCCAGAGAATTACATCATCCCACTTCCATAGCGATGTAATCTGACCTAAACACGGCTGACGGCAGACACTTTTATGTAAAGTTTATGTAATCCCACCGAGTTGCATCATTACATCGTTGCATCGCTAATGATAGAATTGTAACCTTCATTTAAAAGTGTATAACATCATTTTAAATCCTTGCTCTTAAAAAAAAAAATCGTATTTACAAACGATTCTTTTGAAAAATGCTCGAAAAGAAGAAGTCCTTGACGGGTTTTTTTTTTTTTTTTCATCTTCGTATGCTGGATATTCTGACAATTTGGAAAGCAATTTTAAGGTATGAATGTAGACCTTATCAACTGTTCACCCAAGGACGCCAGCGCCCCCGACTTCAAAAGTCATTCGTCATGAGGCTCGGTTCGTTTCAGCACTGCAGGGGGGCTGACTGGTGTATTTTAATGAACAGGTGTTAATTTAGTGCACGAAACTCCTCCGGTCTCTGGTCTGGTCATTACAAGCCTCTTTGCCTGAGAAAATGCCACAATACCTTGCTGTGGTAAAGACCTTGCTGTGTCCATCTTGGGATCCAATTAGGAAAAGATGTGTCACTGCCGGTCTCCGGAGCTGCCTGTCATCTTCGGTTAAAAAAAGAAAAGGCATTTTTTTTTGCAGCAGCAGTCCGTGGCCTCCGTCAGTCCTGCACCTGATGACACCAGGATTACACCAGAAAATACTCACTGACTGGACAGCCACTCTTTCACTGCACCATAGAGTCCTGCTTCCTCACCCCCCCCCCCCCCCGTCTGTTTGGGGGAGGTGTGGGGTGCTGGGTTCACGAACAATAAAAACATGCCATTCTATCTCCCCTCTTCAAGCCCAGTCGCCTCATTCGAAGCATATTCAGTCTCAATCTTCCACATGAAACTACTGACCTTTATAGCAGCCGCGCGCTCCTATCTGCGGTATAATGTGCTATGAGATCCATAAAAGGATTTCTCACAGATTTAGATGTTCCCCTAAGTCAAATAGAGTGATACCTCCGTCGTTCTACTGGATGACTTTACCAGCTCACTTCCTCCAGATTTATCTTGGGTTCTCATCAGTTCTACGCAGCTGCCCAGGTGTGGACGTGGCTCACTGTGGAATTGGAAGGAGCGGGGAAAAAAAAAAATCTCATCTCGGGATCACCGGTGTTATGGATATTCTGCGTAGCGGCTGTGGATCCGCAGGTTAATAAATATTTCAGGGCTGTAATCTTGGGGAGATGTTAATGTTCCTCCCCTGCCCAGGTATAACCAAATTGTCCTGCCGTGCAGAGAAACGTTTAATTATTGCATACACAAGGTGGCGAAATGAATTCTTGAAAATCGGGCAATGCTAATAGTTAATTGTTGGCGCGCGTGCTAAGACGACGACGCTACCTGTAGTTTAACATGCATAGTTTACTGTACATAGGCGCAGTAAACCACATACTTAGTGTGACCATGTTGTTTCACGGAGTCGTAAAATACCCTCATTTGTTCCCTCTTTATGAGCAACAACATAGAGTTTTAACTTGATTTTTAGCTTCTCAACCCGAAAAAGATTTATTACACGAATGTCATTGTGGCTAGAGATGTGCATTAGGAATGGAATCTTGAGGGCACCCTAGATTAAAAAAAAAAAAGTCCTTTCTTTTGCAGATGACATGAGTACAAGAAATATGGCGCCATACTACTATCTACTACCCATCAGCACCTACACATCACACGACCCCACTGGTCAGCCAGGATACAGCATCCCTACACCTTGGTCAAGGCCTCAACAGTGGTAAATTGTTGGTGCTGGGGCTTGAACCCCCGACTGTCCGGTCACTAACCCAGAGACTTAACCGTTTGAGGCACTACTGCCCTTTAATTTGTCATATTTCAGGTTTAGGCTGTTTTTTAGGTTTTTACACTATTGTATTTCTTGGCCCTCCAACCCCTGACAGAACACTAAACACAAACATCGATGCAGCAGATTCCCTTTTTTTTACATTCAGGAAGCCTGAATTGCTCAGTGTGGAGGGGTAAGAGTTGGCCAGTAACCTCTAAGAACTTAATTCGTTAACATAATGGTGTGTTCATTGCAGTGAATTGCTTGCAACATCTTGTGTGGATTGGTTAGGGTTTTGTATGGGACTGGGGTGGGTCAGTGGGATTTGAGAATCTTTCAACAGGAGTCTTTGGGACTGGTTAAACGTTCAGTAATTGCTAGTGAGATTGGATAAACTTTCAAAAGGTATTGGTGGAATTGGTTAAACCTCCATTAGGAGCGGGTGCGATTGCTGAAACGTTCTGTACAGTAGGGGCAGGAAGGATTGGTCAATTCTTTTTGTACATTTTTGAGAGTGGTTGGGTTGAATTCGAAGTGAATGGGATTTCTGTTACTTTGTGCAAGACTGGAGTGGTGTGGAAGTGTGCAGGATGAGTGGGATTTTCTGTGGGAGAGTGGGAGGGATTGGAGCATTGGAGGGATTGCTCAGACTTTCTTTGAGATCGGGTGGAATCGGCCGGGCTTGCTTTGTGACTGCGAGGGATTGGTGAGACTTTCTGCCGGATTGGGTGGGATTGGTCTCGCTTGCTGTGGGAGTGGGTGGGATTCCTCGGGCTTTCTATGAGATTGGTTGAGAATGGTCTTGTTTGTTTTTGGAGCGGGTTCCTGTAGTTCCTATAGGTTTCTATAGTTCCTCAGACTACAGAAACTGGGATTAAAGCATAGTGACATTAGTCGACCCTGCCCCTGAGAGATGTAAGCAAGTTCTCAACGGATATTTGATAGTTTAGAACTCATTAAAGGTTTTTAAGAGTCATTACAGAATGGATGTTGCGGACATGAAAGACACTAAACATTACAACTTAAATTTGTCGAAAAAAAAATGTATTGCCTCATAATTTAATAACATTTTTAAATAAACCTTAAAATGGTACCAAATGAATATTTGAAGGCAAAACCTTCAAATCCTCTAACCTCCTTTCATCCTCTAGTTATTCTATATATATATATATATTCAGTATGTATGGTTATGGCTTTGAACTGCAGTAAGATACTGTTGAAATGCTTAATGACTCGAAACCTTCTGTATACTATTTAATGATGTGATTCAGAGATTGCTCAGGAAGTCCACATTTCTGTTCTTTCCCAGCAGGTAAAACACCCGAGGCAAGAGATCAGCAACGTATAACACACTGATCAGCGGAATTAAGCATTTTAGGTGCTGGGACAACGTTAGAATCTTTGGATTGAGAAAAAGATTGGCATGGTGAGACCGAGTGTCTGATGATAAAGTGTTGGGAATGGCTGATGCTATCCATCGACGCCGTTTTCACATGATGAAAGCCGGACAGAAATGCCAGACATGCCAGAAAATGTCAGGAGAAATGTAAGCAAGTTCTCCTTGTTGACACATTCTATCATCAGGTGTTTGCATTTTTGTTTCCTGGAATTCATTGCTTCGGTTTGGCTTTTACACTGATGGAATCTAAGGAACTTAAATGCATCCGCCAGTTCCGATTAGTGATTTGTTTATTATGCTGGAACAGAAATCAATCCAGTGATGAAATTGCAGCTTCATGAATGATGCTACCTGTTTGCCTAGTCCGGGAGGTTTTTCCCCCGTGTTCGACTGAGCAGGCATTCGGGGATTCTGGGATTGGACAGTGACGTGCAACTCGAGGCGCTGCAGACATCTTTCACGCACTGCTTGTTATGATGGAATTCAAAGTGCAACGACTTTATTTTACTTTTAGCTTTAAGGAACAACAAAAATATCGGCCCGGTTTGCCAATTATCAGTATGAAGAAATTTGACGTACATCATGTTTTCTTACAATTGTTAAGTGACGCATCAAAAACAGCCCTCAATTCCCACTGATTTGGAATCTTCTGTTCTGCAGATTGCCTGATGTATTGCTTGTAGACGAGCGCCACTGACTCGTCTTTGTAACTTTGAACGTAACCTGGACCTGCACTTCTGCCCCTCTGTCCTCTTCTTCAGATAAATACAGTAGATGTGGTGTAAAATTGCTTTGTAAAAACATAACTCTATGGAAATGTTCCATAGTATTATGTTGAAAAAGAAATGCATGAAATAAGGTTTCAAAAAAATCAATTCCTGTACAACTGCAGTAAAGTAGAATAGATATGATTTAAGTTCACGCAACAAGCATTCGGTAGCTGCGACACCCGAGCTCAGTCAGTGTTCACTCGTCCGGGCGTCCTGCTGTGGAGAAGCCTTTGGCTCCAAAAAGTGAGAGAGAGAGAGAGATCATTATTGGACCATAATTAAGCTCTGGTGAACTGAGCGCTCCTCGCTTTCTTCTTTCCACGCTTGTTGTTCAAAGGCAAAAACTCGATCATTGCGTTTCATGCAGCTTTCGTCTGTAGTCTCATCGGCAAACACGAGCAAATCGAGCTTAAAACTGATGATTTCTTCACCAACCAATAATGATTTTTTTTTTTTAACATTTCTCATTTTCTCAATATAATTACACAGTGTTAAAAGTATCTGTAGTTTCTTCTCTGTGAGTTCAGTGTGCGCAAATCGAAATATCCGTGTAGGATTTTTTTTTTTTTTTAGTGTTTAGAAAATCGCCCTTAAACACAAAAACCTGCTTGTTAAAAAAGTTTTTAAAAAACATTTTTTTTTTTTGATTGATTTTGAATAGCACTTGATCCAGCACATTCAATTATTTTACTTTAACATAGCTAAGTTACATTTGAGGTGCTGACTCCTTTATCCTTTACGGCCTTATCCTGTACCTTGGACAGAGTGCCAATCCATCACAGGGCACAACAATTGTCTTAATATATCCAAGATACACTAGTATATTTTATTAGTATATATATTTTTTTATTTAATGAATTGTTCTCTAAAAGACAGAATTTGAGTGATAAGCTGACTGAGCACTTATCTTCTTTTCTAGTTAACCCTTTAATTCATTTATGTCTCTTTTTTATACTTTAGTATATAAGCTATACGATTTAAATCACCTTTACAGTAAATCACTTAAACATTGATGTAAATCAGTGTAAAAAAAAATCTGTAGGTCTTTAGGCGGCTGATTGTTTAAAAACAAAAAATAAAATAAAAATAAATAAATTATTTAAAGCTCATTGATCACCTTAGATTGTTTTGTTTGTTTGTTTGTTTGTTTGTTTGTTTTTGGACGAGAATTGTTTTTACCTCTTTGTGTCAAGCAGCAATTCTAATCCATGTAATTATTTTTTTATGTTTTTAAATTAAAACATTTCTGATTTCTTAAAATTTCTGGATTCTTGTTTAAAAAAAAATTTTAAACAATATTTCAAGCAGAAAATTTTAGCCTTATTTTTGCTCTTTTTTTTAATTAATTTATTTTGTAATACTTTATATTACTTTATAATAAATTTAGACAGAATTCAAAATTCATATTACATGCATTTTTATATAAAAGTAATATATATATATATATATATATATATATATATTATATATATATATATATATATATATATATATATATATATATAATATATATATATAATTTAAGCATGAAAATGATAATTTGTCGTTTCAGCCATAAATAATTAAATAATTAATTCATAATAATATTATAATAAATAATTCAGTCCTTGATTGATGTTCCAGATAAAGATGGTGTTCCTTCTAAATAAAAAGGGGAAATTGTTGTAGACTTTAAAGGAATGACACTGTTAGTGAATTAATTAATAGTCGTAATTATGTCTTCAAGCACCAAGTCATTTTTTTTACGGCTATTCGTGGAAAAAGAATGGAAGGGATATCAGGGTTTTCGTCAATAAGTCCAATAAGCGCTTGGGTGAAGAAATTAATAAAAGTCCTTTAATAACTCGACTAAATCATAGAAGATACAAGCAGATATGTGTTTCTAGCCTCCACCCGGGTGTCATATTTATGCATTTAATATTAGCCTTAAATTGCATCGCATCGTTTTTGCAGCGAAGGACATCCATCTCCGCGTTATATATGGTAGGTCATATGTCAATATGTCAATATGTTCGGCTGATAATGCACAAGATACGCACTGACGTCAACTTGACACACAGCCATGTCATAAACGATGATATAATACACATCATCCATCAGGTCTTTGCACCCAAGTGTGCTCGTTGCATGGTTTGACCAACACTTCACTAATCTCAGTGCATTTGTAGACACAGGTTTATGAAAGGAGGACATTTCACAATGTGATGTATATGTGTATATGTGTGTGTGTGTGTGTGTGTGTGTGTTTCGACGAGGAGCTTTGATCTTATTTCATTTCGGTCTTATTGCATTTCATTTGCGTAAGTCTCAAGAGACACATTCAGGCTTTTCAAGAGTGCTGAGTTACGAAAATGAAATGAAATTAAAAAGGAAAAAAAAGGAGGGGGGGGGGGCAAAATGGAACATAAAAGGAAGACACATGCATGTATTATATCACACTCAAATCACATGTGCATATTAAAACCTAATGCAGACTATGAGAACAAAACAAAGAAGAAGGGAAAAAAAAAGATAGCGGAGTGGTTTGATTGCTCTTGCTGTCCCTACTGTGTGTGTGTGTGTGTGTGTGTGTGTGTGTGTGTGTGTGTGTGTGTGTGTGTGTGTGTGTGTTAATGGAGACTAAGCATGCCTAATATACCTTAAGCATAATGGCTCATCGACAATCCCCTCCAGGCAGACTGCATATGTTTCACTGTGGATTCAACCCGAGGATGAAAGCACGCTTTAAAGAACACTAGTCCTGATAATCCCTAAGTGTGTGTTCTTCCTCGCCCTGCGGTGATGTGTGCAAATCAGGGAGTAAATACAAGTACTTTCATCGCTCAGCTTCTCCTTTTGAAATGCATCTAAGAGTTCAAAAAGGGATAAATACTGACTCGGAAAGAGCACTAAGGTAAACTTACTTGCTGAGCTAATCGCTGAATTTGGAAGGGAACGTGGAGCATATTAGGGTTTCATCACGACTTGCTAATTAAAAAGGGAACAAAATGCTTGAGGGTGTGCCGTTGTAGGAAACTAATCAACAACCGCATGGTCATATAATCAAATCTGGTTCCTTTGACCATGTTGATCTCTCTTCTATCGTAGGTTTTATTTCCTTTTCTACCACATTAATTATTGAATTAATAAATTAATAAAAAATTTTTTTTTTTTACTTTTTTGGCACATGGTAATATTCGTCTATTTACTGATGTAGAACAGCCAGCAAATCACTTACTAATGGTATTGATATTGTAATAATTGCTATAAAATGGAATGTAATTTCATAAATAATTATAACCTCTATGTCTCTCTCTCTCTCTCTCTCTCTCTCTCTCTATTTTCTCTCTTTTTTTCATCAACGTCTTTATATAGCATTTGGCCTCGCTAGAAATTATGAGTGATTCTTTCTCCAATAAGCTTACTGTACGTCTGAATAATAGATATTTTAAAAAAACAATAGAAATATTTGAATACTTGTTTTTTTTTATTTTTTATTTACACTTGTTTTTATAACATATTTTAAATCAATTTTATTGTTAAATTCTACGTCTTTACTACTATAAACCACGTTACTGATTCATAATGCATTACACCAATTTCTATAAAGTGCAATACATTTTACAAGTCAGTAAAACACGCGTAAAAGTGATCGACATTTACAGAGGCCTTCACGCACCGTATGGTGATGAGACCCGTGGCCCGATGAGATCCCGGCTGAGGGAGCTCGGAGCCCACTGCAGTTGTTCCTGTGAACACTGAAACCGTGAAAGTTGGCGGACAACTTGTCGCCGACTTGCGGAAGTGGCGCATCTTACATAGAACAATCAAACGTTTTTACAGTACTCTTAGAACTGTGCTCTGTTACTCCGCACGATCACAAAAGTCCCGGTTAGACTTGAACGACACATGAACATTTTTATACATACAAAACAAACATTTTCATTCCATATGGTGTCCGGCTAGCAAAACGCATACGCATTTAAAAGCTAAAAATAAAGTCCATGGTTGAAAATACATAACGTGATCAAACGCTATATGACCGAGATTCACCCCAAGGCCACTGAGGGTAATGCTAGACACGGAAAGTCCGCTAAGTGGCACAAATCCGCTATAATGGACTGGGAAGTTCAGCGTGAAGAAGCTGATTTAAGACGTGACGAGTTCTTCCCGGTCTCAGGTGTTGGCTCTCTCCCACGCTTGCGGTTGTGTGGAAATGAATCAGGTCTTTATTACCTTCTCCAAGGCTGCTGCTGCTGCTGCTGCCGCCGCGCTCGCGCTTCATCCCTCTCTCCGTGTAGTCTTAGCTGCCGATCGAATGCGGTCATATTGAACACGCCATAAAGCCTTCATAAAAGTCAATCACTGCAGCTCTTTATGTTGGAGTCAAACGGCTGCTTGCTGGTGGTGGCAGAGGGATAAATAAAGAAACTGAAGTGTAAGGTTGCAAATAGAGATGTGGGACGAATGAGTGAGTGCGAGATAAAAAAAAAAAAAATTTTTTTTTTAAAAAGGTGAATTGATGCTGTTTTATAATGGCTGTGTTTTTCTGGGTGAAAAAAAAACAACCACAACAACGCAAAAACAGGGCTTACTTTTTGCCTGAAAACACATGCAGGATAAAAGCTAGTTAGAATTAAAGCTAGCTAACACACCACATAATGTGCGGTAGCTGCTAGCTTGTTCAGAATGGTAACAATGGTAAACAGCAACAAAATGCTCGAAGGTGTGCCGTTATAGGAAACTAACCAACAACCGCATGGGATGATGAAATCTGGTTTCTTTTACCATGTTGATTTTTCTATTATTGTAGGGGTTTTTTTTGTTTGTTTGTTTGTTTGTTTTTAGATGTTTATTGGGTGTTTCATTTTCTTTCCTACCACATTAATTATTAAACATAATTTTTTTTTTTTTTTTTTACTTTTTAAAGAGTGGCACGTGGTAAATATTCATCCTTTTAATGGTGTAGAACAACCATGATGGTTCTTAGTTAAAAGTTCCAAGTCTTGCAAACAAACAAACAAACAAACAAACAAACAAACAAACGTTATGTCTGGTGTTACTCTGTTGTTCGGCTCAGGCAAATATGGAGAAACCAGCAAAAAAAAAAAAAACAAAAAAAAAAAAAGGATGTGAGGCTACAACAACAAACGATGGGAAGCAAACAGGAGATGGTTTAGTGGTGACTTGATGGAAGCCTTCTGGACTTTATGTAGTTGGGAATTCTCAGTGAGAGAGACTTACCCCTGCATGCTTCCACAGGAATACACAAGACGCTTAAGGTGCTAGCAACACCGCGGTTTCTTCGTGCTAGCAGAAAACGACAAAAGTCGCACAGGGCGAGGCAAGTGAAGCTTCATTTGTGTACCGTACTGTTAAACATGAACTCGGTTCCAAGAGCACCAACTGTCTTGTTAAGCTCGGCAGGGCTTTGGTTCATGATTCAGTCGTAGTGAAGAATATGCGGAGACTAAATGAAAGCTGAGATGATTACAATGATTTCATTTGGACCGGCGTCTGTGCGGGATTTTTTGGATGATCTGTCCCCAACTCAGAGTGAGCCTCTGTATTCCTGTGAGTTCCCTAACTATGAGAACTATGCCTCAAATTAGGGAAATAGAAAAAATGTGTCCATCTCTGTCTGTGTCTGATGGAAAGTGCAAAGCAAATGGCATACGTCATGCTCTGATGAAATGGCTGAAAAGGGACGTCCCGGATGTCGGACACATCACAGCCTAGGCAAGAGGATGACGCTTTGGAGCACTTTGGAAAACGCTACTCCGTTTACCAGTGATTGAGCAGCGCCAAGAATCGCATTCTGCATGCCTTGAACTTGCCTTGAATGGTGTCAAATTCTGTGTCGTTTGCACACAATAGACTCTCTCTCTCTTCATCCAGCTGTTGATCATCTCCTGCAAACCTGGCACGCTCTTACTTCATACGTCATGTGTCCCTTTGGGAGACTTTTCCTGTGGCACTGAAAAGGATTTGTGAAGAAAAAAACGGGAGATGCTGAGATTTACATCAGGTTGTGAAAAAAAAATAATAATAAAAAAAAACCTGGAGAAATCAAAGATCTTCATCACAAATGTTCATGAGGATGTTTGACAATTCAAAATGAAGATGTTTCAGAGGAAACCCAAAACCTTTTTTTCTTTCTTTTTTTTGAATGCAAGACAAATGCTTGAGAAACTGGTGTCAACACAAAGATCCAAGCAGCAAGAGGACTTCGTGAAGGTCTATGACTCAATGTCAGTGTAGACACCGATCAGCGGTTTGATTTCTCCGTTGGATGACCTCGCCTTAACTGACCTGGAGCAAGTGGTGCAAGTGGCGATAACCTCAAAAGGACAGGGATCGTCAGTACGGATCAGTGCCATGAAGAGTTCCACGATAGCCAGGAGGAAATGAAGAAAGCCAGAAAGAAATACCACGGAATCCAGCAGCGAGAAGTGGGTGGCGGGTTTCTAAAACACAGGGAAAGCCAGCTTGATCAGCATGTTCGGGATTGTCTCATTTTTCCCGAGTGTGCCAGGCTCAAATGCCTTTGTAGAGAGGATTTTCTCCCTGATGACCATTAAATGCTCAGACTTATGAAAAACCATGCAGCACAGAGCTAATAAAAAGAATGAACTTCAAATATCTGTGAGCTGTGACTTGTCATTTAAGGACTTCTCTCTCTGGCGGTACAAAAGGGGAAAAAAAAGGGCTGCTTGAATCAGTCAATAGCCGTAAAAAAAAAAAAAAAAAAATCTGTTGGAAAAGCAGATTTGGTGAGTCATGCCCTTCTTTACTTCTTTATTAAAACTTAAAAGTATTATTTATTTATTATTATTTATTTATTATTTATTTATTTATTAATACTACAGGTAAAATCACAAACTGTGATTTGTTTTATCATACGTATATTCTGAAGTCTACTCACATAAACCTTTATAATGATGCATGTTTTTAGTTATAGTTATATAGACAGATGGAAGTTTTTTTTTTTTTTTTGCATGTTCGGTTAATGAGAAAATGAGAAAACACTTGTACATCCTGTACATCCCACCTCTCCCGGAAGTTCTGGGAGCCTCCTGCATATTTGTAGCAACTCCATGATGTCTGTAAATCATACACAATATTCTGGAAATTGACGTTTTAGAGCAACTGAGCAAGCGAGCGAATGAGAGAGAGAGAGAGAGAGAGAGAGAGGGCGCATCCTGGTTCATCTCTCTTTCTGTCAGTGAACCTTTCGCTTCTCTTCGTGGCCAGGCTTTACATTGTAATATATTCTAACTCTCTCTCTCTCTCTGTCAGTTCAGTTGAGAGTCCTGCAGCGCCATGGCAGAGTAATAAAAAGAAATATAAAATGCACTTAACCTCGGGGTAAAATGTACCCCTGCCTTATATCAATAAAAAATAATGACAGTTTTGCTCGCTGCGCTGTTTACAACAGCGGCTTTCAGATTGCACACTGTGTGCTAAATGACTGTAAAAGACATTAAGGTAAGTTTAACAGCATCATCACTTCTTTAGTATTTGATGGCTAATGTGACTTAGACTTAAAATAAAATAAAGCTGCTACATCGGTGGTTGAAAGTTTGTGAACCCCTCTTTACGTGTGACCCGAAGCGTCCGATTTTTACACGAGCGTCCTAAAGTCCTAAATGCAGGTGAAGATAACCCAACAAAACAAATGAGGCAAAATACATACAATAGATTATTGATTTATTTATGAATAAATGAGTTGTGTGGTTAGCTTACAGCTACAGCTAATTACCAGAGGTGCTAAATCTTATCGCTAGTTACCGAAGTGGTTGCAGAACCTTATTGCTTGTTCCCAGGCCTACTAGTTTATTGTTAGTTAATAGAGATGCTAACTTACATCTAAGTTACCAGAACGCTCCTTATTGTTTGTTAACAAGCTGCCGGCCTCTTTGGTTGACAGAGAGCCAAATCATTTTCGCTAGTTAAAATAACTGTAGCTAATTGTTTATTAGCAGTGGTGCTAGCTGACTGTTTTTTTTTTTCTTCTTCTCTTCTTTTCTGACAGAGCTGAAACATATTTGCTAGGTAAAACAGAGATGATCCAATTGCGTTTGTTTTGTTTTTTAATTCCAGAACTGCTAGCTTGTTGCTAGTTATCAGGGGTAATGATTTGTTGTTGGTTGACAGAGCTGCTGGCTTATTGCTAAAAAAAAAAAAAAGAGAGAGATTTTGCAGGTTAACAGAGCTAAAACATATAGCTAGTTAAAATGGCTGCAAGTTAACTGTTTATTACCAGAGCTGTTATATGATAGCCAAATACCAGAGCTGCTAAGCTTATTATTAGTAAGGACACTGTCATCTTGTAAAATGAACAGAAAAACAGAAAGAAAGAAAAAAAATCTAAGAAACTATCTATTAGCTGTTGGATAATAGAGCTGTTCAGAGAGTCATCAAGGTGAGTTGATTTATATACAATGGAACCTCGGATTGCGAGTAACGTGGTTTACGAGTGTTCCGCAAACCGAGCAAAGATTTTTAATACATTTTTAATCGGAACCCGAGCAAGTATTAGTTTACGAGCGCCGAGTATCACGTATCACGCATGCGACTCTTATTTTGACACCAAACGTCACTCTCTCACCTTCCCCCCTCTTCCCCCCAATAACACGCTCGGTGTCAAAATAAGAGTCGCATGCGTAATACATGATACTCGGCGCTCGTACACTAATACTTGCTCGGTTTCCGACCAAAAATTTATTAAAAATCTTTGCTCGCTTTGCGGAACACTCGTAAACCACGTTACTCGCAATCCGAGGTTCCACAGTGTGTATATTATAATATGTGCTTCTTCATTGGCCTAACTGTGCCTGGAAACAGCTACTAGGTCTAGAATAGCTTAGCTGCTGCCTCAATGCTAAATGGTGAATTTTTATTTCAATATTAGTATTTTTAGATTAGTATTATATTAAAATTTGTATTTCCTCTTTTTAAAAGGTTTTATGGCCGTTAGCTGCTCCGTAGCTAGCTTTCAGTAGTGTAAATCAGGAGTGTATAACATTATCCTTATTTTCCAAAATTGTAAAAACAAACATCATACTTATTTCTGTAAACAGCTGCTAGCTAAGTGCTAGTTAAGAAACTGAGTGTGAGCGTTTTCTTTGCATCAGGCTGATTTCATTCTGTCAATAACAATAGCTACGCTATTGACTTTATTTAAGTGATATACGGACAAACAGATCCGCTAGCTCTTAGCTAATTGTCTTGCTGTTAGCAAGAAAACGGATGTTATCAGAGTACAGATAACTCCTCGTTGGCGGCTCTGCCTTATTCAAAAAGATGAGTTTGCGGCTCGTAGTCATTTCACAGCTTTGATTTTCGTTAGAATTAAAGATGCGGGGCGGTTCTTCAAGTTATATGCGCATCTGTCCAGTATGGATTTCGTCTGGCCAGGCTTTCAAATCAAGTCACTCGGAATGAAGGGGGAAACAGGAGAAAGGCCCATCGATACGTATTAATCTTTAAAGGCTGCAGGTCTAATTTGTTTCGCAGCTCCTTTGCTTAATACTATAAAGAGACACCAGTGGTAGAAAAACGGACTCAGGAAGCTGTATTAGGTTTCTCTGACACACACACAACCTTCGCTGCACCGCTTCCTGTCGACACGCGATCCTGCCAGAATCTATGGGAGACGGGTTGTTATCCTCGAAGCCCACGCAGACGCATCATCCATCAACTTCAGCTACGTTTGCCTGTACTTTATGGCTGTCTTGAATTCAGCAATGCAACAGCAAAAAGATGAGAAATAAAAATAAATGAATAAAAAAAAGTGTAAAAAATGCACAGAAGGATAAAAATGTTTCACGTTGCACTGCAGAAGAGCGTAGAACGTTCAATCAGCCGCGTTCATCTTTTCCTGAATTAAGTAACCCTGTACGAGCTTTCGCAACAGAGCCGCAAATCCTTTTCATCTTTTTTTTACTCCCGCTGCTTGTTTTTTTTTTTTTACGTCCGAAAGGCGTCCGAATGGAAAAGGGTTTGCTGACGGGAAGACTCGGCTGATGAAAGGTAAAAGCCTGAGCACTATCGCTCGCTCTTTGAACCGCTTCCCCGCTGTTGTGTTTTGCACAATTGCATAAGACGCCGAGCACAAATAACGGCATTTAAAAAAAAAAAAAAAGGGGGGGGGGGGGGATGGGGAGAAGAAAAAGATGAGGATGATGGAAAAACCCAGAAGCGAATGATGCAGGTTTCATCATGCTGTCAGTCCTGACGCTGAAGTTGAAACACGCTTTACTGTCCAGAGAAATGTAAATAAACGTGTCTCGCAGTTAGACGTGACCGGGTAGAGTGACCCGTGATAAATATTACAGTGCGGAACTGAAATGCAAAAGCGCTCAGGGCAATTAAAGCAGCAAATCTTTCCAAAAATATCTCATTAAGTACACTTCCTGTGACAAGCAATTTAACACTCAGGATAAACAGCAACTCATTGCTACTTATTACTTTTATTTGTTTACTTGGTTATTTTAATGCTTATAATTTGGTCTCTATTATGCGTTATTTATTATTTAAAAATTTTTCTTTACTTGTTTTAACGATTATAATAATGTCATATTTTGCCATTTGAATTTATAATTTATTTATTATTCATTTTGTTTGTTAGCGTATTAATATGTTTGACCATATGTTATGCCTTATTTTATATATATATATAAAAAGATGAATAAAAATGTCTAAAAAAAATTATATATTTTTTTAAATTTATATAAAAATTATATATATATTTTTTTTATATTTTTTATTATATATAAAAAAATTATTTATATATATATATATATATATATATATATATATATATATATATAGTATATATATATATATTATATAAAATTATTTTATATATATATATATAATATATATTTTTTTTTTTGACATTTTTATTCATCTTTTATTTTAATTATATTTTGTAATGATTCTAATTATTATTGTTGTTAGTTGTAGTAGTTCTACTTCTACTGTAGTTGTTTTCAATTATTAAAGACATAATAGGGATGAGACCAGACAATGCGATGATATTTCGGTGCTGAATCGACTGAACAAGCCATTTTTACAATTAACAGCAATATTTTACAACCTTAAATGCAAACACAACATTCATTCCGTTCAGACGTTGCTTTATACTGCTTCTCCTGTACAGGGTTGTGGGAAGCCCGGAGCCGATCCCGGTAGGCTTCAGGCACAAGGCGGGGAACACCTTGGACAGGGTGCCAGTCTATCACAGGGCATACATGCACACACACTCTCACACACACACACACACTACGGGCAATCTGGGAATGCCAATTAGCATGAATTTGTACTTTGAGAAGAAATCCCGGGGTGAACTCACTGAGCACGGCGAGGACATGGAAACTCTGCAAACTCAGACGCGAGGTGGGAATCAAACCCTCAACTCTGGACGTGTGAGGCCACAGTGCTACCTGCTGCACCACCATGCCGCCAGATGCAGGGATTCTGCAGTCAAGTGTCACGATATATATATATATACATTTATTTTTAATTAATAATTATTTTTCTGATTGAAAAGCTTACAGGTCATCTAATGTTTACCACATTACCTACTATTATTGCATTCGTTCAAGGGGTGGGAGCTACAGTATTAGCTTTCAGCAGTATAATGCGCCCCGGCCCTCTGCAAGCATCGCTCAGGAATGGATTGAGGAATCTGAGAGAGTTCATGGTGTTGAATCATCTGCCTTCAAAATTCCCCAGATCTCGCAAACATCGACACAATATCAGCCGGGTTGTTTGAACGTTGTGACTGAATGTGATCAGGATCCGTTCTAGAAGGATAATCAGTGTTGCTCTCGCCCCCTGCGAGTGGTTTCAGTGTTATGGCTGATGAGTGTATATTTGTCACCATGGCAACAGGAATAAATAGCGGTGTAGGTAAGACCTATTTTTATGTCACGCTCTCACTCTCACAAAAATAGATAAAGTAATGATATGAATTTGTGCCGAAAGGAAATTATGTACAGTATATGCTATGGTGCATTGATACTGTATGTTTTAATTAAACTCTCGGGTCGTAGCTGACGAGAAGAACAGCGAAATTGATAGATAAAGAGTTTTCAGAGAACAGAGAACACATGCAAGTCCTTTGTTTCTTTTAATTGCTGATAAGTCACTTTGATACCAAAACGAAAGTGGTAGTGATTTATGTATTCAGAAAAATGAAAAATGCACTCACGGCCTTGAGCATTTCTTCATGTCTTTGCTCCCAGAGAGCCGGATGTTCTCGTGGTTTTGGTCTTGAGGAATCGTTCTCCGGGCCTCCTGAAGGACTCTCATTTTTATGTCTCATTTATCTTCCGTCCAGACCGTGTACCTGTGCGGTTTCAGATGAATGTTTTTTTGTGTGTGTGTGTGTGTGTGTGTGTGTGTGTGTGTGTGTGTGTGTGTGTGTGTGTTTGTTGAGCCACGCAGTGACCCGTGCATCATTCAGACATGAAAAAAAAAAAATGTTACTTAAGGCACGAATCCATGAGAAACAGCCGCAGATGACAGACGATCAGGCCGATGATTAGTATGCTGAGTGGTTGGAACAGACGAGAGGGGAAACGAGGTTGCTGCCGGGGTTGTTACATAAAAACCATTTCAAAAAATTCCCGTATTCAACTCAAGTCGAGCATCATTGACAAAAGTATAGCAGCAACTCAACGCTTGAGGACCTGCGTGTTACTGGAGACCCCTTCCAAATGGTTTGCACTTGATTGTGTTTTAAATGTATTTTTTCCAAAGCACGAGGCACAGTCTGCTAAGTGAAAAATATTTATCACTCAGTTCTTTGCCATTCAATGGGTCACCTATTTGTATTTTTTGTTTCTTTTTTTTTGTTTGTTTCCCATAGTACCCATCTGTCGTCCTGTATGCCATGCTGCTGCTCCTCTTAGCACTTCTCGTGTCTCCAAATGAGCAGGTTTAGGAGGCATTTTAGTGCCATAAAATCCAACCAACTTTCCCGAACATAATAAAGAGCTTTTGAGTTTAGCCAATATCTCTCTCTCTCTCTCGCTCGCTCGCTCGCTCGCTCGCTCTCGTTGACATTTAAAAAACCTCGTGTTTTAAGAATAAATCTGAATAAACCTCTAGTAAAGTTGTTTTTAATAGACAGTAGTGCCACCTCCATGTCTTTACTAGCTCTTCCTCTGCTTTTTACCTGGTGGGACGTATTTGCTGTAAATGTCACTTGACACACGGCACAGAGGGTTTTTTTTTTTTTTCAAATAGAGCAATTTTCCTGAGCTGAATGAACAGGATGTGTAGCGTACAATATCTGAACTTGTCACCAGATTGAGCTGTCTGTCAAAATCCCTCGGAGAAAGGGTGCCCATAAACGGACACAAGAAAGAGGTAGAAAGAATCGTTTCGAGTACAGCTGATGGGAGCGGTTAAGGCGACCAAGCGTTTTCTGAAAACCGTTTAGACCATCAGTGCTCGTTCCCAAGGAGATGTACCAAATTTGATGGCGAAGGATCGAGCCATTGCTTGCCGGGCTATTGAGTCACTTCCTGTTTTGGAGTAGCCAATTTCAGGTTTCAGTCGAACTCCGAATCTCATTGATGCCACCCGGTTACGTCCTGTTTGGTGAGCTAGCCATGAAACACTTTGGCAAGCTGTGGGTGAAACGTCTAGTCTATTATAAATCCAAGATTTTATTATTATTTTTTTTTTTTTTCAGATTCAGGTAATAATTCTTGGCTGCAATTTTCTTGATGATTGGGTAAAAAAAAAAAGTTTAAAATCCAATCTGGCAGAAATCATCGTCATGGCATTCCTCCACCTCGACGTCGTCCTTCTACGATGTTATACTTTGGGATCATGATTGTTAGCATTTTTCCAGTAATTGCCGCGTCTGTATTTCCCGAGGGTTTGAGTGGCTCACACTGAAACTGCTCGGAAGGTACGTCTTCGATTTACAGTATGCACCAAATATCATAAAAAGCAAAGCGCCTTTGATTTCCATTTTAAAGGAGGAAGAAGAAGAAAAAAGTCATTGATCCATGAATGAACTAATTCTGTTTGACTGACGGTTTTTTTTTTTTATTTATTTTTTTTTTTTTTAAAGGTGGAGTAAAGAAAAAGGTCATTTTTTACGTTTTACTTATTACGTACTGTACTACTCTCCTTAATTAGGAGACATATGATGCTATACACTCATCTTTTTGCATGTTTATAATGTTTGTAATGCTTCTCATGACATGCTTTCTCATGTCTGTCTCTCTCTCCTTTTTTTTAACAGACTTTGTCATTAAAAAGGTGCAACAAAACTTCCAATTAGCTGCCAGGGACTCACTACAAAAACACATTTACAGTAAAGCATGGATTTTCATTAAAAACGCAACCAACATATTAGTTATGCTACGTTGCATATTTACAGTACATGATCAAAAACACAATTACCGGCTGGTTTTGATTTCCTAATAATAACAGGCTTAAAATCATGTATCCAAGTATTGGAAAAATCATCCAATAATTGCGGAGATCATAACCAAGTGATCGTTTTTCGAATGCAATCATTTGAGCATAAGGTTCTGTTGGATACCCGGACACTCAGGGATCCCTTGTCATGAGCAAGCGACGCCGAAAACCGCCAAAGAAGCACTATCTAAGAAAAATCAATCGAACGCTCTACAACTATACTTTTTACAACTTTTGAAACCAATTTTAAATGGATGCGTCACAAATAAACGACAATCATAATGGGATCGGTGACAAACTAAATAAATCCCAAAGCTGGAACAAAGCATACTGTACATTTCATTTATCCAAGATGCAGAACAGGACACTCTACAAAAATCTACAGATTTTTTACTATCAAGAGAAAAATTCATCATCATGTAAAACCCTTCTGTCTTTTGAACGTATTCCTGTGCGGAACTTGTTTTTATTCCGTTTACTGAAAAAGGTTATTAAACAAGTCAATCCAAATGGACTTTTAAAGTCTTTAGGAAAAATGTATTTGAAAGAATCGTATCTGGTTTTAATGTCGAATAACGAAAACTGACTCTCGCCATGAATATAGCTGTAGGTATTAAAAACGAAACAGAAAATAGAGTCCTAGTGCATTTTGTGCATATTTGCCCGTTATCACCCATGTGAGTCCAGGAAATCAATTTGAAATACTGACAAAAAAAACAAAAAAAAACCTGACTGGATTCATCTCGTTTTGCAGTGTATTGTCTGTATGTGCAGGGTGCTATTATATATTGACACACAAGGAAGACGTCCCTAATGCTTATCTATAGTCAGCAGAACATATCTATTTTTAATTGTAACAAGCAGGAGCTTTCACAAGATTTGGGCTTCATATAAATAATTGTGCAAATTATGACATAAAATCATGACACTATTGGTATTTTGTTTCATCAGCCACTGCACCAGCCTTGACTTTTTTTTTTTTTTCCCTTCCTTTCTTTCTTTCTTTCTTTCGGTTTTTTTTTTTTTTTTCTAAGCATGCTCTGCCACATTTTCAGTCATTAGAGTCTGACAAAACCTGCCACCTCTTTATTTCTCTCAACAGCTTTCTCGCAGTGGAAAATCTGTCACTGTGTGACGTCCGGGTCCAGAGCGCTGGGTGTCAGGCTCAGAGAGGGAGGTGAGGTTTGCAACCTTATGAGGGGTACGAAAGTTTGCACACCCTCCACATCATTTCCAGCCACATAAAACGTCCTATCTTCCTCCTGGCATGACACGCTGTATCTGCTAATGATATCAATATTCACAGCTACATTGAGATGTATAGAATAAACGATGGGTGTGGCTCGGCGAGCACTACAGATGGACACGCCCATTTCAAGGTTCTTAGCTGAAGCTTATTCTTAATTCTTAGTTTTTTTAAGGACATAAGTTACTTAACGATTACATGTTGGGTATCTACCTAGCAGTATTAGCGCGCGCGCATGTGTGTGTGTGTGTGTGTGTGTGTGTGTGTGTGTGTGTGTGTGTGTGCGCACCTCAAATGTCCTAATCATTATTTCTCATCCTTGCGCAAGCCTAACGGGAAAAAACTAAATACAGAACTCAAAATGTAAAACGTTAAACATTATTTAGAAAGAACAACCCTTGACTGTCAACAAATATATTTTTAACTGAGTGGGTGTGAAGCTAAGAGATAGAATAGGGCACGCTCGATCGGTCTAATGCCGCTTTCAATTAGTTTTTAATGATATTTATTTTTGCAGATATGATCTGCAAGGGAAAATAAGTTAGGTTTTTTTTTTTTTTTTTTTTTTTTTTTCCAAACCTGAAACAAAATGGAAATTCCTCCTCTTGTTTTGTTGGTATTCTGTTAAACATGTTTACTAGTACTTAACTGGGAAATGCTGTTTGGTTTGCAGTATGTCAATACATCTAATAATGATAAAATCCAGCATTAATTAACAGTGTTTGAATGACGAGGCATTGTATGTACAGTGTGTGTGTGTGTGTGTGTGTGTGTGTGTGTGTGTGTGTGTGTGTGTGTGTTGGGTGACCGCCTGAGGTTGTTTGGTGGTAGAAAAAGAAAAATTATGAAGAAAGACTGTTCGATTTCAGCGGACAGGGGGGTTCAGTAAAATGATGAATGAATTCAGAACACGATTTTATTATGAACATTAAATCCATTTGCCTTCACCTACAGAAATCTGTCTACATGCTGGTATTATCATTTGAATAAATAGTCCTTCTGTGAGTGTAGTAGGCTTGTTGTTTGTCTGTGTGTGAGGATACACTCCTGACCAGCTCGATGCTCGACAGTCTCTGTATCATAACAAACTGTGGATTTTTTTTTCTTTATTAACTTCAGAAGAGAGCACACACACACACACACACACACACACACACACACACACACACACACACACACACACACAAAAAAGAAAAGAAGCCAGAGGCCTTTTGTTGCTATGACAACAAGCAGTTCAAGTTGTTTACCACTATGTAAGACCACTATCTAAAAATAATAATGAAATCACACTGAAAAGTAAATACTATTTTACTTTGTGGAAATTAGGTAAATAAATATAACTGGAGGCTGTTTACTGGGAAAAGCTGAACCCGTCACTGGTGATTCCACTCGACTCACTGAGCACTCCAGGACGGGGAAATATCTTCCAATTAAAATGAATTTTAAAAAATGTATGTTTTTGTTTGGATCTATTCATTCATCCATTCATTCTGATTAAAATTGTATATATAATATTTATTTGTTTTTGTTTGTTTGTTTGTTTGTTTGGATTCAAATCATTTGTTTCAAATGTTATCCTATTTTTATTATTTTTTGTCTTTTGCATTTTCTTTGTTTTGGGAGTTTGGTGTTATTGTTTTTTTTTTATCTATTAATTTACTTTCATTAAATGTTTTATTTATTTATTTATTTATTTATTTATTCTTTTGATTATTTATTGGTTATTGTGTATTTATTCCTTTGATGTAAGTTATATTGTATTATGTGCCAGGCATGTAGTGGTGGTGTTTTTATAATACAGAGATGTTTTAATAATAAAGAAATAAGACATAAACAAACATACTTAACTTGAAAACAAACAAAACAGGAGTCTATACAAAACTAAAACAAAAACTGTGAACTGAGCTAGACTGGCACGAAACGAGACTAATTAACTAGCCAGCATGTCACAAGTTTAATCCAACAGATGCAAGACAACTGGAACAGAACTTAAACACCATTGTTGTGCTGATATTCAGTACAACAGCACTCCCTCTTGTGTGATATTACTTAGTTATATTATAGTTAATAATATTGGAATATTATTGTTTAGCTATTATTGTATCATTTAAAATAATACATTTATTATACTTTCATCCATTCCTTCATTGATATTTATTTCATGTGCTAATTTTATATTACATCTGATTCATTTTGTTATATTAATGAATTAATATCATTAATTAATACGTTTTATTTGTGCTTGGGGTTTATTCATACGTTTCCATGATATAAAATGACATCGATTTGTTTATTTCCTTGTTTGTTTTGACCATATTTTACTAATTTACTACTCTTTTTTTAGTTTCTTAATTTGTTTGCCTATTTATTTCAACTGTTATTGTTTTCCTTTGTTTCATTTTTTTGTTAGTTTTTTGTTTGTTTTACACAGACTGAAGTGTGAATTATGATTCCATCCGTCACTGATTGCGAAAGCGAGTGCTGGCTGCCAGGACGACCTCATCCGCTACCCCGCCATCACATTTAGAGGAAATCAACACTGTGTTCGTTTGTTAGCGCTTGTATGTCATTTAAAGAGGGCGGACCGTTCACGACTCACCCTTTGTTAATAACGATAATGGATTTGCGTTGCTTTTGTTCTGACCCCTGCATTTCAGCAATGATGTTTTGTTTTTGGACAGAAAAGGCCGGCGGATTTGATCCGACTGCCTACGGCTCCGTGTCTGATACGGTTAACATTTCGAACAGGAGTAGCGCTTTCATTATCCGACTGCTTTTATTTGTGGTCAGCTACTTTGACAGCACACGATTTCGGGCCAAATGCGGTCACGTGTCGGATCAGTTTAAGTTTTTTTTTTAATTATTATTTGTCTAACTTGTGCTTGAATGTTCCTCATCTTGTGATTTTTTTATTCCTGAGATCATGCTTCTGCCTGGGAAGAGCGATCTACAGCAGCTAGCCAAGACTCTTGTATTTCTTTTGACTTTCACTTGCTTAGAATGAATATCTCATAGCATGACCCTTGACTAATACAATCGACTTCTGTCACTCTGCTGTAGGCGTGTATTACTTCCAGTTTAGGTCTCATTTAGAATCTGGTCAAGAAATGACCCAAACGCAAGCAACCATATCTAATGCCTGTGTGCCATTTATGCTCTGGTAAATTCTGGTTCATATCATATGTAAAGGCTCGTATAAAGGTTATAAACGACTACATCGGCTTCATAATTTGATTCAATTGGATTGTCCGAATTAAAGGGAAAAATCTCAATCATAAACAATGCAAAACCGATGTGCATTTTTGTCCACAGAAGAATAAAAGTACAAAAAAGGCTATGTATAGAGATTGTATATTGTATATATACCAAAATATACAACAATATAGGCTGCATCCTAAAAATGAATAAATACATTTAGAATTCATACAGAAATACATTTTTACCATCTAAAGTGTCACTTTAACCGGAAATAAAGCTCCAAAGTTGACTAAACTGCCGACCTCTCACAGCCCTTTCTCTGTCATTGTACAGTAGATTACAACTATCCACATTCCCACAATGCAAATGGTTTCACAAGCTTGAAAATATCAATAATATAAAAATTCCGTAATATATTATATGTGGGTGAGTCAAAAATTATCTGCACTTTAAAAAAATATATATATATATTTTTTCAATATAATTTCTTTGCTGTTCAATACACGTCGTCCGTCTGTCAACACGCTTTCGTGTGCCCTCGTTAAAAAATGTTCACGGCTGAGCTGCGAGCCACAAATGCCGAAAACGCTGTCTTCACTTCTTCATCAGCAGTGAACAGACAGGTGGAATTCCAATGGAGTGAGATCAGGGCCCGGATTCACAAAGCTTCTTAGAATTCTCTCAGAGAGGGACGCCTATCTTAGCTCAAAAGGTCCTAGCTGGGAGTCCTAGACTAAAAGTGATTTAGGAAACTTCTCAAAGCAGTTCTGAGTAAGGAAAATATTTTAAACCTTTATCTTAGTGAGGGGGCGTGGTTGACCCCGTTACTAGGGATGATGCAGCAATTCGAGTACTGTGAACTATTGGTTGATAAAAATAACCTCTGACCTCTGTAAAGGTTTGAAATGAGCTCTTTGTGAAAACAGAATGTATGATAATAGAACAGACAGTGCAATCATAATGTTTGTATATGAAGAAATTGTACAATCATGACTACAGGATACTTTATACAACGTTTCTGTCATAGGCTAAAAGTCTTGACGTTGAAGTTAATTAAAACGGCCAAATGTTGAAAATGAGTTGAAGTTACCTATTTCCACACAGTAGTTACTATATTAAAGTTCTTACATTTATTTACTAAACTGATTTTATTACTTGTGATCCATTTCAGATTGATGGGAGCAAAATGTCTCGGCTTTTACCAATTTACACGATTACAGTCTATTTTATTTGCACTTTTGGATGGTAGGTCGCCAACAGTCCAAGAGAGATGGAAGGAAGTAAAACAACAAGCAAGCCAAATTGAAGAGCAATATTTACTTTTAGCTTTACATTCAATGTTTGGAGAATATTTCTTCTTTCCGCCATTTTGTCCTCTGCTATAGAAACTCTTCAGCTTCTTAAAATTCCTCCTCTCTACTCTTAACAATTTTTTACCATAGGAGCTGTTTTTTAGGGCTAAGATGGTTCGTGAATCATTTTTTATCTTTTCTAAGATTTAGTCCTAAATTTGAGGGGAAATTCTAAGAAAATGTCCTAATTCTAAGAATTTTCTTAGAATTTCTTATTTTAAGAATTTTCTTAGAATTTCGTCACTAGGAGCAACGTTTAGGCTTAAAAGGCTTTGTGAATAAGGACTATATAGAGAGGATACTTTAACATCTCAAAACAGAGTTTTTGCGGAGCTTTGACAGTACGTGCTGAAGTGTAAGAGTTCACGATGCACTTGGATATCAGACCTCTGCGTTTAATCCGTTTAGAAGTTTAGTCTTCGGCTCTTCAATAAGCGTCTCACTATACCGAGCACTGGTGATTGTTGTCGAACCTTTTTCCTGATGGTGTTCCAATACTTCTGGCCCTCGAGAATTCAAGTCAACTGTGAGCGTTGATGAAATTTCCAGCTGATGTTTGACTTTTGAACTTTCTCTCGCAAGGATGTGTTTCCGTTCCACACTCTAGCCATTGACTCTCAGGCTCGTAGTGATGAACCCGCATGAGTCTCGTCACTCGTCAGTAATGATTCTCTTTAAGAAACGTTCACCTTCCTTAGAGTATCGCTCCAAATTCTTTGCCCCAAAGTCTCCGATAAATAACAGCACCAGGTACACCCTAAGACCACGCATGACTGAATCACTGCGCTCTGCTCTTCTTTCAAATCACAATCGACGTGTCCACCTTTGCTTCGCGCCGCAGTTGCAAATGAACTGATGTGACACCGTGACCGGGGAGACCGTCGCCTTGAACGGAAAGTTTTAATATAACCGGAGTGCAGAAATTTTTTGCCTCACGCTTAGTGAGGGGAAAATGTTTCATAAGCAATACAAATCACTAAAATGCATCGAATAAATCATCTACTCCTGCAAGTCAAGACGAAACACGGGACCATGCATTCTCGGTCTGAGATCCATCGGTGTTCAAAGCACTTGGCCCCTGACTCCACTGTAACTATAAACGCATCGCCAAAATGTTCGGTTTGGCCTTTTGCCGATCTGTGCATTTGTATTGTTTCTCTGCTTCTCAACGCTCTTTGTCTTTGTGTCCTCTTTCCTTTCCCACCGCATCCCTGCGTTAAAAAGCGGCTGCGCGATGCCAAAGCAAAGCCATAAAACACTCAGCGTCATTCACGGCCCGAAGCTCACAGACAATGAGCCTGCCCGGAGAACAAAAGGGTGCGCAGGAAGGGTAGCACAGGAAACGTATTTCTGTCAGTGCGGTACAAAAACAGTATATGAGGGAATAAATCTGGTGCTTCGCCTTACAGTTTAGAGGAATATATTTTTAAGAAAGCTGAGCGTACAAAAAGTTTAGAGACAGTAATGTTTTCCAGTTGTAAGGGGAACGAAGCAGGGAGGCCAAAAAAAACAAACAAAAAAAAAAAGAACTGAAAGGCAACTGTTATTAAAAAAAAAATAAATAAAATAAAATAAAAAAAATTATAGAATAGTTAAGAGAAGTGATTGAGCAAAAAAGTCCCCCGAAAAGTTTTTTTTTTTTTTTTTGCTGTTCTGACACAAGCGTTTGATTACGACACGCATATTTTCTATAAGAGACAGCTAAGGCTTTCGACCTGTTTTGCCGTATCTTTTTCTTTGACGCCACACGCCCTTATGGAACACTTCACTTCACAGCAGAAACCAAATGAGCAATTAAGAGAGCTCCTGAATCACAGTGATACAAACCTGTCATTTAATGTAGCTCAGAGCACGAGCTACTCTCAGAGCTCAAGTCATGGAAATAGGATCACGACCTCATGTCTGATTAGAATCCAGAATTCAGCAGTGCAGTAAATAAGACGATTAAGATTAAAATGGACACGGAATATATGAGTGCTCTTTTTCCATTTGTTAGATGACCCCCATAGATATCCGTTGTTCGTGTGTGTGTGTGTGTGTGTGTGTGTGTGCGTGTGTGTGTGCGTGTGTGTGAGAGAGAGAGTGTGTGTGTTCTTTGGGAAGAGAACAGTGAACAATTTGTCTTTATCATTTTCATCTTAACCGAGGCAACGGCTCAGAGGAGGCATGTGTTACAAAGGCTGTTCGAGTCAATCCGGGACTTTTGATTGTGCAGAATGACAGAGCACTGTTGTTAAAGTAAAATTCCCTCCGTTTCTTGGGATAATCCGGTGCTACGGTAATGCACTTATCCCAGTGTTTCACTAGTGCTTGGACACCATCAAGGTAGAAAAGTTTTCTCATTGCGCCGGAGCCATGATCGATCTGCCCGCTTCACGTCTGAAACCCTGGCCTCCCAGGAACTCCGTAAATGGTACAAACATGTGGAAATGGCTCGGAGCGAGGTCAGGACTGGGCGGTAGCTCCCAGCTGAGTTCCTATAAAGTACAAGTGGTGCTGGGGAATGATTGAGATGCGTCGGGACATATTACTGTACAGGGGCGGATCTACCGGGGTGGCAGCTGCCACCCTAAGAAAGATCCTTGCCACCCCATTTGCCACCCCAGCATTAGTGTCCTAGTGTTCTTAAAATAAAAGAGTTTTTTTTTAATTTTTTTTTTTTTTATCTGATGTTCCAATCCAGATATCAGGTTCAAGTCAATCACACATCAGCCTTTATTTCATTTTTATAGGACAATGTAAAAATGTGCACCCTGGTGTATGCACCGAATAAGAATAGCGTTCGTGGAATCCACAAAAACCATGCAAGGATGCTTGCTTCAGTGTTGCCACCCCTCATCATTTTAATGCCACCCCATGCATAATTTTCTAGATCCGCCCCTGTTACTGTACGTGTCGATTTTTCAAGAATCAGGCGCTTGACGTCCACAGGAATCCCTCATCCAGGATCGTCCTTCACAAACGTCCAGTACAACCTTCTTTTGCACCGTTCATATGTGTTACTGTCTCATCAGCGTTCTGTGCCCGAAGTCCTCCGTGAACGTCGATCTCTTGTCCGCCCTGATCCACCCGAAGTCCCGGTTTGACCCGAACGACCTTTTGTGGACTTTGCTCTCCCGGATTGACAGATGTGGTGCAGTAGGGAAGAACTAGCCAGCGTGTAAACACATCTAAACTGCGTGACAATGCCGGTGATGTTTCCATTTGAGTGTTTCTATTGGTTCACACACGTGGGAGTTTAAACTGGGTGCCGTGGATCTCCGACGATTCCCCCATCCGAACGCCTGCTGAACCGTAAAACCTCCAGTCATTCACACACTCATAATCTCTCTCTCTCTCTCTCTGGCCAACTCTTCGCTCTGAGTGCAGGGCGTGATTAAGGTAGATGACTCTGTTAGAGACGGTCGAGCGCACAACCTGAAGTCGCTTCACGAAGGACAATCGCGAGTCCGTGAATTAACATAATCACCTTCCGTTAGCCAGAGTCGCCGAGCTGCCGCGAGTGCATCAGCCAAGTGAATCGGTTGTAACAAACACGGACGGCGCGCTTTCATCCCTCCAGAGCGGCACCATCACGGAGATGCTGCTTGCTCGTTCCTCCTGACAGCGTCGGGATCGTGTGATCGCCGAGGAACTAAACCTGTCTTCTAAACCGCATCGTCGTCTGCGCACCTTTCAGGATGAAGAAAAGAGCTGCTCAGAATATGATCTCTCGTTTTTAGACAAGGTGGCATGCTGCAGGATTCTGACTGACAGAAGCAAAGAGCGGGATTTAAATGTAGCTGGGAAAACAAAAACAAAAAAAGAGAGAGAGAGAAAGAAGGGGAGAAGAAGCCATTCAGCCTTAACATCTTTTGAATGATCCTCTATAATTGAATATCGGATTTGTCTGTTTGTTTTCTCCATCTTTGCTTTTATGGCATTTCTCACCCTTAATGTCATTACTCCGGCGTTTACGGCCTATTAAGCATCTGCGAACATGGAGAGAGAGAGCTGTGAAAACAGCACACACACACACACACACACACACACACACACACACACACACACACACACACTCACACACACCCAATGCAGCAACCTCGCTCTGAACCTCATGATCAGCATCGAACTCTGCAGACCCGAGTCCTTCCCCCTCTCTGTGCCACATGCAAATTTATTTATGATGCCGCAGACTTGCTGGAAATGAAATCCGAATATACACCCAAACTTTTTTTTTCTTCTTCTTCTTCTTCTTCTTCTTCTTCTTCTTTCCTCCAGCACTCATGATTAAAAAAAATCTATTTTGCAATACAGGGACCGAATAGATTGTTTTTTCCCCCTCTTTTTATTCAAACACTATGAATGGGGTCTATTAAAAAAAGTTTTTTTTTTTTTTTTTTTTTTAAAGGGAGAGAGAGGCGCAGCGGTATTCCTCGTCGAATCTCTAGAATAAATTCGATCAGCACTTCAACACGCTGCTGTCATTCTCTTAAAGAGATTCATGCAAACAACAGAGTTTTTTTTTTTTTTTTTTTTTCCCAGCAGCAGCTTCTGAAGAACAGCTGATAAGGACATACAGAAAGAAAACGAGGATGGATTTTGCGATTTTTTATTTTTTTATTTTTTTAAGGCGGTTAATTAGCTAATTTGTCAAGCGAACAAAAGGACGCTCCTTCAAAACTTTAAAACAAAAAGGTTAATCAGGACAAGATAAAAAAAAAAAATGAGTCATTTCGAGAGTTGCCTGCAGTTGGAGGTTGTTACGTTCTTGATTCTGATTGGTCAGGTGGTAACGCTGGATGTATACTGTACACATACCGCCGTCGGTTCCTGATGCCTTCAACTTCTTGACCGGTTCCTTCCTTGTTGTCATTGTCCATGTGAGTCTTTGAACAGATGTTGATGGTACGTACCCGATGCACTCATAACTCCCTCCTTAGCATGGCGATGGGCCGATCGTAAACTTCTATAAAGTGCCGCGGTATGGAAACATCTGATTGGGAAAAAAAGAAAAAGAAAAAAAAAAGTTTGCAAGGGGGCTTAAAAGATTTTAGAGGACTTTGGTGCGATGAGTCCAGATTGAGTCTATTCCAGAGTGATCAGTGTGAGAAGGGAAGCGCTGTAATGAAGCGACGCTCCCATCATGCATAGCGTCCACTGCACGAGCCTCTGGAGACAGTGTTATGATCTGGGCTCGCTTCAGTCGCTCAGGTCGAGACTCAGCAACGTCATGTGGCAATAAAATGAAGCCAGCTGACGACCTGAATGTACTGAAATCACCAGGACACACATTTTTTTTTTTTCTCTCTCTCTGATTTGTACAGCCATATTCCAGGACTATGGAGCATGACGAATCATATTCACAGATGAATGATGAAATTATGAAAAAGGAGATTTAATTAAATTGTGAAGCATGCACTTTTTTTTGTTGTTGTTGGTGTTGGTCACGCTGTTTAGCTTTCTGGCGGTAAATTAAAAAAAAAAAAAAAAAGAGCACATTTAATAAGTTAAGGAGTTCACTTGACTTTGACTGATGAGTCTTGACTTAATGTAGGACTTGGCCTACAAGGGGTTCAATTGTTTTTAAACTCCTGGAATCTTTTTTCGCCCCCGGCCGATTTCTGCTTCATGGTGGTTTGGATCTCCACACGCTGCTCCTGAGCTCCTGATGATCCAGACCCTGCTGACTCATCCTGGTGCTGAACTGGACTCCATGTTCATTTAAATATCTTCTGTTACTGTATATTGAACGTCCAGCTGCATAGCACTCATGACGTTGTTATATTATTCCTGTTATCCGTTATCGCCCAAACGAGGATGGGTTCGCTGTTGAGTCTGGATCGTATCTCCATCTCATGGAGTTTTTCCTCGCCGCTGTCGCCGTCGCCGTCGCCCTCGGCTTACTCATCGAGGACAATCGCATTATTGTTATCTAGACACGTTTTTCCTCACTCGTACACACTTCCATGAATTCCCTTTTCCATTTGTGTAGCTGCTTTGAGACAATGGCCATTGTTAAAAGCGCGACAGAAATAAAATTGAATTGAATTGAATTGAACTGAATTGAATTGCATTTCCGCTAAAGTGAATTAATGATGAAACACGTCTGGCTTTAATTGATTGCTATTAAAATGATCTCAGATGCGACCAAAGTAGACGCCCCGACTGACTACAGGAGCATGTGATAACATAAAATGTGTGTTGTTGAGAACTGCTTGGCCTGAACTACAGGATTATTAACCGCATGTAAACGCTAGAACAAGAACGCAGAGCTAATCGCATTGATTTTAGCCGTCTTAAACAGCTTACTTCTCCTAAACTCGACGTGTTGGAGGTTTTCTCAGATCTCTTCTGCATATACAGTTCAGAACAAACGATTACATTCGAAACAGCGCACAGAGCCGAGCTGAAATACGAAATGCTTTTTTTTTTTTTTTTTTTTAAGTGTGTTGCTTTTTCTTCCTCAGAGAAGTAGGTCATGGAAACCTGCTGAACCGCAAACTGACGAGACAGACACGGAGACTGCTCAGGTAAGCTGAATTTGGTGCAAGTTAGTCACATATAGTGGCGAGATCTCACAGGATGAGGTCGCGTTTAGGTTTTTTTTTTTTTTTTTCTTAAACATTTCCATCAAATGGCATCCCAGGGCTACAGCGAAGCTGAGAAGATATGGATCCATGCCATACTTGTGCCTCTTGCACTCGGGCCCTTGAGCGGCGTTTACGGAAGCCAGGAACTGGAAGCGCGATATGCAGGACTTAAATGTTGTCGATGACGACGGTGAGGAATTTGAAAGACTCCGGCAGGAGGCTGCGGAGCGAGCCTGGCAGAAGGGATGTCAGTGAGCGAGCGCTAATGAATTCAATATGTGGCTAATGCCTTCAGGCCTCCTTGGCTCCCTGCCAGAGTTGACGTGACTTTGAAACTCGGCCTTGTCAGCAGTTTTTTTTTTTTTTGGGTGGGGGGGTTCAGAATGTGATCTGGAAGGGCTAGGAACTGTACATGCGTGGATGGGTTCTAGTCATTTATAGAGACAATGCTTGCGACGACAATTTAAACCCTGGCATTATCATTATTATTAAAATGGATTTCATAATGACGATGATGATGATGATGATGATCATGATGACGACAATGATGAAGTCCAAGGATGTTTTTTTGTTTTTTTCTGCATTGGCACGTCCGTATTCTGGCAAGCGGAAGCAATGGGAGGCAAGTCTTAGGAAGAGCTACTAATGCCAGTTTTGCCGCCCATCAGGGTTGCCAGATTGGCGGTTTTCCAGTGGAAAGAGTTTTCTTTTAACCTTCTGTCGTCATTTGCCGGGAAAGTACAACTAGACTGGTTTGAGCTGGCAGGAAGGCTAGAGTGAGTCTAATAAGTCATCTTTACAACCAGGCTGAGCAGCAAAGCATCTCCGAATGCACAACCTTGTCACCTCGTGGACGTGTTGTGGATTCCAACATGGTTGCAAAGAGCAGGTTATGTGATTCATCCTGTCAGCTTAAACCAGACTGGCCATTCTTTTCTGACTCATTCTGAAATACAGTATCATTATCTTTTTGAATTAATTGATTGATTGATTGATTGATTGATGGGCGTGGAGAACAAACGAGCGAAATTCACAAGAACAATGGAGACAGATTGTCCACTTGTCTTTTTTTTGAACGACACTAGAACCCCCAAGGTTCCCAGGAACATCAAAGCGTACAGGATAGGACCCGTCTTTTTGTTTCCTCAAAGTAAAGCGTTCAATCAAGACAATGATCATTACCAAGGTTAAGGCCGCTCGCCGCTCGACGTTTTCAAAGCCTTCTTGCTTCCTTGTGCGGGAATCAAAGTCGCCTCCACAGAGCAGCGAGTTATATCATTAGCATCAGTGTTTATCGATGTATTTCATCCCTGAAGTCTCCATAAAAGCTGAACAGAGCTTAACATCTCCATGCTAATGCATCTTTATGCGCGCGATGCTATTACTCAGGTACAGATATCGCCCACTCGATTACAAGAAATAGAAAGTAATTAAAAAAACACACACACACACACACACACACACACAGTTCAGCGTGTCTGGTCGCGGCGTTCGGTTTGCTAACAAGCTGTTCTGATCACATAATCATTCAGGCCCAAACCGCCGTCAGTCTAACGTGTGAGTGCTGCAGACGTGATGTTTGATCTGATCTAAGCGCTGCGATCGGCCGCGGACACGGAGGAAAGCTGATATGATATGACGTGTCTAATTTACAGCTCTGAGCTGAGAGGTGATCAGTGTCACAGTGTGAGAGACAGAGGCAGTGTGATACAGTGATACAGTGTGTGTGTGTGTGTGTGTGTGTGTGTGTGTGTGTGTGTGTGTGTGTGTGTGTGCAATAACAAAGGCTTCACGATAACATCAGTGCTGAAGTCAGGTACAATAACAGTGCTATATTGTCAGTTATTAAATACTGTACATTATTTTACTGCAGTTTTCATTTTAGTGCTATGAGAAAATTTAAACTGACATCCGATATTAGCCAAGCGAGGACATTTTGTTTGGCTCGTCGCCCACGCTGATAACACGATGAGATTTCCGTGGCTGTTTAAGGTACAGCTGTGGACAGACGTTTACACCGTGAAGGTCAGGGCAATATCGGGCTTGCAATGATTTGTCATTTGCGTGTGCGTCCGCGGGGGTTGGGGGCGTTTTTTTTTGTTTGTTTGTTTGTTTGTTTGTTTGTTTATTTATTTATTTATTTTTAATCAACACAACTGTCAAACATAGACAAACATCCACTTGGACGATAAGTTCAGTACTGCTACTGTAAGTCCTGGTATGGATTTTAATTGGCCGAGCTCAATGGCCAACCTCAATTTAGAGATTTATCTACAACTTGTAGATATAAACAACTTAGGAACGTCTCATACTTGCATAAAGTTCTTCACAACCGCCGAACTTTGTGCAAGTTTAGTTCAAATAACTGTCTGTAACTCCAAGTTCCTGTGAGGCCCAGCTCTGGAAAGGCCCAAACTGTCATCACCTTCAGCTGAGAGGAAATTAGTGCAGATGGTCAGGAACAGCCCAGGAACCACCAAGTCACGGATCTGCCGTCAAATGGAAGCTGCCGGAACTCAATTGTTAATGTCTACAGTCGAGCCGGTGTTAGATCAGCATCCAAGTAAGAAGCCGCTGCTCTTACTGCACATAAATCCATCCAAAATCCACACTAAAGTGACTAAAGTAAAGCTCGACTAAAGTATTTCCCCAGCTGGCCACATGGCTGGAGATCTCGTCGCATGGATGCCCGTGTGGTCTGCCTGGATTCGTATGGTGGCTGGGGATGGTTTCCATGAAGACTGTCCTATCATCGATTGATGCTCTGGGGACCTGACTTCAGTTGTTCGATCGCTCAGGACTGGAATCTCCTACAGTCTACCTGAGCCTCCGGGAACAAACTGGACTCCTTTTAGTTTTCATTTTTAACACATCTCCTGTTACACTGAACTTCCAGTCTTACACATTATTATGCTGATCAATCCCTGCTCTCCGTTATCACCCAGATGAGGATGGGTTCCCTGTTGAATCCGGTTCCTCTCAAGGTTTCTTCCTATTACCATCTCAGGGAGTTTTTCCTTGCCACCGTCGCCCTCGGCTCGCTCATCAGGGACAATCTTATCATTCTGATTCATACACATTGCATACAAACTTACTTCTTTTTATCGTGTAAAGCTGCTTTGCGACAATGTCAGTTGTTAAAAGCGCTATATAAATAAAATTGACTTGACTTGACAAGGAAATAACCTTTCAGAGGACCAGATGTACAGTACAGTACAGTGCATATTCAACTCCAAGAACGTTGTATCAGCTGTTAAGCATGGTGGTGGTGGCATTTTGCTCCAGGGCTGCTTTGCTACCAGTTGCACTGATGTACTGTAGTATATGGAATAATAAAGTAGGAGGACTACTGTATCTATGAAATTCGATTAAGTTTTATCTTATTCATTTAGACGAACTTTTAACAACGGTCATTGTCGCAAAGCAGCTTTACAGAATCTAAAGGATGTCAGTTTGAATGTGGAAGAAAAGAAGTATGACTCAGAATGATCAGATGAGCAAGCTCAGGACGACGGTGGCAAGGAAAAACTCCCTGAGAGGTCAATAGTAAGAAACCTTGAGAGGAACCTGACTTAACAGGGAACCCATCCTCCCCTGGGTGATGAGGGACAGCAGGGATTTTGATCTGCAGTCATACTGAGTGTTAGGTGGCTCAGGGTTCCTCACTAGAACCTCAAAGCATCCAACCAAAGCTTGTTAATGATGACCAAAAGCATCTTCTAAAGATGCAGGTTGCTGAGGAACATCGAACCATGGCTGACGTCCTACAGAACCATTCTCAGTTCTTCTGAGGACGTTTACTGTTGTACCCGCTTCTTCAAGGAAGCAAAATCCAGCCGCATCCTCATTTATTTATTTATTTGGAACGTGGATGCCTATATGGTGCCCTGCTTCTTTATTTTAGGGCATTCAAATATCTTTCTGTAAATTTAAAACCTTTAATTTTGTGGTAGAATACTGATGTTTGAAAACTCTGATGGGTTTTTTGTTTGTTTGTTTGTTTGTTTTACTGACTCAATAATAACATCATAAAATACAAATTTAAACATCTACAACAAAGCTTTGACCCCTGTGTTAATTTCAGAAAACTCAACCTTAGTGAGACTTTGTGCAATTCTTTTTTTTAATTTTTCTTCTATTAATGATATCTGCTGTGCAACCATTCCGCACTAGAAAAAGACCAGACAGAAAAACAACAACAACAACAACAACAACAACAAAAAAGCCACCAAAAACCATCATCATGACATTCGTGTGCCTGATGAGTGCACAGTAACTGTATTTACCTTTCAGACTGAATGAGATCACAATAGAATCTCGTGATAATGACTGTTCGAGCAAGTTACTCCAGAGGCCCGACATTAACGGCGCAACAGAAATGTGCTTGTGTTATTGTCTGGAGAAAATCGAGGAGAAACTATTAAAAAAAAAAAAAAAAAAACGACTTTGTTCACATCGTCAACCAGCATTACCCGAGTCTGTGCAGAAAACAGGCTCGCGAAGCCACCAAGGTTTGACAGAGTGAAGAATTGAGGTATTAATGAGATTTTGTATTTTCTTTTGGTTAACATGTTGAGGTTTATGCTTCGCTATCACCAACACTGCAGTTGCACCTGTAATGTTAGTGGTGTTTAGACAAGCAGCAGATCATACAGTAGCAGCACACATACAGTACACGGATGTTAAATAAAAAAAGCTGTCCGTTGCTCATAAAATTGGTTTTTGAAGAAAAAAAAAAAGGAAAACAGACAGTAGACAGTAAATAGACAGAATCTCAGTGGCAATTTTATTGTTTTCAGAATGTGTGATCTACATCACGTCCTGTGTAGTGGAAACCAGTTGGGTATGACGCAACTGAGGATTGTTTTTATCTAATTGTGGCCAGGAATGAATCTTAATTAATTAATTAATTCATTCATTCATTCATATGCTCATTCTTCTATACTGCTTCTTATCCTGTAATGGGTCGCATGAAACCTGACTTTTGGCCACAAGGCTGGGAACACCCTGGAAAGGGCACCAATTAACCTCGGCGATATCAGTTCTTACAGTACAGTACATCTCCTCGTGTGCACCAAATCTAAGAGTGTTCTTAGACTCTAGTCTTAAGTTTGATAAACAGATTAATTCTGTTTTTTTTTTTTCCACCTTAGACATCTTAAAACTTTGGAACTGTTATCCATGCATTTATTAATTCACGCCTTTTATATATATATATATATATATATATATATAATGGTTTTTTGGGGACGCTTAATGACGTTAACTGTTCAATAGACCAGGGGTGGCCAAGTTCGGTCCTAGAGAGCCGCAATCCTGCAGAGTTCAGCTCCAGCCCTGAAAAAAAAAAACTCTCCTGCCACCCCTGCAATAGACCTTCATTTATTCTTAATATTTACGTAACTGTTTGTAGTTGAACATTTTGCAAAAACCAGCCCGGCTTTTTTCTTCTTCTCGTCTTAACATGCAGCCTGTCTCGTCTCGTCTCGTCTCGTCTTAAAGACTACCTGTCTTGTTTCAACGTCCGTTACAAAGCGCCGACGCCAGGGACTGCTTCCGTAAATGTCTTTGACCAGTAAAACTACGCAATTATGTGTTTTCTAATCCATTCATCTGTAATGTTATAAGTGAAAGAGGATTGAATAAAAAAAATTTAAGTTAAAAGTTTCGCTCGGGGGCCAACCAGTTGCCTTCTAGTATAAAATCTTAATCAGTGATGTATGACCGACTCCAGGGACCTAATTCGCCTTAGTTGGATATTATTCATATGATCCTCCAGCTTCTACGTGGTCTCAAGTCTTAGATTTATATAAAGCAGATTGTGACTTTATTACGTTTCTGGCAAACGGACCATTTTACAGGAAATCCGCAGCGTGTCCTGACGTCCTGAAAAAAAAAAAAAAGAAATCGGATTTCATCCGCCGCCGCCGTCGCCGCCAAGGCCAGATGCCTCTGTGTTTATCGTACATAAGAAGGTGGTGCAATGCATCATTTAGCGCATTGCCCTCAGGCGTTTAGCATCATCTTGTAGTCGTCTCTACTTCTTTTATCTCTGCCATGAACCGAGCAAGAGGAGACAAACTATCTGTTTATCATCTGATGTGGCCGATTAAATATTAAACGCGGACAGATGACGTTAAATTACTTATCAAAGCCGTTAAGAGCTAGCTCAATCATGAACGCTGCTCTAAAGGTCAGAGTCGAGTTACGTTCGCCGGGGGAATGATGTATGGCTTTCAAGAAGACGGGACGCGATCTCATTCGGCAATTTGTCGAGGAGGATGCGGTACCCAGGGTGTACCCGAATGTCCGAACCTCTCAAAGTCTGCGTGATGAAACTCGCTCCCCAGTGAATAATTGTTAGCTAATTTGCTAATTATTAAAAATTCATTGGTTATGTTAATTAAATGACAATCTGCCATTTAAACTGATTCGGAAAATGCAAGGAGGTGGAAAGTGTGAGGTCCAAAAGTCTGAGAGCACTTAGAAAACCATTTTTTATTAATGCATTTAAAATTGGAAATGAATGTAATCTTTTAGAATTCTGAAATGGGAGTAGATGTTTAATGTCTATTAGGTTTAGCTGCTCGTTCGGGTCCAATCTAATAGATCGCCAGCCATTTGGCTGCTTTATTATGATGGCGAGTTTTGAACACCACACTCCTACTACTGCACGTGCCTGATAATCACCGCAGTTTATCAGAAAAACACACAATTACTGTATGTTAAATACCACAAATGCATGTCTACAAATTGATGCTAATATGAGAATATCTTGAATCGATAGTATGGAAAAAAGAGGAAACATATCAAGAAATTCATGTAAATATTTAAAAGTTTCTACACACTAAAAAAATGCTGGGTTGTTTTTACTACCCAAACGCTGGGTTGGGTAATATTTCTGGGTTATTTACAGGGAATTGGTACTTTTTGTTTAACCCAGCTTGCTGGGTTGGAGTTGGGTTAGCTAGCGACAGCTAACATCACAGATCAGACCGGCCCTCCCCCGAAGTTCACCGGTGTATTCAGTGGCTGTGTCAGCTTCGTGTCTTTTTGTTCTTCCTCCTCAAGCATTTAAGAGGAAATGTAAACGTTCAATATAAGGTCTGTATACACACTTTCACTCACCTATGACTGAATTTGTTCACTGTATATAACATTTATTACTGTTACCGTGTTACACTCAAACTTTCAGCCTGGTCTGTGCTATAGCATGCTAGTTTATCTGACAATGGCTGCTAACTAGCCAAACCAAAGACGCCCACCTGTGTTTGAAAGAAACAGCAAAAATGTCTGAACTTTTTAGCTTTATTTGTAGAATGCTTACAGGCTGTATGAAGGTGGTGAAGTGATGAATGGAAGCTAAACTGTTAACTGTAGTGCCAGCATGACGCTAGCATTTAGCTAGGTTGCTAGCGTTAGCAAACACATAAAATACCTGAGGTGTTACAAAACGCTAATCATCTTACAAATATGCATACTAGCCAACCCTCTCGAATTTTTCCATAAACTTTTACTTTCTTTCTTTCTAAGGTTGGAACCAACACTGTGGAATATCTGTCAGTCGAGGCTGTACAGCTACATGCTGATGTTGGGAGATAATGACCAGCACTGCTCTCAGGCATTAGTGCTTCTCAGTAATAGTATAGTAATGATGTCGCTGTTGAACTTGTTTTGTATTATCTGATCTTGCGCTTTTGAAGAATAAATATTTTTCTATGTTTTGTACAATTAATTGGGTGCTGTTTATTGCATATATGTATGGTTTGCAAAACTTAGTGTTTTCTTTTGTAATAGACCAGTATATCAAAGTAATTAAACTGTTTAAACTGTTTTACCCATAGACATGTAAAACATAAAAATTAACTCAGCGTTATAGTTAAATATGACCTAGCATTTGGATTGAATATTTTACCCATTTTGCTGGGTTAAATTAACCCAGCATGTAGTTGGTCCAATATTTATCCAGCAGCTGGGTTAAAAACAACCCAGCATTTTTTAGAGTGTACTTTTCACTCAATTAGTTGTCAATTATATAATTTGTCCTGGGATCCAAAACAGAAGGATTTTCACTTTAGGTAGTTCAGTTTCACTTTTAGACTTATGAACTCCACTGTACAGTATATTTATGATTCAATCTATATTTTATACACACAGCCAGGCCCAAAATAAAAGTCATCATTTTGTCACTTTCAGAAGGACTAAGAAAACAACTAAGAACTGTCCGAAACTTTGTTACCACCTGGAAGGACGGTGCTGGACCGAAATCAAAATTTGTGGAAGAAATCATAAGAGTCAGAGAAAGAAAAAGAAAAAAATCATTAACTCACGTACAGTAAACTGTTGGTGAAGCTGCATTACTACAAAAGCACAGGAGAAATCAAATCTATATTTAATACTAAACTAAGAGCATTTCCATACACACACACACACACACACTGTGTTATGAGAACTCAGAGGGACTAAACAGCTTGTTAGTGAGACTCATCAGAGTAAAGGCTTCAGTTTGCTAGAGAGCATAAAGACTGGACTTTGGAGCGATGGGAAAAGGTCATGAGGTCTGATGAGTCCAGATTGAGCCTATTAAGACGGGAGTAAGAAGGGAAGCATCATGCGTATAGTGTACTGTATATTGTATATTGCTCCTGAAGATGAAGGTCTTAACATGACCTTGGCATCCCAGTCGGTAATCCTTCCATCACCTACCTGTTGATTGAACACACAAGCCAGAGGTATACAGTATACATTATAGAGTATACAGGTGAGGTGTATAGAGATGGGTAACCAGGTTGCAGCGAGAGTAATGACAAGGAGCAGATGGCTGGAAAACAGGATGTGTGTTCAGCTGATGTGTTATCATTTCTATAGTAACCAATAGAAGATATATATATATATATATATATATATATATACACACAGTCTTGACGATAATATGGCGCCTAAGACTTTTGCACAGTACTATATATAAACTGTATGTATGTGTATATATGTATGTATGTGTGTGTATATATATATATATATATATATATATATATATATATATATATAAATATATAATGTATAAAATCATTATATATGCATTATTGAATAAGACCATTCCAGGCCCTTTGCACAGTACTGTGTATTATATGTGTATATACACAGTATATACATATATATAATTTATATATATACTGTATAATGTATGTACTATATATTCTAATTTATTTATTTATTTATTTATTTTGCCTCAGCTCAATGCCCCATTAAGATAGTAATTCATGCTAAAGTAACCCTGACCAAGTATTAAGTATTAATGCATAATACATAAATTAACATAATTGTTCAGATTTTCCGTAATGTAAATGCATTGTTATTGAGTTTAGGGCATAATCTACTATTTTGAGATACAGGATTTTGGGTCTTAAAACATATTAAAAGTCCTGAAATATTTACCTTTAATGAATCTAGAATATGAGAGTTTTACATTTAAAATCGAATCATGAAAGAAATGTACTTTTCCGCAATATCAGGGCCTGTGGTTGTCGAGCGCAGTGCAGTTGCCCTCGTGCTGGTGATTTTTTAAGGCTCATCATTAATCATTATCCGAAAGGGAGCATTGATGTGGACTGTCGTAACGAACAATCAGTCCACGCCAGCTGTTGAGCCGCGTCTCCTGCAGGAACGGGGCGCCGTGGGAATTAAATTAGCACTGTGACAAAGCCCCGAAATACAAGCTAATCACTACAGGTGGATTCCACACCTGCGCGGAGACAAACAAAAACTCACACCGCTTAGATATTACAGCATGTTCAGGTTTTAAAAGCAGAATAATAAAAAAATAAGCTTCATGTTGACCATCATGTTGCATCTGTGCAGCTTTCTAAAACCCTAACTAGCATGTCTGACTAAACGAATGTGACGATGCTAACAACGCGCCTGTGCTTATCTCTTGAGATGGTTCTCACAAGTCCATGCTTAAACTGTACAGCATCACATAAAACATTTTTAAAAAATCAACTAATCCAATGAATGACGAATTAATTAATAAATTAATTAATAAATTAAGGAAAAAGAAACACAAATTTCCTAATCTAACTTTTTTCACAACATAAACCTTTTAAATCGAACACCTACTGTAGGTAACATGCGTATGTTTGAGCAGTGTAACTATTTCCAGTGGAAGATATGACATACTGTATATTCAGTCACCCTCAGCAGAAAGAAAATAACATTAGAACCCGTTTACAAGAGCTCTCACGGAACCATAAACTGTGTAAATGTAAAGAAAATTATATTCTTTAGCCTCTAGCTTATTCGCTAATGATATATTTTAACATTGCAACGGTAAATAAAACAGCTAAACTAACCGCGGCATGTTTCCTTCGCGCTATACGCAGCGTTTTTTGGTGTGGTCATGTGACTCCATGTGGTTATTGTTATTGCTGTTATTGCTGATTGGTCAAACAGAGTCATGTGACTGCTGTTGCTACGTCTGATCGGTGAAACAGTCGCGTGGTAGATCCACCGGCTGCATTTCTCTGGCAAAAACTTAACAAGATTTAATGTGTAGAATAAATGATGAGAAAAGTAACAAGTCGAGTGTAGCCCAATGTAGCGGAGTAAGAGTAGCGTCTCTTCTTCACAAATCCACTCAAGTAAAAGTAAAAAGTACGGTGCAGTAAAACTACTCATACTGTAGAAGTACTTTTTATTTATTAATTTTTTTTAAAGTTACTATAAATAAATGTAACGGAGTAAATGTAACTCGTTACTACCCACCTCTGTCTGCGAGTGTCTTATCCGTTAACGGATTAAGTTGAAAACATCATTCCAAACTTGTTGTTACTCCTGAGGATGACAAAGTAAAATCCTTGAAAATATCAAACCCCTTGAACTACGAAACAATCTGTAGCTTTAACACATCATTAGAATTCCAGAAACAGTGTTTTACACTCTCTCCTGCGGTATATAGCCTTATTAATGTCTTCTGTTTTCGCTATAACTAGATATTCTGTGAAAGTTATTTATCTTGGTCTTTACCAGACTTCTCTTGTTTTCTTTAACCGGAGCTCTGCTGTAGACGATCGGGGTCAGAGGGGTGACAGCTAAACTTTTGGAGCTGCAGGAGGAGCATGAACAAGCTGTTGGAGGTGACTGTAGTCTTCGAGGGTCTGGGTGTCAATGCAGCAGTTTTAGGAGTGATGTTTGGTCAGGTCTGTGCTCTAAACATTGAATTCCAAAAAGGACTGGACGTACAGCTATGAAGCCATCCGAACAATTTCTATTGGACTCGGAGAGACATGCAGAGTTGCGTCAACAGCGGTTTCCTCTAAAACTTGAGTAAATCGGGTGATTCTACCATGTGACTGCGTAGCCTTTCGCAGCCGAGCTCCTCGTGGGCTGATTGGCTGAGCTCTCTCAGCGGGGTGGGATGGGAACATTAATTACGGCTCTGCGGCCAGTCAGGGGCGTCTGTGAGCTCACGCAAGTGGAAGGAGCGGATAGCGTCGTTGCGCGAGTTAGCAGTCCGAAAAGATGCGGTCATCTGGCTGGCGTGGTTCGAACGTGTTTTTTTTTTTTTTTTTACAGTTGTAATTGTTTTTATTTCTTAGAAACAGTCTTGATTTTTGTTCATCAATTACAGATTTAGAAAAATATCTATCAAATACTGTAAGAATGATTGTCAAACTGTTAGCAAGCTCACCCTGGGTTAGATTAGTTTTAATTCGCACAAATAAGAATAGTAAATTGTTCAATTAAAGTGCAGAATTAGGCATGATTCTTTTTTGTTTTGTTTTTGTTGATGACCTGGACACTGGCTATGTTTTACTCATTGTTTTTAAAAGCATGAAAGTGAGTCATGAAACAAAGTAAGTGCAAATATACAGTAATTGGGATACAGTAGGAGTTCTAGTACAGATGTTATTAGTCGGCCTGCTTTGGGTTTGGTCATTGCATTGTGTTGGCGTGATCTGGCCACCCTGGCTTCCAAAAAGTGTGCAGGTGTGCAGAGAGAGAGAGGATAAATACAATTCATTAGTGCAACAGTGGGAGAGTTGTTAATAACCACAGAAGTAACATTTTATTCTGCACTCTGAAACTTTTCAGTTAATCCGAGGTTGAAAAAGTTTTGCATTCTTTTTGAAGTAATACCTTGTAAGAAAAATAAATAGCATGTTGTTATTCCAAATGTATCTCTTATACTTATTTGGAAATTTTGTTACTAATATTTTATATATTTAATATTTTATATCCGTTGATGATTTTCATGAATTATTATTCCTAATTCTATTGAGACATTCCTGAAGACCTTCCTGAACCCAAGTGACACTACAAAGCCCTGGCCCTGGAGGCACCTTGCATTTGAAGTGCAGTAGTCAATATTCTTCATTTTTTGCTAGTACAAGTAAAGTGGAACATCTTAAAAAATAGCTCATGCCATTATATCAGAGCGAAAGGTGTTTGAAAAATGTAATAAATGTAATAAATAAATAAACGAGGCCTAAATAGTTTTTTCCCTGAAATCTTAGCTAATGCAAACTTGCAGAAATTGCAGAATTGTAGAAAATGTCTCCATAGCAACAGTTTTTTTGTATCACCTGATTATTGCGGGATGCATAAGCAGCAAAATGATCGCGTAAATTGCTACTATAGAAAAGATAATTTATTGTAGAATATAAATCTCTTCCTATGGGCCAATCAGAATAAAGCAGAGAGAGAGAGAGAGAGAGAGAGATTGAATGAGCAACATTATCTGAGAGAGCAATAAACAGGTAATAAACAAAATTAATCAATTTAAAAACCAGGGCAGATCCCCCCCAGAAATGTTATCTAATGCAAACTTCTCATTGCAGAAAACGTCACCATAGCAACGATTTATTATTTTTTGGAATCTGTTTATTGTGAGCTGAATAAACCAGCAAAAATGGTTGTGTAAGTCGTTACTATAGAAACTTTAACTTATTATAGGATCTAAAGCTCCACCTGTGGACCAATCAGAATAAAGACGAGAGTGTGCGCGTGTGCGTGTGCGCGTGTGTGATTAACGAGCGCGCTCGTGCTCCTGGGCCAGGAGGATCCGCTCCAGGTTTTCTCCGGTAGCCGGTGTGTGTGTGTGTGTCACTCTCTCTCTCTCTCTCTCTCTCCCGCAGCGGCGCGCGAGCAGATGTTTGCGGAGCTAAACAAACGCACAGTTTTTACACCGCGGATGCACATTTCAGTCCTCCGTGCAGAGCAGCAGCACAACCGGGACATCTGCGTTTTAGCGCATAAGTGCGCGCGCGCGCGTGTTTTTATCGTCTTTATAACAACTGTAATTGCATTTATTTATTTTATGCTCCGAAACTTACAGGAGGTTTATATACATGCACACACACATATACATGTGATGGTTCATTCGCCGCACGCGCAGCACCTGCGATACGATGCGTTCACGCGCGGTGTGTGAGCGGCGCGCGCGGCACTGACACAAAAGAGGAGGAGGAGGAGGAGGAGGCGCGCTGAAGGACGAAAAGGAGTGAGAGAGTGAGGGAGGAGAGGAGCGGAGAGGAGGAGGAGATCGGATGCAGTCCGAGTCCAAACTCTCTGCGCACGCGAAACACGCCAAGCTCCACGCGCTGCAAGGAAGGACGCACGCGCACGCACGCGCGCGCACACAGATCATTCTTTTTTTTTTTTCTTCTTTCTTTCTTTCGCACTTAGGTATATTTTGAATCCAAGAAGGATCAAAGGAGAAGAATAATAATACGAAGAAGGAAGAAGAAAAAGAAGAAGGCGACGATGCCGTTTCACCCGCGTCCCTTTGTGCGCTGGAGAGCCGCGCAGATCCTCGCCTCGGTCTTTCTTCTGTGCGTCGGATTCACCTGCACCGGTGAGTCGCCCGGGTTCTTTTCATTCTGCCTCTGTGTGTGTGTGTGTGTGTGTGTCTGTGTTGGTGCATTCTGTGGGTTGATGTATTCATTGCTTTGTTGATGCATTTGTTGGTTTGTTTGTTTGTTTATTTATTTTAAAAACCTCACTCTTTCACCACGTTACAGCCGGTGCTCAGCACCCCGGCTTTAAAGCATGCACTGTACTGTACCGTACGGGAGAACAACGATAATAGTAAAAAATAAATAAATAGAAATGCACCACCACCCTGTGCGTGCACGACTTTACGCACGATCACGAGCAAGTTGAGTGTCACCGCGAGGCGAACATCAAAGCCTGGTGCGTGGACACGGATGCAAGCGCGCACACGCGTACTAGATGAAGGTCTGATTAAGTGCAGCGCATAAAATGAAATGGCTTTCAGGATGTCAGGACTTCCCTTCCCGATGTCTCTGTGTCTGCGGAAAGCAGGATCCGCGCGGGGTGCGTGGTGCGGGTGCAGGGTGCCATGCCGCGTTTGCGTTTTCTTGCTGCATTGGCAGGATCACGCTGACAGGTTGCTCGAGTAAGCTGGCTGGACGCGATGCGAGCTCTGCTTTCAGCAATTTGCACAAAGGAGAAGGATGTAAAATAAATAAATAAATGATGTATTGGGGAAAAAACACACACACACACACACACACACACACAAAATACAAAGCCTGTATTGTGTTCCAGCTGTGCAGATTGTGCAAAGTGTCCAGATGTTTCACGTTTAATGCAGTGATTTATTTATGCTTCATCCTATATATATATATATGTGTGTGTGTGTGTGTGTGTGTGTGTGTATATATATTAGATTTATAAATAAACTCTTATCCACTTGGGTTTAACTGACACACTTCGAAATCTGCCAAGTGTCCAGATGTGGAACACATTCCTAGTAGAAGGTCTGTGAATCATATCCAGGGCAGCTATGATTTATTCTTTTAATTAAGTTAAAGATGTAAAAACCCTCGTCACCACCATTATTATAATTCTTCTTCTTCTTCTTCTTCTTCTTCTTCTTAATACTGTACTACTGAGTAGCTGCCTCATTGGATCAAATGGGTTTCTCACTAAACTCTAGTTGTTGTGTATCTCTAGTATGTTTCAATTACTACGGTATAACCAAACATTACTGTATGCTGAAAGTCAATTAAAAGTACATCAAAGATAAAAAAAAAAAAAAAACTAATTGACAAAGAAACGTAAAAAAAAATAAAAAAATAAACAATCCAAAATGTTGATGGTGTGTTTGTTAAAGTACAGTTTGGCATCTATATGTCCTAATGCTATTGTTTGTGATTTGTCCTGTGAATGCTCCTGGATGGGAAAAGTTTGCATTAAACACCCTAATCTGAGTCACTTCAGGTTCAGATTGTTCTGTGTTAGAGCATGAAAATGATCAAAACGTGTGTGTAAAAGTCTACAAAAACAAACCAGAAAAGTATGCATGTAACAAAACTATGAAAGACAACAGATACACAAAGTGCATCCGAGTTTACCAGACATAAGAATCTTGAAAAAAAAAAAAAAAAACTTGTTTTTGGTCACGTCTTTCTTTTGTTCCTTTCCTACTGTACTGTATACCCGGGCAAAACTCTGGACATCCTCTCAGCTGAAAGCGTGCGACCCGAGATTTCCCCTAGCCGATCGCTTCACTCCTGGGCTAATTGAAATTGAAACGAGAGCTTTAATTCCACCTGGGCGTAATCCTGTCCGACAGAAGCGCCGCTTAATGTAGACATACTGTAGGCTCCGAGACCGGTGCACACGATAAAGAATGCATGAACAGCTTTCTTGTAAAGCTGTAATGAAGAAGACGGGCTTTGGTGTGAGAAGTTTAAAGGTGCAGGCGGAATGATTGACCCTTCTGGGGTTTTAAGAGCTAAACCTTTTCTTAAATGGACAAGCAATTTATCTCAGAATTAATAAACATTAAATTACAATCAAAACTTTGTGGAACTCAACTTAATTTCAAAGGTAATTTCAACGATACATTGTATCTCCTTTGAATGTTTTTTTTTTTTTTCACATCAAAAGAAACATATAAAAACAAAACAAAAAAACAAACAAACTATATATATATATATATATATATATATGTGTGTGTGTGTGTGTGTGTGTGTGTGTGTGTGTGTGTGTAGCATACCATATGCTTACAATGCAAAGGTAAGGAGTTTTGAGGGCAACTACCTGAAGAACCCCAAAGGAAAGATCCAGTTTAGTATCCTTCATTTCTCACAGAGTGAGTGAGAGAGAGAGAGAGAGATCAATATAGTGTCTCAGAGGATTCTTTGATATTGGTATATTAATAATGAAAAACAGATTCACATCCCTTCTTTCTCCTTTAGATATTAAATCTGCTGCACAATTACACACCTTAGGGAGGGCATAAGGTCAGCACATAAGCTCAAAAATTAAACTAAATATATATAGAGTAGTACCATCTGAGTGAGTGATAGAGATGACTCTTCACACACACACACACACACACACACACACACACACACACACACACACACACACACAGACACACAGTCATCAATTTTGTATAATATGACCAAGGGGCAAGCAGACAAAAGAGACTGTGAAGCTTGTCCATACTGTAGTGCTGCCGGTGTTAATGAAGTCATCAGCCTGGGAGTTTGCTAGCCCGAGTGGGAAAGGCGTACACGCTTCTCACACACTCACACACACACACACACACGTACACACCCCTCCTCGCGTTGGCATCATTTCACACTTCATTTGCATGGCGGTGGCTGGCCGCAGTAAAGCCTCCTCGGATGGAAACACGTTCGAGGGCCTTTTTCCTCCTGCATTAATTAGTGAATAATTATGAATACATTAAACGACGAGTCACGCTCCCGGGACTCTGCGTTTCTAAGTAAATGAGCGCGTTGGCGGTTTTTGTTGTTGTTTTTTTTTCCCGTACGTCCGGCGCTCCTTTTGAATCACAGATCCCTTCTGCTTTTAGACTTTCCAAGAGGGTTTTCACTTGGCTCCGGCTTCAAACAGCCAACTGGTTACAGGTTCGATGTGAAACGAATCAAGGCCGCCTTGGTGGAAGAGGGAAATATTCTGCCACGGTGTTTTTTTCCCCCCCCTTTATTTAAAAGGCGGTGTTATCCAAAGCTTTAAGGGAAAATGTAATGCACGCATAGAGACAGGTCGACCTGCCAGTCTCGGTTACGGACGAGACGGGCGGAACGGACGAGCGACGTCTCGCTCGCCCTCTGTAGTGTCTTTTAGCTCAGCATGGGCCCCGAGATGACGAAGGCCCTCTCTGAGAATGTGGACGCGGAGCTCTCAGGGAGCAGCAGAAGAAAAAGACGAGAGAGAGTAAGAGAGTCGGGAGCTGTTTTTTTTTTTCTTCTTTTTCTTTTTTTTCTTGCTTTGTTCCCTGGCGGAGATGAGATACGTCTGTCTGTCATGTTCCCTTTAGTCAAGGGCGTACAATCAGAGCTGCGATCTGAGTCCCGGTCGGATTCCGAGCGACTGATGTTGTTCTGAAACAGTGGGCTGGTATCAGATCAGACTTGTGATGCAGATTCAAATCTTAAAGTTTACTCAGGATCATTTTTCCATCTTTCGTTTCCATTAATTGATAAGGGTTTATCGCTAGGCGTGGGCCGCGGGGACACGCCGGCGCTCTCGCCTCTCGTCCCCCCCCCCCGTGATGCTGGACAACAACCAGAGCTTCAGAGCAACAGTTTGAGGGGAGGTGTACACCTTTAGGTACCCACACCGCGTCGTCCAACTTCTCCTAAATAAACAGCAGAAACGTAAATGTTAATGTTCAACATGAAGATTTCGACACTAACGTTCTTAAAACATCGTTAAAAATCTCATAAGAGAAACTGATGAAGACACTTTGTCGTGAAGCCTTGTTTAGAGACAGCTCGTGTTTGTTTAGTTTAGTTTGTGGAAACGTCTGCTCCAGATGTTTACGCTGAGTTTTTTCGGGTGAAAGCGCAGTTCCTAACACAATACCATATTTGGTTATTTCTATACCAAAACGAACCTGTGCCGCCTCGTGCTTCGAGGCCTGGCGTAACGAGGACAAGCGGGAAAAGCCGTTATTAGCATAATTTATTGGCTTAAGATGCCTTGCAGTCAAAGACTGCTTCAGCTCTTACGCACGGAAAATGATTAGCGCGCACCGCACTCCGAGGGCGATGCGGTGTTAATTTCATCAGGAGGAGGAAAGAGAGAGATTTTTCTCTTTTTGTTTATTTCCCCCAAGTCACGTGCGGTGAATTCAAATGATGCATGCAAACAGCAGACTGGTGCGAAATGTATTCGCCATATGATTATTTATTTCGACGCCATTGGTGGCAAGCGCTGAATTAGCATGATGTTTAAGAGTCAGAAATATCAAGCCAGACATCGGCTGGTGGGGGGGGGGGGGGGAAGAGCTATGGGAAGGGAAGAGTTTATCATATTTTCCCCCTCCCGCTCCTGAGGGGCTCGGGTTATTTAATATTTTGTCGAGCGCTCGGAATTGGAATTTTACTCCGTTATGGAATAAACTAGACGTAATGCAATTTAACCTTATAGAGCGGTTTCATAACAGCGCTAATCTATTAATTTATCAGCCCCACTGGCAGCGCGCGGTAAATTTCCTTGCCTGTGCTCACGCGTATTCGTGCGCTTTCCGGGTTCGAGTCACGGTGTGCGGAGAGTGCGAAAAAAGTAAACAAGTTCATGGTTTACAAATAGATGCCAAATTCCTCATTTCACGCATGGTTTGATACGTCCGACGAGAACACGTGCAAACACGTTTGTACTTTCCTATCTAAGAGGTGGAGCTCTGATGATCCTGCAAGCCCCGATTCCATGCACACATCCTTCCTTCCTTCCTTCCTGTCGCGTTGACCTTGAGCCGCACGCCGCTTCACGCACCCATCAGAGATAAAAAAAAAAACCACATTCCCCAAGGTGCCTTTGCAAGCCCGAGTCCCACGCATGTTTTGTAGATAAATATATGAGCCATCTGCCCGAATGCTTAATAAATGGCTTCTCTGCTTTTTTTTCCCCCGCTCTACCACAGCACACATCTCACTCTTTGCTTAGCTGTTTTTTCCCCACCACCACCACCACCGCCGCCGCCATCACAGCTCCATAGGGTTCGGAAACGAAGAAAAGTGTGCCTAAAGATGAAAAATGCACAGTGGCACTCCATCTGCAGGGCCTCCCCGCAGTGTGTTTAAGGATGTTTGGGGATCCGTGGCATTCTCCTGTGATCAATAAGCGCCTGACTGTTTAATTGGTCATCAGTCAACGACAGGGAGGTGTGTTTAAACCCGGAGGTGCTTAATCCTGGCTTATTACGCATCTCCTCTGGGCCGCTTTGGCAACGGCGCGCGTTTCCAGACGGCTTACTAAGCAACGGCGTTCGCATGCAGAAAGCTCTGGGAGTTGCCGCCATTAGGGAGCTCCATCTTGACTTCGCAGTTGTGGTCACCCAGAGTGCTCCAGGGTTTTGTGTTTCCCTCTCCAGCGTATCATGTTAGATACGGTACGTGAAAGCTCCGTCGTGCTACCCGGTGTCATGTTTTTGGTCAACTGGAACATTTGTAGTAGCAGGTAGAGAGGTGTAAATGTTTCCGAATACTTAGAAATTACAGCTTTCGGTTCTGCTTGGGTGGGCGTGGCCTTTGGATAGACTAAGACAGAAAGTGTCCCCACAATGTTTTTAAGGATTTCACCAAAGTTCTACCGTGTGTGTGTGTGTCTGACCTTTACTCTCTCGCGTATGAATTTCCGAACCCTCTTCTTCCTCGCCCCTTTTGCTAAAACAATCATCAGAACCAGCCGCACTTTGACTTTAGCTCTCTCCTAATCACAACGGCAAACACCGCCATGAAGCCACCGTTCAATATCACGGGCGGGTGAATATTAAAGCGCCTGGTTCTCATCATTCCGTCTCATCCCTTTCTCGCTCAGCTTGATTTAACGTTCCTCCGAAGGCTTTATCAGAGCGTCCCTTTGCATTTTAGATGTCATTTACCCTCCTGTCTCAAATGTCCAGGCGGATGCGTGGCTATTTGCGGTCGTTTCGCCATCCAAGCCGTCGTGAGCGTGTAACATGATCCAGCCCATCAGAAGAGGAAGACACCTTAGACGTGTTAAAATGATATCCGTGTCCCAAGTCGTGTACTCCGCGCACGATTCGAAACGATTTATAAACGGGGTACGACATCCGGGGCCGAGGTGCTTAAAATTACCAGCACACAGATTGTAGCGTAACGGGCGAGCGAGCGAGCATCGCTTCGAACGCTCTCTCTAGCCGTTCACTTTACGGTGCTTTCGGGAAACTGGGATTTTTTCAATCAGTAAATGTAAATGAGAATTTCATTTAAGCTTAGTCTCTGTTTTAGAACCAAAGTACACATAGGACAAAGATTGTTAGGAATTAAAATAACGAGCTAACATCAGCTGGCACTGAGCAAGCAACACTAGCATTCAAATTACGCGAAGCTCCTCTTGATTACTAGTGTCACTGTGCACAGTCTAGTTCATAATTATTTTTGGAGAGTAATGCGATTTTTGAAATTGAGCTTTTTTGATGCAATTTTTTGCATTAACAAACATTACATACTGTTTAGGAATTCGAGGAATTTAAGTCCCAGCGTTTTTGCAATAACAAACATGCAAAGGTTGATATGTTAAGACCCTTAAAATATAATGATCATTTTTTTTGCATCATGTAGATGCAAATCTGGAATCCATGTATATTGCCAAATGCTGTGGTTCCCCCCTCGAGATGCTTTGCCTGCACTTTACTGCAGCTGCCATCAGTTGCTGCTTGCTAGTGGATCTCTGCGCCTTCAGGCTTGTCTACAGTAACTGAAAAGCATGCTTGGCTGGGTTGAGTGATTTTAAGAACATTTATTTATTTATTTATTTATTTATTTATTTTTGCTTTAGCAGGATGTTTTGGTCATTATCCATCCGCACTGTGACGTCTTATCAGTTTTGAAGCGTTTAACTGAAACTCGGTAGAAAGTACACTACTATACACTTCAGAATCCATCCTGCTATCATCAGTCACATGATCAGTAAACACCAGTGACCCAGTTTCATCAGGAGCCGTACAGTACATGCGCATGAGCCCTTCCTTTCCTTTTGCATTGTCTTGCTTTCCCATCAATTTGGTACAAGGTAATATAGCTTCAATCTGTCTTCTGAATCTTGTCCCAGAACTAGGCAGGCTTTGAGTTGGTTTCTAGCCAGCACTAATCTGGCCTGAGTGTTCCCAGTGGTTTGCATGTTCAGGTAAAACCTCTTTATGTAAATTTCTGAAGGAGTCTCGTGATTGTTGACTTTGACACTCACCTTAACCACGACCTTGTTCTTGACTTGGCTAGATGTTGTGGAGGAGTTGTTCTTCATTTGATGCCATTATAGCCACTTCGGTTGTCATTATGTGGTCGTCAGGGTCTTTTGGTGTTTGCTGAGCACAGCAGCACATTCCGAATTTTTACGAAATTGCCGATTTGGCACATGGTAATGTTCCTGCTATGGCTTTGTTAGGTCTGTTTGGGCGCAGCCTCATTCATGTGCATCAGCATCTATTCATTCGGCATGTCGAGAATTCCAATGAACAGCTCCTTAATGTGAAATAACCAAGGAACTGCTAATTAGTTATTAGTTGTCCAGTTATATCTGAGCCATTAAAAAAGGAGAGACTTGGCTGGTTTTGTTAAACCCCCTTGAATTAAAGCTGAAATTATACTTTATTCACATCTTCATTGCTTCATTTCAAATATATTGTGATGGTAAACAGCGACAAAATTGTGTCCAAATACTTATGCATGTATGAAACGAATGATGTACGAAATTCAATTAAGCCTTTGGGACTGCTTATGATGTTGAGAGCAACAACTATTTAATTAATAAGTATATACTGTATGTATATATATATATATTTTACATCAGATTTCTATTTGCCGTTTTAGCAAGCCTATCATTACTATTATTAGCCATTACAACAGGAAGAAAAGTCTAAATGTGTTAAAAACTATCATTAGCAGAAATGCTTTAGTATCATTAGTGTTAAACCATCACTAGAGGTTATAATTAAATAGAGTGTTTTTATCATTATTATAAGCACGGTATGTGTTCCTACTAGCAAATACTTACAGTAGCTCAGCACTGAAACCAGATGATCAGGAACCCTCGGCTAATTTAAACTCATTTTATGCACTTTCATTGTATCTTGAATAGTATAAGTGTTCAATTATATTCCTTCAAATAAACACACGTTTAGAATTTAGCCTCAGGTCACTGATGATAGCGAGCTAGTCAGTTAGCACCAGCTAGCTAGAGTGTTTTTAAGCTACGCATGGGTTCAGTGTGTTTCTAAGAATGATGGTAAACAGCTAGCATGTTAGCTAATAACCCTAGATGTTGTTTTTAAAATAAAAAAATAAAAAAAAAGGCTTCTCTCAGAAGGAAGAGTGACCAGTTTATAAGCTAATTCGTTGCTATTGTTGTGTCTCAGAATGAAAGTAAGAAGCTAGTTTTAAAAAGCTAGCTAGCTAGTTTGAGGACAATACTTTATGAGAAGAAAGGCGTCTCTGAGTCCTATGAAGAGTTGATAAGCTAGTCAGGGGTCAGGTGTGTCTCTGAGAACGAGGGTAGTGAGTATGTCAGGTAGCATTAGCTAGCTAGCTGGCTATTAACTGATTTTTGTTGTTGTTGTTGTTGTTTTTTACAAACGTTTTTTTTTTTTTTTTTTACAAACGTAAGGAACAGGATCTTAATATGATGACAATGGACTTCTCTAAGCTGGCATGTTATATACAATATGTGTTTTAGCTTTGAGTACATTACTGTGATTGGCTAATGAAGTAGGTTGAAGTGTAATATTTAGCATAGCAGGTCTACAGAGAGCTGATTGGCATCCCTTCAGAGGGAAGGGATGAGAAGTATCTTACTTAGTGCTCCCACATTAATCACGGCTCTACAGCCAATCAGGGGCGTCTGTGAGCTCACGCAAGTGGAAGTAGCGGATAGCGCCGTCCTCCGAGTGTGTTACTCCGCCCCCCAACGGTGCGCGAGCGAGCAGTTCGAAAAGATGCAGTCGGCTGGCGTCACGTGGTTCAGAGGAAACACGTGATAGTCTTCGGCCCTCCCGGCTGAGAGCTAGTAGTAGTAGCCTTAATGTGGGAGCCCCCTAGTGGCGGGGAGGAATTGGACACGACTAAATTAGGGAGAAAATCTGGGAAAAATCCCCCAAAAAATAAAGCTTTTGTCTGTTCAACGGTCAGCGGATATCTTTACGTTTCATATATATAAACCAGTCTTGGAAAATCTGTATGTCTGTATATCTGTCTGTCTAACCAGATTTTGTTATGGCACTGTGCAAAAGCGAACAGAATTTTATACAATTGTGCCAATAGTTAGACCAACACTTTCCCTTAAGTTTAACCTGCACCATAAGTGAAATTAAAATGTTCAGTAAAAGTGATGTCATGAACAGTTATGTGTGGGATTTAATGATCTACTTAAAAATAATCTACTAATGCGCTACTGTCTCAATGTAAACAAACACCTGCACCAATAGATATTAATTAGAAAAGCTAAAGTGAATATTTTTACCGGGATTAGTTCATATTTTCACTTTGGCTGAAATAACAGAGCTGAAGTGGTAGAAGTGAATTTTAACACTCTGGAGTCGTTTTTTAAGGATAATACTTCATATTTATCTGATCTACTTTTTCCATTTCTCATCATATTTGTCTGACGACGAAAGAAGTACGACTTAGTGTGAACAAGGCGCCAGATACTCAACCTTACCGAATCTGATTTCTGTGTGTTAATAAGTTACACAGAGAGTGCTGCCGTGCAGAAAGACAGACAGACATGGACGTGTATTAATAATAATAATAATAATAATAATAATAATAATAATAATATCACTGATTACATTAAAGATCAGCAGATTATTTTTAGCCTTAACCTTTTAACTATTTCATCAACGACGTGTACTAACTCTAGTCATACCTATAAGGGATTAAGAAGCCCTAGGATTCGTTTAACAGTCTTACTCCCTCTATCAATATGGCTGTAATAAGCATGTTTCATGTCTATTTTTATGCAAAGCATTCGCGTATTGCTCATGCGTGTGTATCCACGCGTCCATATGCCGATGCCCGTTTTAAGTGTCTTCTCACCGTCTGTCCAAGAATTTAGAAAGCACCTTGGGCAGGCTCTGGCTGGCGTAGAGTGTCTAATGGCAAGGGCGTTGCAGGGAGGGCGCGCTGTATCGCGGCCAGCTCTCGTCCTCTTCAAGTGACACCGCTGACAGCCAACGACGCCCGATGACCTTTCCTCATTACGGCCATGTGTGTCCAAGCGCTAGCGCCTCGGGCTGGCAATTCAACTGAGTCAACATTGGGCCCGAGCCATGCAACACACACGCAGGGGGGAATAGGAGAGCCATTGCACAACATCTGCTGCCCCTATTTGAGAGGTTTTCGCAGGGGTAAAAAAAAAAAACCAGCACTTGGGATTCTCACTGTGAATCTTTACACATCTTACAGTTAATTATCTGCTCTCAGATTGCCAGGATTTAGTGTGTTACACTTCAGAAACACTGAAAGGTGATAGCCATGGTTAGCTCACACGCTGTGAACGAAACCCCATTGATCGTTTATTGATAACGGAGTCACGCACCGTGTTTCCTGTGAACCGGTTGCTTATGGACCAAAAGTTCCTTTTCACACTGAAGCTCTACACTCATTTACACTGGATCAGGACTATAATACGGACTACTGGAAATAGTACACGTAGGTACAGGAACTCGCTGAACTGTCTTTTAGGCGTACAGACTGTTGTAGAAGTATTGGCACCCTCTTAGTGGAAAACAACAAACAAAGGGTTAAGACTTTCCAATCTTTTGGAAAGTTTGTGGCTGAATATTTAAGCCATGCAATTAAAATGTCTAAGAAATTATATATATATATATTTTTTTTATTGATTTAGGATTGTCCTCATCCTCTTAAATCATAACAAAACATATTATAAATATTATAGATATGTTTTTAAACTTAAATATGCCAATAACTGGTTTGAATAATTCTGAAGCCAGATGTAAATCTATAATTGTAGTGTGATGGTGTACCATAGGATTATTATTATTATTATTATTATTATTATTATTATTATTATTATTATTATCTTAATTGATGATCCTTGTGACATCATAAAAATGACGAACCGTTTCCAAATCGTACATGCAGATATTCTGAATGAAAATGTTTTAGGTCTCTTTGATGTTATGTGATGAATATAGAAATAAAAAAAAAAAATCCAAACCTCAGCTTTAAGTCGAAAAAGCCACAATGGAAGCTTTTTGCATCTTCATCCTTGTTTTCTTTTCTTTTTTTTCTGCTTTTTTCCTTCTCTGTAAAGGCATTTGTGATATTTTGTTAGTACTACAAGGACACTGTGAAGAGAAAACAATTTCAGCAAATTCATTTCCAAGCGTGCCCTTATTTAACCTCCGGCTTTGTCGCCTGAAACATGAGGCTGAATTGTTTGTCTGCATCTGTAGCGGTTATCCACATGCAGCTTTTATTCCAGGTAGTTTTAGGCGCTGCCGCGTAGTTTGCCGGAGGCTCTGCACGGAGAACGGTCTTGGTCACGAAAGCGTCGTAGCATTTAGATGACTCATGTCGGAGTGTTCAGAATGATACCGCACCGCTGTTCCGTAATAATGTTGCCGCTACGGCACTTGAGTGGGGGAAAAAGAGATTTGGATTCTTGAGCGTGAATGGGAAGAAGGCCAGTCGCATATTGACGCGTGTTGGCCCGCGCTAGTGCTAAATTCCTCCTCGTCACATCTAATTACACGCCTGTTGATTGATATAGGGAATTAGGAGCGAAACATGCGCAGGGTTCTCGGCGTGAATGGAGAAACGCTTCTCTTTTGGAGTCTTTCTGTTTAAACAGAAGCCTTTAGGGCACACGTGATGTTACGAGCATGAGTGTTTGAATAAATGGCTTCTTTACAGCGCATTTGGTTGACATTACTGGACTTTTTTTTTTTTGTGTGTGTGTGGTTTTGGCAATCTGACGCATCATTTGCATTTATTTACTTGGCAAAAACTGTTATCCAAAGCGACTTGGATGTGTTTCCAGTTCAGGCTGATTGTGACACGAACAGAAGCGCTGCAATGCGCTCACTCACTCATCTTCTATACCGCTTTATATCCGGGGTACACCCTGGATGGGGTGCCTGTCCATCGCAGGTGGCACACACTACCACTCATCACACACTACAGGCAATTTGGAAACGCCAGTTAGCCTAGCCTGAATGTCTTTG
>QNUK01000033.1:2830000-2880000 GCA_013621035.1 Clarias magur
CAGTGTCAGTGCTGCTTAGTACAAGAAAGTAAGACTGAATATGTGCTGCTATGGTATGAAAAGGATTTTTTTTTTTTTTTTTTACGATTAGAATGAGGAATCATACTAAGTTGTGTGCAAAAGTTTGCACCCCCTACGGTTTCTGGGTTAATAAACAAGACGTTTTAAGTTTTACATCATGTTACATAATATAGTCTCCATTTAGTTCCGCTACAGTGTTTATGCCTCACCTGCTATCCCATAATAACCCAACGGTGTAGCTTTAAAGGTGTATGAAAATAGAAATGCCCATGTGGACCTGGCAAGCTTGAAATAAAAGGCTTTTTTGTGACTCGTGTAAAGATCCGAGTCTATTTTTTAATCTCTGACCTCGCGATGTAGCGGCGCGAATCCGTCCCGCGCATTCAGAGACACTTTTGCGCTGAACCCACAGTCAGGGATCTGACTCGCTGCTTCCGCATCCCCCTTAGGTCAGCCGAAATAAATGTACGGATGCTGGCCTCGGCTGCGGCAAAAGAGAGAGAGAGAGAAAAAAAAAAAGTCCCTGTTCGCAGATTTCGACACGCTGCGCCCCGGAGGCTTAAACGTCTGGGCAATTTAAATTTCCACCAGAGACTTCCGGGCATCTGAAAAGCCTATTTCTGGACGAGAGCCGTGTCTGTTGAATCCCCACGAATCATGCGAGTGCGCGCATGGATGGCACTCTATGTCGAGGCCCCGACTCGCCTCGGTTACTCGAGATCCCACGGCGCAGGAGAAACGGCGTAGGGGCTTTTCACCGACGCGGCTGGTCTTCGACATAGAGGACAGCTAATTACGGAAAAGCCATGGCAATTTATCACGTTAAATTTAACCCGGGTGCGTTTCGAGCTTTCGCTGAACAGTAAACAGCTCGGTGCGCGGAGCGGCAGAGCGCCACATGGCAGGTTGTGTGTCGCTCAGGTGGATGATCGGATTAAATCAGCTTTAGCGTTCGACTCTGTGTGAGTCGGCCTCTTTGTGTGGATGAAAAAAACAGAATCGATGTCTGTAAATTAGTTTTTGATTTGAGTAAATATGAGTAACTGTTTATTCATGATACAAAAAATAAAAATAACACCAACTCGTGTAAATGTCTACTGGAGCTAGAACAGAGGTCAGCTTTGCCTAGAATTTTTCAATTTACCGCATCAGACATTATTACTATTACTATTATTATTATTATTATTATTATTGTTATTATTATTATTACTATCATTACTATTATTACTATTATTATTATTGTTATTATTATTACTATTACTATTGTTACTATTATTATTACTATTATTATTATTATTGTTACATTATTACTATTATTATTATTATTATTACTATTATTATTATTACTATTATTATTACTATTATTATTACTATTATTACTATTATTATTATTTATTATTATTATTATTATATTATTATTATTTACTATTATTATTATTATTATTATTATTACTATTATTATTGTTATTATTATTATTACTATTATTATACTATTGTTACTATTATTATTTATTACTATTATTGTTATTATTATTATTATTATATTATTATTATTATTATTATTATATTATCATTATTGTCATGTGATTGCACTGCAACTGTTTAGTTTTTGTCCAGTAAGATTTGCTGTCTAAAGCTACAGTATATACTGTAATGTATTCATTTCCTCAGTAAACAGTACGAGTGTTTAATATTCAAACCCTGTAATGCATGTTATTCTCACTACCTCAGCAAATAAACTGCAGTAACGTGAGTGACCGAATAGTGTGAATAAATATTTGCTTAATTTGATTAAATGTCACTATGATATATAACAGGGATGGGAATCACCAGGGACCCCGCCCCTCCCCCCAACACCCCCCGTTTACACCTAGATGTTGATCCAATTTGTATCGTAATTCTGTAGGTACCATGATTTTATAAATATTCCGATTCAATATTACTTTTTGAAGATTTTGCACCAATTATAAAAAGAAATTGTATTTCATTTCAATTGAGAAATCGGGAATTTTCGGCCACCTTCATTCAAGTTACGCTTTTATTTTAGTGATAACGTGGTGGAAGTGCTCTTTATCCAACGGTTCACGGCGTATTAATCAATCGAGTAGATTTAACCAGCTAATGTTAATAAGTTAAGGCGTCGATTGCAGGCTTTCTCCTCCTTCGTTCTTAAAAAACAATACTCCGTCCGCATGAAAACGCTAAACACGCCTTGACGAGCATGCCCAAACCAGCAGATGGCGATATAACCCTAACCATGAAGCTACGCTGTCTGATCTACAAACTAAAAAAACATTGTATTTAAAAACACCTACGTATGTAGTAAATTCTCCTCTACTACAGTGAATCCCCTACTTACAAACGAGTTCCATTCCAAGAGCTCGTTCATAAGTCCAGTTTGTTTGTAAGTAAAACTACAATAATATTATCATTATTATTATTATTATTATTATTATTATTATTTCTGTTACTTTGTAATACAAACACACTTGAGTATACACAGTATAAAACTGGTTCTTTGTCCTGACTTCCTAAATTGAACATGCGTGATCGCATGTTCGTATCTTTGAAACTTCCTACCTCGTAATGTAGCTCGTATGTAGGGGACTTACTGTATAATCTCAGTAGAACGTAGAGAAGTTACAGCGCGAGCAGCCATATTGCCACAGTGTCAAAATCTTCTAAGAGATGATGACACTTCAAGTTGTTGACGCCAAGCGTTTTCACTTTGTGGAAATAATATGAAGTTTGGTTTCACACAAGGCACAAAGTCCATCCAACTTTTAACAAGAAATTGAACTGTTTTATTTTATTTTTTTTTCCTTATTTTTGTGTTCCCCTTGAAAAAAAAAAAAGTGACCCTTTATATTCCTCGCGGTATAAAGTTAAGACGCAGAAGTGTGGGCTAAGTGGCGGCTTTTAAAAAGAAAACCATTCAGATTAATCAAAAAGAGAGAGAAAGCGAGAGAAAAGATGACTCATTAGTGCATAGAACTTCCCCAGCATTTGTACTTCCACTTCCTGGGGATTTGTTCTTATAGCGTTTTTCCTTTTTTCTTTTAATTGGCTTTGATTACTGGTGCTTTCTGAGTAGCAGCAGTACATGGTAAGCTGTAACAATAGCGCTAATGTAGAAGTCTTATATACACACACATACACACATACACTGATTAGACATGACGTTACAATTATGCACAGCGTTATCGGGATTGTGTAGGTTCCCGTTGTGCCACCAGGGTGGCTCTGGCCCCTCGGGGCGTAACTCCACAGGACCTCGAGCGGTGTGTCCTCTGGCACCAGTATGATAGCAGCGGATCTATTGTTTGGGAGGTGGGATGCCGATGGATCAGACTGGGTTCTGTGGAGTCTGGAGGCGGGGTCGGGGGTCATGAACTCTTTCCCTGCTGGGCGCAGTGAGCTGTGGTGTGCTGGGTGTTCTGGTGCCTTTCTGTCGTTGCCAGAATTAGTTTTATTTGTGCCTCATTGGCTTTCCTGACGTGCTGGCTTTGGTCCCCACAGGCCCATATGGGTGAACCTTGGGTGACCCTGATCCTGTCACCAGTTGATGTTAATGTTGATCAGTGTAACTGTTTCTAAAAGAAGAAAAGATATTGATTTGATTGTCATTTTAAAAGCGCTCTTGATTTGCAGATGATCTAGAACTTGATTGCTAACTTTGTGTCATGTTCAGTGTATACTCGCTTCCTGTTTGAGCATCATGAATCTGAGAACGTTTCGTTCGGGGTTCAGGTTCGTCTCACCCTGCTGTGTTGTGATGTTTGTAGGAATAAAAAGCAAAACATCTTCACGGCCTAAATCTTTTATTTATTTATTTTTATTATCTCGAAACGATATTAAATTTGACACGCTTTCAAGGAAAATATCATACTTGGTTCAATGCCTTTGTGAATAATTTATCTCTTACAGTTCGGGCTCAGAGCTGCAGCGTGTGCTTTTACACACATTCTCACTGTTTCATGCTTCTTCTTTTTTTTTTTTCCAGCCCCGAACATGAGACGTCCTCTTTGAAGGTCCGAAAAGTGTAAAATCCCAGACCAGAAAGCAAAGAAAGAAATGTATCACTCGTTCAAGGTTCAAAGGATACAAAAAAAAAAAAAAAAAAAAAAAGATGGGACGAACACACTCTCCTACACACACTATCCTCATTTCATAAATGGCTTCAGATCCCCTCCAGGTCCTCCACGGAGCGCGTCAAAGCCCCGGCGAAGTTCCTTTAACCGCCACGTCTTACCTTTCAGTTTCTATTACGCTAATCAATGGCGTACATTAGTCGTCCTTTTGCATTAGGTTCTGAAAGAGCTAAAAAGGATAAAGAGAGAGACAGACACAGAGACAGAGACGGGGTTGAGCGACGTCTTCCTTTTGTCCCGCTGGTTTGTGTGGGCTTTTATTTTTAAACCTGACAGAACCGGTTGTGTGGAAGACCCCAATTTTTTTTTGTTTTCATTGGGGTTTTTTTTTTGCGACGTGGTTATTCAGCTGTAGATTAGAGTTGACTAACGGCTACTAGCTTTATGAAACCAAACTGGTGAATTGGGTACATATAAAGTAACCTGTTTTTCTTTTCCAACATACCTTTAAAAAGAAAACCAAAAAAATCTGAACCAGCCAGGATACGAATATAACAACCGAATACAATGACAGCTTTGTAGAGCTAGAATAATTTTTTTTGTTACAGCGATACCTTGGTAATTAGGTGGTACTTAATCTGTCCTGGAGCCGAGTTTCTAAGGTGAAGTTTCATATTATGAAACGCATTTTCCCATAGGGAATAATGTAAATGCAGATACAGTGGAACCTCGGATTGCGAGTGTTGCGCAAACCGAGCAAAGATTTAAAAAAAAAAATTTTTTCGGAAACCGAGCAAGTATTAGTTTACGAGCGCCGAGTATCATGTATCACACATGCGACTCTTATTTTGACACCGAGCGTCACTTTCTCACCTTGTTGTGAATTTTAAAAAGCGAGGTGGGGAGAGGGTGGAGGAGTGTTACTGTGTAAAACGAGGCGAGGGAAGGGGCTAATTCCACACACACACACACACACACACACACACACTGCGCGCACCAACAGACACACTTATCTGTCAGGATTTATTTGTACTTTTTTTTAAAGGTAAAGTGCAGATGAATTTGTTTTATTTTCATTTTATAGATTGTATTCATTATTTTTATGTATTTATTTTGGGGGCTGTGGAATGAATAATTTGAGGTTTCATTATTTCTTATGGGAAATAATGATTTGGTTTATGAGTGTTTTGGAATACGAGCCCACTTCCGCAACGAATTACGCTCGTAATCCAAGGTTCCACTGTATTACGTTCCAACCACCTAAAATATTACCAATATCACCAATTTCCAACACAATCATTACATTCTTTCATATTACAACAATCAAAACATTTAGAAAAGACGTGTTAATCAAGTAAAATATGAAATAACCAGACATTAAACTTGATTCCTTGATGAACTATGATTCCTCTTGGCACCAGCTGCTTTAAAAACCAAACTGAAAGTGGCTCCGTTTTCTTCTTGCTAGCGTCCTTGATAATAACTATGGGACCCATGGTGCTGTGTCTTCACTAAATCTTTGAGAAAAAACACCAAAAAAAAAAATACGTATACTCACTTCCCTTGGCTTTTCACTGACGCAAACTCGTTTTTGATCGGCGGCTGGAAGTATGCGCGACCTGCAGTACACCCAACCGGCTCGCTCGCTCATACAGTACGGCGAAAAATGCTTCACATGCCGAGACAAATTTCTTGCAAACTTGTTTAACTTAAGGCTACAATACGCAGGGCAGTCATACGCCAAGGTACAACTGTGTACATGTTTTATTTATGACTTCATTATTAAGTCAGTACCAAAAAAATAAAACATTCTGATTTCCAAACATTAGTAGTCGAGCAAAAATGTTAATCCTACAGGAAAATATCTGTAGGCCAGATATGAAAGCAGCAGATTATGTAAAAGGCCACTTTTCAGGCAAACTAAAGAAAAGAAGAAGAAATTCTGGGTTTTGCTGCCTGAAAATAGAAGCAGGTTCAACAGAAACTTCAGAACCTCGGCTGGATGAACAGCGCATTTGCTTCTGAAATAATAACTGCATAGTGTCGTAACAACAATTATTGACTTAATTGCCTTAATTATTGTATGTTTATAGTTTTTAAAGTACTCCTTTATGAAGACCTTCTTGCTCTACAGCGGTTACACTGTATGCGTGTTATTTACAGCACCAGTCAAAAGCTTGGACGCAAGTTTGGATTCGTTTTCTACATTCTAGAACAAATATTGGAAGTACTGTATGAAATGATGTAATTAAATAACAACAACAACAGTAGTAATCGGTTGTCATTTGACGACACGAACAGGATTGTGTGTCGAGGGCGTTCGCAAAACCCATCGAGCTCCATGATGAAACTGGCTCTCATGAAGACCTTCCCAGGAAAGCGAGACCAAAACTTACTGCTGCAGAGGAGACGTTCATTTAGAGTCACCAGCCTGAGAAATCACCAATTAACCTCAAATAGCACCTCAGATTAGAGGCGTTATGAAGGATTTACAGGGTATAAGATATCTCAATAAAATCAACTGTTCAAAGGAGATTCTTGTGTATTTTGGATAAACGCCTTCAGGCTTGTTTTACAGTAATGTAGAAAGAACCAGAAACCCGAAACGACCCTGGAGTTAGAAGGGGTGTACAAACTTTTGCCTGGTAGCGTATATAGTTAAACCTGATTTTATACTCTTTCACTGATTGACGCGTGATCTAGCATGCTTTTTAATGGAATGTATTATAAGCTGACGAGTCGCACTCTGTTCACGTTACAGGCAGGAAAACAAGACACACCAAGTTTTGCTCCGAATCATATTTTTCCTAAATCATATTTTCATCCAGCATGACATCCCAGGGTTTTTTTTTGTTTTTTTTTTCCCTTTTCCCCAAGACCCCCCGTCTATATTTATTGTCGGTGTCAACAGACAGGGATGGAAGATGGCAGGATTGGTTTAATAAATAGATGTCACCTTCCTTTGAGGAATATTAAAAGTCTGGCACCACGTGACGGCCGCGTTTCAATATCCGTCTCCGTCTCCCGTGACCGAGCCTTTTTTGTTTTTTGCTTTTTGTTTTGTTTTGTTTTTTCTTTCCTGTGTTTGTTTTTTTTTCTCTCCGTGACCACGTCGCGCGCAAGCCCGGTTCAATTTTCCGCCGCTCAGACACCGCCGGCGTTGCTTTCTATTCCTGTACGGAGGTGTTATTTGACAAGGCGCTAATGAAAGCCTGAGATGTTTAATATATGCTATCGACCCTTTCCCAGGCTGCGGAGTTGCTGTCTTATCGTATTAGCCAGCCGCCATGCTGGAACGCCGGCACGCTTTTCACTTAGCCTTAATTTCTTTCACAATGGCTACGAAAGCGCGAAAAGGAAAATGTCTTTTTTTTTTTTTTTAAAGGCCAAAAGAGGAAAAGTGAGCGCTGTTCCTTTTTTTTTTATTTTTTATTTTTTTATTACGTCCAAATTCTTTCATGACGACTGAAGCGTCACTATCTGGGTTGTCATCTGAGGCTAGCTTTAAGCATGAGGAGCAAGATGGCAGAAGACGCACGGCGGCCCCTTTGCCCTCCCCCTCCCCCTCCCCCGCCGTATCGCTCGTCTCTGAGGCCGCGCAATTAGCTGTCCTGCTTTCCCAGAAACAAAGGGATGTCCTGAGAGGCGCAGGGATGTCAGAGACGCCTGGTGACACACTCGCGGCCCCCGGGCTGCACTCTTGACTCGAGGAGTCGCTCGCCGTCACTTCTCATCACTGCCTAGCGCTCCGCTAATGGCATCTCCAAACAGGAAAGAGGCGACATCCGGCTGGGAAATCACACACATGCAATCCTTCAGGCTGCCCCTCACACACACCCACCGCCACGCGCCCACCTTCTGTTTTCAGGCTAACGGGCGAAAAAGGTCAGGCCTCGGACACTCCCCGGCCTCAAAGACAGAGATACAGAGGAAGGGAGACGGTAAGGATTTGAGGCTTAACGGTAAGCCACTACTTCCTGGTGCAGGAAAAGAAAAGGAAAAGAACGCACCCGAGAGCTTCGTTAGCTGAACGTGCAGAAATGAGCACACTCACACAGGGAATTCGATCTCTTCCAGCATCTTGTGAACCACTTTGTAAAAACCGCAATGCTATATTTTTGGACTCGGGGCAAACGGAGAAACATCTGAGGTGTGCAAGGGGAGACAGTAAGCTGAGCCGGATTTCTCTGGGAAGCTTCCCGAGCTAATATCGGGAGCGAAGTGAGTCGCGTCAGCTGTCAGTCCGGATTTACGTTTCTCACGCTCGTACGCTTTTAGCCAGCAAATAAAGAACTGAGAAATATGTAGCGTGTGAACGCGGTGGACTTTATGATAAGACATTGTGTCACATATGCCTATGAAATCAAAAGCTGATTCATTTATTTATTTTTACAGTAATATATTTATTGCTTTTTTTTATTTTTATTTAATGATCCACCAAAGCCGTTCTTTATGTATATATATATATATTTTGTAACTTTGATGGAATCTGTTTTATAGGTTCCCTTTGTAAAAATATTTAAGGTCACGGAGCGGTCGTATAAGCATTTCACTGCATATCGTACTGTGTATGACTGTGTATGTGACAAATAAAATTTGAATTTGACAGCGAATAAATAATGCTCGTCCAAGAAACACTCAAAGACTTCAATGGATGTTAGAGACACTTAAATAATAAATAGAAATAAAAAAAAATTAAAAAAAAGGTTCGAATCTACCGTACCGTATAAGTCGCTATGGCCTTGATGTTGTTGCTACGGCAACAGTTCCATATTAGGACGAGTGTCAATAGGAATAATAGGAATGTTTTGGATATCATATTAGGCTGTTAAAATGTTGAGGGCTGTATTCTCTTTAAGTTTAAATTCTGTAACCGGCCCGATCGCTGGATTGTAAATCTTAGAAAATCCGACTTCAGTAACCACAGACGGGCGTCAAGAATCAGTCCACGTACCCATAGATGCACGGTGTAAAGCCCGTGTTAATATGCTTCAGCTTATTGCATGTCCAAAGCAATCACGCACAATCATCATCTCGACAATAAATCTACGCGCGGTTAATAAAACCCCCAGACGAACGAAAGCCGCATTAACATCCTCGCTAATTTTCCGCACACTTCTGCCTCGCTTCTTATCAGGCCAAGCCTTCTGTTCGTATTCCAGACAAACACGAACAAGTGTAGGCTGTCGAAAAACGAGCATGTGTACTAAACGGAGTCGGGGGGGGAAGAAGAAAAAAAAAGAGAAGAAGAAAAAAACCGCAAGCCAGTAAAACAGACACTAAAATCGGTGTGTAACAAGTTGTGCAAAAATGTCCAACGGACAAGAACTAGCTTAACAGCATGTTATCATCTATCATCTCTGCATGTAAAAGCCTTCTGTTGTGTCCTGACATACTGATTGCAGATGGTCCAATTAATGTCCGTCTGAATCCATCATTTTTCCGCCGAGCGCAAAAGCAATCACGGCCGTTCCCTGTGTAAGAGATGAGAGGGAGCGGGAAACGGTGCGGCGCGCCGATAAGCCGAGTCCGTCCGCCGTTTGTTCTGTTCCGTTTCATGCTCCGGAGAAAACACACACTGTGGTATAAAAATAAAAAATAAAAAATAAAAAAATAAAATCAAAATAAAAAGGAGGGCTGGAGATAAGTCGGAATATCCAGAGAGGATTTTCAGCATCTGCTCGGAGTGTCAGTAGGATTACGGTCGGCGTTATCCGTTCTGGGAAGACGGGGGGAGGGGGGGGGAGGCGTGTTTTTTTTGAAGACGCTGCAAGCTGATGTGTACTAGACAGTTTGTAAATAAATAAATAAATAAATAAACATACAAGGAAGTGTTGATTGTTGTTCTTGGATTTGATGGTAGAAAACGTTCGGTCAATCCATCTCCAGTCATCCGGACCATCTCCTGTTTTTGAGTGCAGTGGTGGTTCAGTGGTTAAGGTACTGCGTTATCGCGTGAACACCGCTAGGTTGCCCAGTGTTGGGCTTTTGGCCAAAGTTCTCAATGCCAACTTGCTCCATTGGTGCCGCACTATCATCTCATGACCTTGTGCTCTGACCCCTCCATTCACAGAACAGCTGGAAGAAGTGATGAAGGAATAAAAGGTGATTTACACTGATAGGATGTCAACAGCTTGTGGCGCAACATAAAACTTCCAGTGGTCCAAACTGTTGTCCAACATTTTTCCTTCTTCCTTGTCGCATCTCCTGAACCCTGTAAGCTACAAGACGAGGTGATGAGGTGAAAGAGTGTTTAGCGGTGAGCATTGTCACCTCATACCTACAGGGTTGGATCTCGCCTTCAGTCTGTGTGGGGTTTGCATGTTCTCTTGACGAGCTTGATGGGTTTTTCTCAGGGTACTCTGGTTTCCTTCCACAGTCCCAAGACATGCAATGTAGGGCGATTGGCTTTTGGAGAAGTATGGATGCAGTATGGAAGTTCCTTGGAATGGATACACACCAGATCCCCTCATGACCCTCCACGGGATAGGCGGGATAGAGGTGTTGATGTTTCCGGAGCAAGTGGATGAAACCAATAGCATCAGATTGGTCGATTGATTTCCTTCCAAAAGTTTCTTGAACATTTCCTTCAAAACGTTTTTGGGAAAATAGTTTATTATGGATTTGTGACCAAAATCAACTGTGACCGTCTCACAATTACTGAGAATATCTGCTCGGAAATTCTGGTTTAAAATGAGCATGGAATCCGTTTGTTGTTTTTGCTGGGAATATTTCTGGACAGGATGGTGCTGTGTGTAAGTGGTGAAGTTTGATGTGTCGTCAGAAACGATCATCGTATCTCATGTTTGGAGGAAAACGTCTGCTTTTTGGTCATAAATCAGCATGATTTATGATTGCTTTTTTTAATGCGAATGCGTTTTGGTTATCGGTAGAAAGAAATATTTGATTTGTACGGTATGTGCAGGGTGGCTTGGTGGTTAGGACTCGCCTTGTACCTCCAGGGTCCAGGTTTGATTCCCACCTCGGGTCTGTGTGCATGTTCTCCCCGTGCTTGGCGGGTTTCCTCCGGGTACTCCGGTTTCCTCACACAGTCCAAACACTTGCAGATTAGGTTAACTGGCGTTCCCAAGTTGCCTGTAGTGTGTGAATGAGCATGCGAAAGTGTGTGTGCTCTGCGATGGATCGGCCCCCTGTCCAGGGTGTACAGTACCCCGCCTCGTGCACTTAGTCTTCCGAGATTCCTGCCACTCTGTATACAGTATAAAGGGGTTACAGACGATGTTCAAATGCCTCGTTTGGTTTACATTCTGCAGCTGTTTGAGCTAACATCATGCTAGATAGTGTAGTGTGTTAATGTTAACTGTAATACAGTTTACAATCCGTCCCCCACTCATAATTAGGGCAGTGGAGTAAGACACGAAATCTTACCTTTTAATTAACAGGGTTCATTTCCGGTGGCCTTCAGGACGTTGTGCATGAACGGATCTAATCACTATGAAGCACAATCTGCTCTTATAAAAGGCTCAAACCACCAAAAAATCCCAGGCACGGCTAATGCCCTGACCTGTTTGATGACCAAATACTACGTGTGACTGAAGTAAATGTCTAAGTGCACGCGGCAAACCAAGTGCCTTCTCATCTACTGACACGTAAATGAAGCCTCGTCTCGCACATCGATGCGGTTGCTAATAGCTCTAAGCTGACCTTTGAAGCAAAAGTAGACGATGACGGGTGAATAGGTTAGTAACTTCTGACCGTTCGTTCAAAGATTCCTACGAGTCATTTTCTTAGACGTGTTTTATTTTCCTTATCTGCTGCCTGCTCCGATCAGTTTTCTATATCTTAGTACCATTTTGTCAGAGTATTAAAATATACCCTTTTACTGTATAAGACAGACCTGTAAAACCAAGCCAGAAAAAAAAAAGTCCTTTGTATATTTATCGATGTTAATTAATCGTTACTAAATTCTGCATTTTTAGAACAATGTTTCTAAGAGAGTCTCCGTTCTCTGCGGCAAAGAAGTTACTTTATATTGGAATAAAGCAACTAGTATCACTAATATTATTATTCGATTAACTGCTGTTAAGAATTGGACCCATTAAAGATGTATGAACATTTTAATGTTTTGCGTAATGTTTCTCCGTAGCTCACGTATCTGTTACCACCACAAGAGGGCAAACTTGAGCACATGCATGTTCAGGCAACATGCGCTATCATTATATTTTTTTTCAAAGCCTCGTTTTCAAATAAACAAGAGCAGGATTTTCGCCAGGCTTTTCTTGCACAGTTTTATGGTTTGTTTGAACTTTTTGAGCTTTAAAATTTGTGCAGTATAACCAACGCATGTTGCGTATTGTTATCATTATTTCTTAAAGATCAATCAATTATTGATTCTTCAACAGCAAGTTAAGTTTGAATACAGTGCACCATATAAAGCGAGCGGATATGTAAATATAGATGCCCAGACCATGCCTGGATCTTGGGGAATGGAAGGCAGTAGAGTAAGAACGCCGGTGTGTTGAAAGACCTGCGATAGACCTTTAACCCTACAGCGTTGAGCTCAGCGCTTGACTCGGATTCTGGCTCGCACAAGTCACCCTGGACGCGAGCTCCTGCCAAACGAATCCGCGCTGGCAGCCTGTCAGAACAGAAGAATGGTGGGAATTGTTCTGTTCAAAGAAAGCAGCAGTTGCTGACAGATTGCCTTTGTTTCTTCAGACCGCAAATCTGTCAAAATTCTCGTCCGAAGCTACGGATACACGGACACCAGCGGTGGGTCAGTGGTTCTGGCTCCTGTGCTAAATCGTAGGCCCGCTCGACTTTGTTGCAAGTCGTGAACCTTCAGATAAGATTCGGCTGCCAAGTAAATCGTCAGGATCGAGCCTGAGGTTGAAGTAAAACTTAGGATTTGTCGTTGTAGCTTGTTTGGCAAGAAATCCAGGCGATTTGATCTTGCTAGTGTTATGTCGGAACGACTACTGTAGTTCGCCTGCTCCATGTTCTCTGACTAGGCTTTAATACTGGACCAAGCACCTACTGTACTGATGGCGGTTTCTCCACTGCTACCACACCAGTCAGCCATCATCAGGGTTCCTGTCTTTCCAAATTAAGTACCCTTTAGCTAAATGCATGGCAAATCCTCAGGGCCATTATTGCCTTATAGTAAAGTCCATCTCCCTGCTGCTTTGTGTTTAATATCCCCGGTACTTCCCCTAGCTTAGACACCTTGTTATTTCTTGCTTATCTTGTTATTTCAGCTCGGATCTCTTTCAGGAACCCGGAGAACTCCTGATCCTGTATTTGCTGCCTGCCTGGCTTTAACTGGTTCTTGTGTTTTCTTTTTTGCTTGTGCCTTCAGTGCCTTCTTGAGCTCGGTCCATCTGCGCGCATATGTCCTCATGGTTTGTGAATGTTTTTGTTCCTTTTTTTTTTGTTTTTTTTTTCCCCCCCGTCTTTCGTCTTATTCTTCTTGTTCAGGCTGTCATTTGTGAACATACTGTGTGGGAATAACACCAGGCTGGTCAGCTATTCTGTGTCACGTTCTTTGTTCTTCTGGAGAAACAGACGCTCGAGATGTTTGTCAAGCACCCGCCGATGATTCTCTCTTCAAGGAGCAGACGAGACCGCGCAGGGATGCCTGACGGTCTGACAATCTGGCGTTTTCTTTGCAATCAGGTGACCAGAAAAGGCTGCGCTCGTTCATCGCTGGTCTAATTAGCCGCTGTAAATTCGGCAAATGGAAACCTGCCACCATGAACCTCCATTAGCGTTTGTTACAGTTCCCATTTTGGGGCATTAGGACACAATGCGGTATGAACTCTCTGGCGCTGGAAGGGCCGGTGGGCAGCGCGATGCATTATGTTTGTGCTTGAAATTTCACCAAAACCAATAAATCCAAAGAGCATCTTGTACGGTTAGTGATACGGCTTATATCGGTGAAACAGACACATTTTTTAAATGTTCAAAAGAGTAAGTGACTGGATGATCATATAATACTCCTGGCGAAGTTACACATTATTGAAGGAATAATAACTTTAAAAAGAGCGGCATTTCCATACACACACAATGTGGCATTTCCATAAACTCACGGGACTTTGGATTGGATTGGACTTTGGAGCCGTGAAAAAAGGTCACGTGGCCTGATGGCGCCCCCTGGACAAGCGGCGTTATGGTCTGGGGTTGTTTCAGTCGCTCAGGTCTAGGCTCAGCAACGTTATGCGGCAAAAAGTGAAGTCAGCTGACGACCTGAACGTACGGAAACGCCAGCTTATCACATCGATGTTGGTTTTTTTTCGGCCGTACTCCAGGGCTCAGATTGCGAAAGAGGAGCCCGAGGAATCATTTTCACACATTGCGCCTGTATTCAAAGCTAAAGGTGGTCAGATGAAATCTTGAGACTCAGCGTTTGTCTATAAATACTGGCTCCCCGTGCTGTAATTGCCCCCACGGACTAGCGGAGGACCTGAAAGTAACAAACTGTTTAGCGCGCTAAGCGGACGAGTCTCTAAATCCTGAAGCTTGAAACACATCCTGATTAAATGCTTCGGCGCAGCAATAACACGAACCTAATTGTAGTGACTCATGACCTCGAGGTGCGAAGCAGATCATCAGATAAATCACCTCAGCACCAGGAAGCTGCCCTTTCACTGCTATCTCTCCATCTTTAATTTAGAAATGTGGCAAGGCCATTGCCGGGTGAGATGGTTGTCGGAAGTGCGCGTCAGTCTCGCTCGTCTCTCGGTATACGATGTCTAATGGTCTGTCTTTCTTTTGTGTCCTATCTCTCTCTCGCTCTCTCTCCTGCCCCCTCAATTTCTCCGACTGAAATCAACCCGTGCCTCGCAGTCAGGTCAGCCTCGCGCTCGCTCTCTCTCTCTCTCTCTCTCTCTCTCTCTCATCGGGGACGTGCGGATTCGGAGAGGAGCTCGGATTCAGAGAATCGAAAATGTCTCCGCGAACTGAGCGAGAGTGCACTAGAAACTGTATATTATCTCGAAACTATGCGAAACTTTAACAAAAACCTTTTTTCGTCTACTACAGGTATTTTATTCCTTTTATACCTCAGTATCGTGTTTTTTTTTTTTTTTTATAATGATGTCTCAGGTTATGGATCGTCTTGTGGTTGTAATGGTTCTGCCTTGAAGCTGCCAGTTCATATGTTACCAATGGCGCTGGCTAATATAATCAGCGAGAGAGAGAGAGACGCTGAATCACAGATGAGTTATGGCTATTTGAAGCCGGGTGTGTGGTTCCAGCTTAGTATCTCGTCTTGCGCGAGCGCTCGATTCTGTCCAGGTGATGCGCAGAAATTGGCTCCTGAACCCGCGGCCGGCGAGGCGATTTGTTTAAACGGAAGAGACGCCAATCGATAGGCTTTTCATTACTCCGTTTTCATACCTCACCAGAGGTCAGAGTGGAGCCGGTGATGAACGCCGCCGTTCTCTCCTTCACTCACTCACTCACTCTGTCTCTCGCCTGTTGTCTCTCGCAGGCCTGGCATCGCGTCTCATCAACCAGACGAGGCGGTTCAGCTTGTATTACTTTCAATTTTGATGTGCCCTTGGAGATTTCATGATTAGGAGCGCGGTTAATGTTTTGAATAATTACCTTTTTTTTTTAAACAAAAATAAATCCAACCAGATTGAGATTGCTCACTGGAATTCATAAAGGATTTTAAATGTATAAAGGATTTAAAGATGACATAACAAGTTCATAGTAGCATTTAATTTTGTGTAACATCCATGAAACGTCCTGTTATCGCGTATATTACATCAGCATCGGCGTCACCGCTGACACCGGAGACGCCTTCCATATACATGACCGATAAAGATTTATTTCCAATCTCTTTAGTTCTGTAGAGGTGCTCTTTGATTCTGATCGAAACCCCTGCAACTCTAGATTTACGCACAGCCTGTGTCCGTGGAAGCGATCCAAGAAGTCTTTATCTCGAAAGTAGCTCTAGAGCAGACATTAGATAATGAAAGAAATCAATCTACTTCATTTCCTGGAGTGTCGTGGCAGCTGCCCAATTCCTGACTCCAAGTAAATCTAGGTTTTCGAGGTGACACCTTTTGCATCTGCATTTTAGCACACTCGCTACCGAACCTCAGGAAACCGTACAGTGGTGGTCGTCGGTGCGTCCTCGAGTCCTGGAGACGCCATAAAAGGTCCAATGGAAGCACCGCTTTATGTTCATGTCAAGTCACGATTACGGTAATTATGAGACGGCAGCTTCGCTTCTATTCGAGCATGGAAATGATGTGTTTCCATGGTAACGCACAAAACATTTTCAAGTCTTGTAGTTGAAAAAATTAGCTGTAGTTACATCATATATTTTCAGCTAAAAGACTCTGATGGACAAACACACACAGAGTTAAATACTAACGTTACACTCGCAATTATTTCAATCGCAGAAGCTGTTGCTAGCTTTAAAGCCGTATTTGTTTGTTTGTTTACACACTTGCAGGTCAAAGCTTTCAGGAAAAAAATCCAACTGGTAATTACTAGCTCGACCTGAACACTTTTTCTAAAATCAGAAACTCGTAATTACCGAGATTGCAGTATTAAGTCACACCCTCTTTAATAGGAATAATTATATAGACAATGCCTCCATCACTGTAAACCAAAGTCACATAGGCCACACCTCCATAACTGTAACTGACAGGAGCATGGGCCACACCTACTTCACTGTAAATGACAGGTGCATAGGTCACACCTACTTCACTGTAAATGACAGGCATATAAGCCACACCTACTTCACTGTAATTGACAGGCATGTAAGCCACACCTACTTCACTGTCATTGACAGGCATGTAAGCCACACCTACTTCACTGTAAATGACAGGCATGTAAGCCACACCTACTTCACTGTAATTGACAGGCATATAAGCCACACCTACTTCACTGTAAATGACAGGCATATAAGCCACACCTACTTCACTGTAATTGACAGGCATGTAAGCCACACCTACTTCACTGTAAATGACAGGTGCATAGGTCACACCTACTTCACTGTAAATGACAGGCATGTAAGCCACACCTACTTCACTGTCATTGACAGACATATAAGCCACACCTACTTCACTGTAATTGACAGGCATGTAAGCCACACCTACTTCACTGTAAATGACAGGTGCATAGGTCACACCTACTTCACTGTAAATGACAGGCATGTAAGCCACACCTACTTCACTGTCATTGACAGACATATAAGCCACACCTACTTCACTGTAATTGACAGGCATATAAGCCACACCTACTTCACTGTAAATGACAGGCATGTAAGCCACACCTACTTCACTGTCATTGACAGACATATAAGCCACACCTACTTCACTGTAATTGACAGGCATGTAAGCCACACCTACTTCACTGTAAATGACAGGCATATAAGCCACACCTACTTCACTGTAATTGACAGGCATGTAAGCCACACCTACTTCATTGTAAATTACAGGCATGTAAGCCACACCTACTTCATTGTAAATTACAGGCATGTAAGCCACACCTACTTCACTGTAATTGACAGGCATATAAGCCACACCTACTCCACTGTAAATGACAGGCATATAAGCCACACCTACTTCATTGTAAATTACAGGCATGTAAGCCACACCTACTTCATTGTAAATTACAGGCATGTAAGCCACACCTACTTCACTGTAATTGACAGGCATGTAAGCCACACCTACTTCACTGTAATTGACAGGCATATAAGCCACACCTACTCCACTGTAAATGACAGGCATATAAGCCACACCTACTTCATTGTAAATTACAGGCATGTAAGCCACACCTACTTCATTGTAAATTACAGGCATGTAAGCCACACCTACTTCACTGTAATTGACAGGCATGTAAGCCACACCTACTTCACTGTAATTGACAGGCATATAAGTAATTGACAGGCATATAAGCCACACCTACTCCACTGTAAATGACAGGTAAGCCACACCTACTTCATTGTAAATTACAGGCATGTAAGTCACTAGGACTGTAAGCCACACCTACTTCACTGTAATTGACAGGCATGTAAGCCACACCTACTTCACTGTAAATGACAGGCATATAAGCCACACCTACTCCACTGTAAATGACAGACATATAAGCCACACCTACTTCATTGTAAATTACAGGCATGTAAGCCACACCTACTTCACTGTAATTGACAGGCATGTAAGCCACACCTACTTCACTGTAAATGACAGGCATATAAGCCACACCTACTCCACTGTAAATGACAGACATATAAGCCACACCTACTTCATTGTAAATTACAGGCATGTAAGCCACACCTACTTCACTGTAATTGACAGGCATGTAAGCCACACCTACTTCACTGTAAATGACAGGCATATAAGCCACACCTACTTCACTGTAATTGACAGGCATGTAAGCCACACCTACTTCACTGTAATTGACAGGCATGTAAGCCACACCTACTTCATTGTAAATGACAGACAAATAAGCCACACCTACTTCACTGTAAATGACAGGCATGTAAGCCACACCTACTTCACTGTAATTGACAGGCATGTAAGCCACACCTACTTCACTGTAAATGACAGGTATATAAGCCACACCCACTTTAATGTAATTGGCATGCCCCTGGACAGGCCTTCTTACTCAATAAGAGAAAAACACAAGGCCTGAATGTAATTCATGTACAATTCTATGAAATATTAACGTTATGATCCAGATTAATAGCTAAGCAGTAATGAAAGGAGCCGCGTCTGTGATCAGCCCTCAGACGTCCCCATCAGTTCACGTTCCGTTGTTTCAGAAACATTGATCTGAATAAGCGAAGCTTTCCACCTCCAGCAGCATCCGCGGTCGTTCATGCCACCTCCGGTTGCTCACGGAGCCGATCACAGAGACAGAGCTTTAGTAGCGCCGCGTGCTTTCCGAGGTGGAGAGCGTTTACTCTTTTACCCAGAGTTGTCAGAGCACATCATCGAGCTATTCTGTAGCAGGACCCTATGGGCTGCTTCACTTCAAAACCTATTCCAGAGCTTTAGAAAGCGCGGAGTGGCGCGAGTGTTTCTCCCGTCACTGCATCAGCGCCAGACAACGCGGCACCTGAAATAAGGAGGGGAGAAGCACTGATTTGGGACGGCTTTTTTCTACTTTGTACAAATGTCTCTGCTGATTTGTGCGTCTTTATTTTATTGTCTCACACGGGAAATTCTCAGAGCTCAGAGTTGATTTAATATTCTTCTTAATATTCTATTATTATAATGCAGAGGTAAATGGTGACAGGAAGTGTGACCGGACCACATATCAGTGCTGTTACTCATAAATTCAGTGCTTAGTTTGGTTTTTCTGCTTTTATCCTTTTTATTTTTTTAAACATCCATTAAAAAATCTGGAGTTGTTGTTGTTGGAATGCTGAGATCAGGATCCCCGAGGTGAAATTCGCGACAAATTAGGCTTTTATCTACGCTGCTTTGTCACCGTGTTTGTTTGGATGCACTGAAATCTAGGGTTGCGCTTGCGTGCGTGCGTGCGTGCGTGCGTGCATGTGCATGTGCGTGCGTGTGTGTGTGTGTGTGTCTGCTCGTGTGTGCCATCTCCACGGAGCGCTTTCGCATTTGAAAATGCAGAGAGGCTTCTTTTATTATGTGCATTTGTAATGAGATATCAGATCAAATCAAAAGATGACCACCCTGAGGAACGAGAAACGCTCATCTGTATTCAAATGCAGAAGATATCGGATTTGCGGGGAAGCAAATCAAATCTCTCTCGTCGAGCTTTGTGAAGCGGCCCGTCTATGACTGACACGTTCCTGTTTGCCAAATATGACATCACTCGAGCTGATGCTGTCTCCGAGAGGTGTGTGTGTGTGTGTGTGTGTGTGTGTGTGTGTGAGAAAGACAGAGAGAGAGAGAGAGAGAGAGAGAGAGAGTGTTTTCACAGTTATCTGCTGCCGAGGCATGGAGGGGAGAGATAAAACAATCCTGAAGGGGAAATCATTCCGCCCCTAATCAGATTTATTTGCGCGTCCCACTGAGGAGGATTGATGTCTTATCTGTAGCTGAGGATTTCCACCCTCTACGCCGCGACACAGAAACAATCAACACCAAAGTCTCCGGAGCGTTTTTAATTGTGCCACCGTGTGAGTCCGTCTGGCCGTGCGGAACAACAAGCGTGCGAGCCGCGTCCGTACCGACTTCCCACGCGCCGGCGAGGGACAGTCGGGGGTTGGTTTCCGCTAAACAGATTTTACAAAAATTATTTTATGATCGCAAACTGTCAGACATCTGCTTCAGTGTCTCAAGACGAAGTGGATGGGGATTGTTTTAACGCCGTGCCACTTGGTCACTTGTGTCCAGCCAACAACCAGTTCCCTTAGATATTTGAGCGGAAACGATTTTAAGAATATTAAATATGTTTCGAATTTAATAAACACCCTCATGGACTCTGGGTCTCTGTTGAGTTTCATATGTTCTCCTCGTGTCCTTCAGGTCCCCCCGCCTCCAAAAAAAACTTCCAGAGAGTGAGCTGGCTATTCCTATGCATTCGCCCCTGAATGTAAATATGTGCATGTGTGTGTGTGTGTGTGTGTGTGTGTGTGTGAGGATATATAAGATATATAATGCTTACTTTTAATGACAGTCCTCATTTTGTCCTAAGGGTGTACAAACTTTTGCACTCGACTAAGACCGACACAGCCTCTGATACTGTACAGACTCGTCTTTCCTCGCCTTTTTCTATTTCCCTTATCTCTAACCAAAATGTCAGCGAGACCTTGGTAATGACTTTTTTTTTTCTTTTTTTTTTCCTGATGACCTTGGATCACCTTGAAACGTCCACCTCACGTTCCCGACACTCTCGGCCCCGATTAAGTGACACTAAGCCGATCGTGCTCGGCTAGCTTGAAGTGACAGAGTAGTTTAAAGGAAGGAACGGTGCGACGGCCTCCATCTCGGAGCTAACCGCTTGGCTAACGGAATTATCCGGAGTGCAGCAGACTGGAGCCGGAAGCTCCGCTCGGGAGGAGAGGATTTAGCAGAAAATAAATAAATAAATGAAATCGCCCGAAACGCTTCAGCAGCCTCTGGCTGTAGAGATTCGGCTCATTCAGCACAGGATCAAATCCACATTTCGTTTGAGCCGTGTGTGTTTTTTTTTTTTTTTTAATTGCTCTTACTAAAAGTAATTAACAGGGACGACACGCCGCTCAGGCTACCTCTGTTCCTGCAGGGGATAGGCCTTGTCCCGGATTAAATTAGTCTTTGTCGAAAAGATTAGGCGAGGTTTAATCCGTGTCCGGATAACCGGACCAGGTCGTGACATCCCCAGCACTTAAAAAAAAAAAAAAAAAAGTCTTTAAGTGCCTGACCTTATGACCAGAGATAAAGATCGACAGGGCGTTGTTTAGACCCGTGACATGATCTCTTATATCCTGAAGGCTGGAATTTTCTCTCCGAACCTGGTTGTTTTAGATGCCGACCGCGTCCTGGCGAGAGAGATATCGTAATTTGCAATTTTCCCTTTGTAAGCGCACAGTGCCACATAATCTTTGTTGTCTATGATTTAGTAAATTTGCACCGCAGGCCTTTGGTTCCCGAGCAAAGTATCTCTTCAAGCTCGAGCGTCTGTGATCCTTGGCAGCCCGTAGCAACCGAAAGCCCCGAGGACATCACGAGCCGAGGGTAAATACGATCCAGAGCTGCCTGCGCTTCGCCACTCAGACATGATGGGTATATCGATACAGTATCTCATGCTTCCGGCCTGTCAGCTGCATCTCCTAACTAACGCAAGGTGAAATTAAAGGAGCTGTCACTCCAGTGGGGCCAGTGTTTTAGGCCTGGCTTTGCTGTATTGCTTTGCTCTTATGTTCTGACACGGATTACCCACAGTGGTTAGGAAACAAACTGAACTATTCATTATGATTTATTTTGTTTTGTTTTTTCCGTGTAGCTGAAGATTAATAGAAGCCCCGACTCACCACCGCGCCACTGTTGTAACACAAGGTATTTTAAAATTGGCTTTTTCGTGAGTCGCAGCATGTAGGCGGTTTGAGCGCTGGTCAATGATGCAAACTGTCTCTAATCTATCGGTAAAACTTTAGACTAAATGTAAATGCTGGTAGTCGTGCATTGACCAGCGCTCAAACGACTTCCATACTGATTTGCTGAGCTTTCTCTGGGCTCAGGGACGGGAATGTAGTTGATGCAGTTTGAAAAGATGTGGTTGGTTGGTGAAAATTGTGCTAGCCTTCACCCTGCCAGTTGGTGGTTGTGGCCTTGATGGCAGTGTGCGCTAATGACCGGTTTTGGGTACGACTAGATTAGGGGAGGAACGCTGATGACGATCAGTATCAAGTGCTGCATACTGGAACATGCAGTGTAGTGGGTTCATGTTGGGAAATCATTGGAGAATAGGAAAAGGCGACTCTAGACAACTAGAACATGGGAGCAAATTAAGACATTTTCCATGAAGGTTGTTTCTACAGCCGCCAAATGTTACCGTTTGACTTAAGACATTCCTGTCAGAGAAAAATCAGTTGTTCATACTCAATTTGCACATTTCCTTTTCTGGAACAGCTGCAAACTATGATGTGTTGCACTGGATTTCTGAAACAGTGTAAACTTGGAAATGTGACACATGAAACCCAAACAGATGATATCAGTTTCAAAATAGCAGTTCTACGTTATCTGACTGGAGTTCAGTTTTTATCAAAGACCACATCAGATGCTGGAAAAAAAAAGCTGTAACAGTGATTTCGGTGGTTCTGATACTTTGATTCGAGAAACTGTATGTTGTTTCGCTACTGTAATTCAGCTAATAACAATGATGATGAGGGAAAACTTGCTTTGACACAATCCTACTTGGTTTTATGTCAGCAATTATTCAGACTTAACTTGACTAGATGTGTTCATGTGTAACAGACTACAGAATCTGGTCCAGCTTGAGTGGAATGAGAAGGACGGGACGGTGTAAATATATTCTTTCTGCAAATGTTTGGTGGTGTGATGAGCGTCAATTCCTGATCAAGAACAACTCTCATCCACTGGGTCTCTGGCTGAAGGAGAACCACTAATTGGGTCACATTGCTCATGTAGAAGACCATCTAACCAGTCATAGATGAGACTGTGTTCTTGTAAGCAATCATAACATAGGAGGCGGGATTTATTTACTTATTGGTAAAGATGCCAAGCTTGACCTAAGTTGAAGAAAACATTTCTTCTTCTTCTTCTTCTTCTTCTCTTTCTGGAAGACTAACTGCTCCATATTGAACAGAACCACTTTGTGCATGTTAGGGAAAACATTGTTATATTCTGATTGAATGCTGTGAGCATGTACAGTAAATAAACATCTGATCAGATCAGCGTCCATGCAAACAGTGAAACAGGAATCTCTAAAGTGAATCGTGTCAATTATCTAATTATATATAATATAATATAATATAAATGGATAATTGGATTAAAGAAATATTGTCCAAGCAAGTTACTAATGTTACTTGTGTTGGTTGTACAGTGGAACCTCGGATTGCGAGTAATGTGGTTTACGAGTGCTCCGCAAACCGAGCAAAGATTTTTAATACATTTTAAAAATGGAAAACAAGTGCCGAGTATCATGCGACTCTTATTTTGACACAGAGCGGCAAGTTATCACAACTGAGCCAATGATTTTTCTCTCTCTTGCGCTGCGGAATTATGGGTAATCGTCTCCCCTGCTGCGTCTTAGTGCTCGTCTCTTACTGGTATAATCAACATCTGCCTCTCTCTCCTATGTGTGTGCGCGCGCGTAATTTGACGCTGTGCCCCACACACCCCGACACACACACACTTTACTCATGTGTACTCATTTGTACTTTATGTGTGTGTGTGTGTGTGTGCGCGTAATTTGACACCGACACACGCACACACTCTCCCCAGCTGCACACGCGCTTTATTTACACAGAAAACTCAGCTCGGTCGCGATTCTTTTCAAAGGTAAGGTGCTGGTTCATTTGTTTTTTGTTTTTTTTACTTTACAGCAGTGATTCCGATGGTATGCTCCCGCAAGTATCATTAGAGAAATTTCTTTTTTTTCCCCATTAAAACAGTGTTTGCATTGTTGTGAAACTTAAAAAGCGAGGTGTGGCAGCGAGAAGGAGTTTTACTGTTTAAGACGAGGCGAGGGGCTAATTCCACACATACACACAAATACAAATACACGGCGCCTGCGCGCACAAACGGAAACACTTATCTGTCGGGATTTATTTTTACTTTTTTTTTTATATTAAGTGGGGGTTAATTTTTTTTATTTTTACTTTACATATTGTATTAATTATTTTTATGTATTTATTGTTTTAGGCTGTAGAACAAATAATTTGAGTTTTCATTATTTCTTATGGGAAAATTCTATTTGGTTTACGAGTGTTTTGGAATACGAGCTCACTTCCTGAACAAATTATGCTCGTAATCCAAGTTCCACTGTAACTTTCTTCTCAAGACATTTGGCTGATTTCAGTTTTTTATTTTATTATTCTCTTTTATTTAACATTCGAAATGTAAGCATGAATAGACAAGAGAATTCTACATTTTGTTTTGTTTTTTACCCTATATTAAATGTAACGTTTCTTTTTTGTTGTTTTTCTTGCTTGGTATAGAACAAAGACATTTATTTAACACTGTCAGATTTTTTTTTTTTTTTTGCTACAATCTCCTTATATCAACTATCCTGATCAAAATATTTTACATTCCTAACAGTACCTGAAGTAGAACGCGAACGTTTGCTAATAAAAAAAACTGACAAAATCTGCCCTTGGCTCGCTAATTAAGCTTTTAGAAGGGCTGCGTTGTTTCGTTGTAATAACAGACATTTAATCACATGCCTGTTGCTGAAAATACATAATAGCAGAAGTAATAATTAACTAATAACCGCTCGAGTCCTAGACTGCTGTCGGTCTATGCGAAGTTTTTAACGTTCATTTCAAAGCAGTTCTCCAGACGTCCCTGAAATTGTTTTGGTGTGCTTTAAAAAAAACGTCATTTAACGATCCTGGTTTGTGTAACGTTTGTTGCCTGACACGAGCTGTCGCTTTCACGTCCGCACCCCCCACCGTACAGCCCCCCCCCCCCCCCCCCCCCCCACACACACACTTTTCACTTTTAATAGAAAATCTGCAGGAGCAACAAAAGAAACCCGGCAATCAGGGACGCTCAAAGGTACGAGCGCAAAATAGAAGCGCAGACGTTTTACTGACAGACGCTAACAAACCGCTTGGGTCCACCAGTCTCTCTCTCTCTCTCTCTCTCTCTCTTTTTCTCGCCTACTCCCATTCTCATTTTTTCATAAAACATACTATTTGACAGGAGTTTTTTCCTCACGTCCTCACATCTTAAAAGAAACAAACGACTTTCTGATTTTTTTTTGCATTACGTCTTTCTCGCTTCTAACCATCTCTCTGGAGATTTATAGTGAAGCAGAAAGGCAAAGATCTAAAGCAACTTCAGATCTCTCTCTCTCTCTTTCTCTATCGCTCTCAATCCCCAGAACTCGCGCTAACACCACATACACAGGTGTGTAAGACGGAGTTAATAAGGTGCGCCGTCAAAACATGAGGTGCGATTCTTTGCCGAATTAAGTTTTCAAATCTAAAACTGTCAAAAGTTGTCTCGGTGTTTAGCCGAGCTGCAGGAGTGTCTTTAGCAAAGCTTTTAGCTAATTGCTTTTTTTGGCGTTTTCTACAGATGGCATTGTGACTTTTTGTAATCTAGGATCTTTTATGTTTTGAAGTGTGTGGAACCTTTCTCAGCCCAAACACACTACTGTATGTGCTCTCTCTTCAGCTAGTTAACATAACACTTAGTGTATGCTAGGCAACTGGGGAGCATCAAAGACAGTGCTAAGGATTCGGTTAACTAGCTTGTCAACATTTATACGCATAAAGTGAGGACAACAAGACAAACCTGCTATATTATATCCACATTTACCTCAGACATGTTGGTAATTTCCTTAAAAAGAAAAAGACTACAGTCATTCTTAGCATCAAGAACTAGCTGGAATTCCTGATATAAAACAAAAATCTTCATGATACTTGTCTAAATTATTAGCATAAATAGATTATATTAGGCACAGGATGAAGACACAGAGACATAGAAACTGAGGCACGACTGTTGGGTTTCTTCAGTCGTGTTGCAAAAATGCTTAGTCTGAATAAAGATACGTGCTAATTGTGCTTAGCATCAGCAGCTGTTTAAACTTCAGTGTGTTTCCACATTATCTAATAAAGGGCTACATGCTACCTATTTTAAATAATTAGTCTAACTAGCTAGTTTAGTCCAAGGGACAATCTCCAGATCTGAAAAGCGAGTCCAACAGGGAAGTGCTAAAATGTGCAATTGCCACCCTAAGAAAGATCCTTGCCACCCCATTTGCCACCCCAGCACTAGTGTCCTAGTGTTCTTAAAATAAAAGTTTTTTTTTTTTTTTACTTTATCTGACGTTCCAATAGAGATATCAGGTTCAAGTCAATCACACATCAGCCTTTATTTCATTTTCATAGGACAATGTAAAAATGTGCACCCTGGTGTATACACCGAATAAGTATAGCGTTCGTTTAATCCACAAAAACCATGCAAGGAAGCTTGCTTCAGTGTTGCCACCCCTCATCATTTTAATGCCACCCCCCGAATAATTTTCTAGATCCGTCGAGAATGAACATGGTTCACATGATCGACTAGGTTACATTTTGTAGCTTGAGTACAGCGCGGCAGGAAAAATTACACAAAATCATACATTTAGACGTAGAATTAACATCTAATCAAACACTGTATCTTTCCCTCATCCAGTGAAGGGTTTAAACTGGTTAGCTTTGACACCTGGTAAATATCTTACTAAGTAGCATGGCCTTATTTTGAAGAGAAAGGAAGATTAATAGAGTAATACTGAGAGTGTGAAGAACGTGTCAGAAATATCAACATCTATCTCATACACGTTGACACGTTTCGCACTCTGTGTCTTCATATTAGCCTCTAAAGGCTAGACTCATTTTTTTTTTTTTTTACACCCTGTTTATATACAGTAGTAATTGTGATGGTGAAAATATGGTAAAACATTTACCTCAGTTTTGTTGGTAAAATAATAAAGCAGGAGTCTGTCTTAAAACTGTAAAACTGTGCTACTCTTTTGCTTAGCGTTGGCTGCTAATAAATTCTGCTGTATTTGTTACACAACAGCTTGTAAGCTAGCTGCCGCTAACGTTAGCCTTTAGCTTCTACAGTTACTGTAAGTAGTGGTTGTGTTAGATAAGGTTTGAGAAATGAGCAAGAAAGCTGAAAGAATGTTTTTCTAACTTGCCGTCAGGAACTAAAATCAGTGTTTGGTTAGAAAATAGCAGGGCCTTCGAGTGGCGCAGTGGTAAAAGCGCTCGCCCTATCATCCGGAGGTCGCTAGTTCGAATCCCGGGTGGTGCTGTAACCTCTCGCAGCCGGAGGTCTAGAGAGAGCTGATTGGCCGAGCTCTCTCAGAGGGGAGGGATGAGAGGTACATAGTGCTCCGACATTAATCACGGCTCTACAGCCAGTCAGCGCCCCCTAGTGACAGGGAGGAATTGGACACGACTAAATTAGGGAGAAAATCGGGGGAAAAAAAAAAAAAAGTTTTTTTTTAATTATTATTACTACAAAGTATACTTTCCTATTACATAATCCTGCACAAGAAGTATTACTCTGTAACATCTAAAACACTAAAAAGTTTATTCTCATACTGTGGTCTGGTTTTAGAAGCTGAACAACACCAGCAAAGACCAGATGCTCATAAAACCATTTCCCTGAATCCGCCCAGAAGCGGGTCTGCATTCTTTTGGCATTAATATAAAATTCGTCAGGCTGCTTTAGGTGAAGCGCCTACAGAGCCGAATGTGGTCTCGCGTTTATCAGTCTGTGCACGTCCGAGCATGAAGCTATCTCCTCTTTCTTCACCTCTCGGCCACCTTGAACCCATCATCATATCTCTCTACCGCTTCATATAGCACTCCACTTCACGCTTATGTCCGGCATTCTGATTTATTAATGCTTCTCAACCTTGGATTTTTTTTTTTTCTCTCGAGACATAGGCCCCGTCTGGAGGCCACGAGGTGAATAAGAAAAGAAAATGAGCAAACGATGGGCAGACGACGGACGCGTTCAAGTCTATCCACGTCCCGGGTTCTTTGTCGTGTCCCTAGTGTTTGTTTTGTACTTTTTTTAAAAAAAATTTAAGTGATCGTTTCTTGGCATTAAACTTAATACAAGGAATGCATGCTAAGAGCAGGATAGATTCTGACACACTCGTTTAGCATTCCTGACATTAGAACAATAACAAAAAAAAATTGAGCGAACATTGAGAAACATTGAGTTTTGATGCCACATCAGGACTCAGGAAAGGTGTGGTCCAAGGTGTGAGTTTGAAAAGTTCGTTGTACAGTTGGGATTCGGATGAGAATATCATTCCAGTCTGTTTTTGAAAATTATTCCCAGCAGGAATATTTTCTTGTCAAGCATTTGTGGTGATTTTAATTTGGTGACCTTACAGAGGCCGGGACAACATTCGTGTTAGGCTGTTTTTGAACCGGCTTTGATGAAATGACGTCAGGATAATGCTGACCTCATGATGAAGGGATAAAGCTGGATAAAGGGATAAAGCACCTCGTTTCTGTGGGCTTGGTGGATCCAAATGCAGATTGTGGAGAGGGAAGAACTCGGGTTGAGTAGTGGTGTCACTGAATGTAACTGGAGAGTGGTGGCTGCAATGTGACAAGGCTGATCTTAGGTGAGGATGGTGCACCGCACTGCAGTGGCAGCCGTAGCGTGCTCGTTGGAGAAGCTCGAGCCACTTGGCAAAAGTAGCGTGACCTTGGTAGGGCGTGAGGACTGACTCGTGGTTGTAGAACAAGCGAGGGTCGAAGCCGGAGAGCTGGGGGAAAATCCGTGATCCAAATCCGTAGTCGAGGAAACGGGTAAGTGGTCAGTGATGAGAAATCCAAACAAGGGTAAATCCAAAATGTGAGCCAGAGACGTAGTCAGTAAACGGAGCGTGGTCGGTAACTTGGCAGACTGTGACGAGACAAGACGCGGGAATATTGGGCTGATAAGGCACTCAATAATCTGGCGACATGGTGGTGTCCATGCGTGGTTTAAATAGGGAGTGGAAGTGATTGATGATGGTGCACAGGTGTGTGGAGAGCAGAGAGTGAGCCAGTGAGATCAAGGGAGCGGAGTGGAATCTGGAGCGGAAGTGAACAGGTGAATCTGGCGTGACGTGACAGTTACAATAAGCCTCCAAAACATTGTTAAAAGCTAACTGATTAGCATCATTCTGGGACTCGAACTCCAGTTGCTGCATGCGACTTTATCAAATTTGAACTTTATTTCAGTCAGTGTCATTTTTCTTAACATCATTCTAACTTTCAAAAACAACATTGCCCGGATATGGCCAGCAGAATTATGAACGGTGCAGCCTGTTTCTGTGGACTGATCGCTGTAAATCAGTAGAGGTCAGGGCGAGACGTGACCTTTTTCTGCTCTGGCGGAGACAAACATTTACCCAAGTGTCCAAACCCAGCTCCTATCTGCAACCTGTTTTGAGGTTGTGCGCGTTTGAATAGTTGTGTTTAGATCGTTCATTCAAAGGCATCTCAACGCCTTTTTATCAAGGTCATCCTAACGTTCAGGATCATGTCTTGCTTTCCCAGTATCGCAACATCATTACAACTATACTACGACTCTCATCCCGTCTTAGGATTCCTGCTGGGTGGGTTTAGGGTCTGACATGGCAGACAACGATTCCAACCATCTCGATGGCTCAGAATGATGATCAGACCAACCCAAGCTCCACACTCACAACTTTATTCCCATTTCCCAGAGTTAAAAACCTGCAGTCATGGTTTCAGCTTCTCCAAAGAAATCAAAGCTCGGAAGGAAGGAGCAGCGATGGAAGTCGTATACCGAATGGGTCGTCCTGTTATTTATTTCTTTTTAAATGCCGTGCACAAGAGACTTAAAGCGAGACAGGTGACCTGCGAGTAAACAGTCTCACACTCACCAAATCTGTAATTAAGACTAGCCCTCGTCCTCCTTTTATTAAGACTTCATTTATATGACAAGGTCCCTCTGACGTGCTCCTGAGAACGGCTGAACGTTCGCAGCATCCTAATAAGCGGAGTGATTTTCTCTGAAAGTCAAAACATTTGTTGCCTTTTATGCCGTTACGTCTGCCTGAGTTTCATATTTATGCAGCGGCGTGTGTGTCAGAGAGAAAGCGCGAACTCATGCGCGAGACCATTGTCAGTCAGGGAGCGTGCCGCCGCCGCCGCCGCCGCCGTGTTTATTCGTGTTCGTGCAAAGCAGCTGTTCTCGCTAAGCCGGCTCGGATGCTGCGGAAAAAACCCAGCGAGCGGATCGAGCCTCGGCCCCGGAGCACAAAACGCACAGCGCGCAAACCCGAAGCCGTAATCCGATCCTTCTTCAGCGGTACGCCGTGTCCCGTGCAGCAATCCGCAAGGAAACGGGGTTAAAAACGTGCGAAGAGAACGTGATGAACGTTTGAACAGATCAGGCACCTTTGTGGGAATTAAACCGTACATCTGATTCCTGATTCTGGTTTGTCTGGAATGTTCCAGGACCCGAGTGTAAAGAAAGAAAGAAAAGGTTTGTCGATGCTTTTTTTTTTCTTTTTTCTTTTTGGAAGGAGTCTCCAGTGTCAGTCCTGAGTGTTGGAGTATTTGAGTTCTCCTGATGGAAAAGTCATCTTTCTTTGAAACGAGCTGTATTTAAGGTTTCATTTACCTCGACAGAAAGTGAGTGCATATTAGGCCGACAGAAGTTTATAGCGTCTCTAACGAAAGCGCTAAAACCAAGCCGTTTTGTGGACGTCGCACGAAACGGGTCATTTCAGGCGTACCGTCAGGACTGATCTCGAACAGAAATGAAGCCTTAAAATTCGTTAACGTCAGTTAAAATAAGACGTAAAGGAAACTCTCCTTGGCATAGAGTAATAAAAGTGCCTCCTCATAGCGCAAACATGAGAAAGGAAAAAAAAAAAAAAAACTTATAGCATTGGTTTCTTTTTACACACTTTTTAGTGCACATTTAAAATAGGCTACTTAAACCTGATCAGCACATATGGCTTAATCACGTGACCCGGACTCCACGCTCAGCATATTTACTAGCAAGCGAGAGCTACAGCGAGTCTCCGGTGAGATTTACTGCCAGCGGGAGCTATAAATCTTCCTCCAGGTTGAACCGTTCAGCATTACACACACACACATACAAAACACACACACACACACACACATTTGTGAATGGTACAGTCTGTTTCCGTGCACCCATGTTTTTTTTGTTTTTTTTTCCCCATAATTGCACTCGATCGGAAGCAAACTCGTGGTTGTAAATCAGTAGAGGTCAAGGCAGGGCAGGACGTGACCTTTAACGCTCTGGCGGAGACAAACATTTACACAGGTCTCCACACTCCGCTCGCTCGTACCTGCCCGTCACGCCTCGGCACGGCTTGGCACGGATCGGCGCGGCTTGGCGCGGCACGGCGCGGCTCGGCTCGGCTCGGGCGCCTTTCCAGGACTGACCCCTTCCCAAGGGCGCTGGAAACATTTTCACAGATCCCGAGCTTGACTTGATTATCTTGTGAGATTTCTGTGCTGGTTTGTTTCCCAGGAAGCTTTCATGGGTTCCGGTGGTTTTGTGGCGAGGCAGCGAGAAAGAAAAAAAAAAACCCTGAATTTTTATCTCTTTTTCTATGATTCTTTTTTTTCCCATGGCCGTTTCCTCCCGATTGACTAAAAGTTTCTCAGTGGTTTTGATGTTCTTTCTCACTGAAACGGAGAAATGATCATCCAGCATCCATTTGTAAGGGAAGAAACCCCACGGCTTGCCACATTAGACCTACCACGGCTTCACAGTTTTTCTCAATTTGCTTATTCAGTGCGACCCAATGCATGCACACACACACACACACACACACACACACACACACACACACAGAGTAATGTGACCTTTATATTAATCTCTCCGAGCGATAAACCAGTACTGCCGAGTGGCTGCTCATTTTGTACTTCGAGCTCGTTCGCTCTGCGAAGCGCGACACACAATTCTCAATATGTCCTGACACGAGAATCATTGTAAGAACATTTCTGCCATTTGGCTAATACATGGAATCGTAAAAGTCGATGAGCTTCTGAGGCGCCGCAGCGCAAAATAAAAGGTCACAAACAAGTTCAGGAAGACGAAGGAAAAGCGATCATCCTCGATCCTACAGTATTTCCTCATATTAAAGTCAGTTTCATTAATGATAAAATGGGAAGGTTAAATAACATTAATAACATGGAAATGTCATTTTCCTGCGACAGGCTGCAAAGTGTCTAGAGACAACATTTAAAAACATGGTGATTTACGCACCAGCGACCTCATTTCCCCTCTCGTCTGTTCCAAACACTCAGCATTCAGCATCGTCGTCTGTCATCATCTGCACCTGTTTCTCACCGGGTCATGCCTTAAGTTAGATGTTTTTGAAGGCTTGATTAATTCCTAGGTCATTGTGTGGCTTAAACAAAAAACAAACAAACAAAAAAACTCATCTGAAATTCTGTTTCGGGATCGAAAATTATTCTTTGGAAGAAAAATATATTGAGAAGCAAGGGGGTGGGGAGGTCAATACTTTTGCACAGTACTGACCTTTAAAATCATATGACATGAGCCGTGCTTCCGAAAATGATCCGGAAGTTTAAGTTTGAACTACAGTGCAGAATCCGGACGTTTACCCAAACGCTTCTGACCGTTTGTGTTTGATCGCAACTTCTTGGGAATGAATTGACTCCACCGATTTGACGGACATTCTGCTAATCTAAACTCCCGCGAAAAAATGTACTAGCCGTTATTGTTGCCTTGTACCCCCATGGGCTGGGTTCGAATCTCGGCCGAGTTCAATTCTTGTCTCTTTGTGCATGGAGTTTGCATGTTTCACCCCGCGCTTGGTTGGTTTCCTCCCACAGTCCAATGACATGCTAATTGGCGTTCCCAAATTTTTGAGTTGTTTGAGCTGGCTGGTGCCACATGTCATGTGCGATACCACCAGTTCTTCGTAGTTTAGCTCGTTTTTCAATCATTTAAATTGTCAGTTTTGGTCAACAACCAGGTGGCGTTCCAGATCACTTCCTGTTAGCATCAACAGAAAGGAAGTGCCTTCATGGCTCATTGCTATTTATTCACAGTGACATCATGCACTACGTGTTATAGACGTATGCACTCTAAGGGTAAGATTCACATGGTTCTGAATTAACTTTTTTCGGGAATGTCTGAAGATCCGAGTCGACCTCCGGTTACGTTAGTAGTCTTTACGCGACGGTGGTAATAATTGTGTGATGGCTAGTGCGGGAAAAGATAAAGCATGGAATCATCCTTAAATAATCCGATATCTTTTTTCACTCTCCTCTTTACCCTGTAATAACTGCAATTAGTTCCCATTTATCATTTGATCCCATTGATAGCCATGGTTTCGTCTTCTCCTGTCCCGCTGATATCCCCGATTAAAAAGCAAATGCTCCGTCCGCCGAGGGTAAGACGAAACGCCATCCTTCTCGCTGAGAAAGCACGGCCGGTCGCGCCTTTTCTTCTCTAATAGATATCTCGAGTCATTTTGTAACTGGATCTATTTGGAACTTATTAGACTCTCGTTCATTTGGATTTTTAATTAGCTGGATCGGATTCTGTTAAATGGAGAAAGCTAGTAAGAAGACGTTAGCGTCCTCGGCTCAAATTGCGAATTAAATGTAGCACAATTAGCTCCCTGTATTGATAAGAACCTTTTGTTTTTTCTTAAAAGCCTTCCGAACGAGGGAGCTTTAATTCTTTTTCCAGGCCGAGTCTTTCAGAGAACTCGGTAAGAAGATCCGAATAGAAAGGTTAGTCGCAACAAATCCTGGAGAATGATTACTTAATTTATTAGTTTATTGTGGTCAAAGGACCACAGAGCAAAACGTTCTTCTGTGCAAACCTGGGATATCCAAGCTTGAAAACACACACTTCAGAATGGGTTCCTCAGAGGTTCCTCAAGGTGGATGGACGATCAGATGAAACTTAATAATAAATGTGATCTTAAAATTTCCATGTCTTGTGTATGTGTGGTGATGGTGTCTCAGTTCTTGGTATACTCTTAACACGCTTAAGCAAAAAGGTTCCTCAAAGGTTCTTATTTCTGAAGGAGCTTTCATTCCAAATGGCCCGGCCCAAGGACTCTGCTAGATGGAAAGTATTTGATCATATTAGTGGTAGAAACTTTTTATTTCTCATGATTAATAGAGGAATAGTCTTGTTGACGGTTTTTTTTTATCTATCCCTGCTGCGGGCTGCAGGCTGGAGGTCATGTGCGGATCAGCTTCTCTTATCTACGGTAGTTTCCTGAAAAAATACCGATAAAAAGCTTTTTATTGTTTTTTACAGTCAGCCGGTTTTGATTGATTTCAAAACACAGAAGCAAATTTTATACACTTGTGTCCCTTCGCAGCGATTTGGAATCTTGTTCTCCATAATGATACGGTTTCCGATTTCTGGCTTCCTAATTGGAGACTTGAATAAATCCCAGACTGTTTTTTTTTTTTTTTCCAGTTTCTTTATGGCTGCGTCCTAAATTGTGTATAATAAATCGAACTAGAGACAATTCCTGGAGAAATTGTGAAGTTGCATCGGTTTTCCTGGTCGAAATGGTGAAAAGGGCTTATTGGTGGGCCATAGGGTTCCTGAGATGGGTACATTTACCTCCCCTGTGTCTATGTGTGTGTGTGAAGGGAGCGGGCGTGGTTTGGCCTGGTTCTCTTAGCAACACCTGTGGCTACATGTCTTAGTCACCTACCGATAATGTAACATGACACCAGAATGCACGTGAAAATCCGTTTTGCGTCAGGACCCAAACAACCCTTGATCGCTCCCAAACGGTTCATCCAGACTACTCAGTTTAAAGCTTAAACAGGGCAGCAGACCCGGCTTCCTGTTTTGATAGACGTTTTGTGGGTGCGTGTGTGTGTGTGTGTGTGTGTGTACAAAATCGAGCCTGCCCCAGAGATAGAGATTCGAGGGTGTGTTTTTTGCTGAATCTTGAAACCCCATTATAGTCTATGGAGCGATTTCTGCAGTAGTTTCGAGGCCATTTTTTTTTTTTTTTTTTTGAAGGGGTTAATTACTTTTGATCGACATGGTTGTATTGATCGTGCCATCCTCTGAGGGCATCCCCGCTAAATCGATTTGCATGAACATACTGTTTAACACGGTGGTTAAGGACGCAAATACTGCATGAACGTAATGCTTAAACGTTCTACTGCGCAACGACAGTGTTTCCCTGTGAGTGAGGCTTTACAGCAAGCAATCATCACGTTTTTTCCGTCTGCGGTTTGGGACGCAGCCCACACCGCCGCGGTTGTGTAGCCAGAGGTGTAAAACCGACGGGTTAAAGAGAAGATGAGAGATGCTAGCGAGTGGGTTTCGGTCTTTGTGCATCTGCACTCCTGAAGCCAAGCACATGGTTGCGGGCAGAGTGCGTGGTTCAGGACGTGGCCCTTTCAGGATCACTCGACGTCATCGGGGAAAAAAAAGCACTTAAGCACCGGTGGGCGTTTGTTTTAAAATGGTAATTCGGTTCCTGGCGTCATTAAGCTGAGCCATCGCGTATGAAGGGTTGGGGTGAGGGTGAAGCGGGTGGGTGGTGAGGGGGCTCCGAGCGTGCAGACATAATTAAAAGTTCAATCACTCTTTCTGGCTGTAATTCTGCATGAGATTGGGCTTAGCCTTTTGACCTTTAATTAGACCAACAGCGCACCATTAAATTGGGGAAAGCTACTGATTAACGAATCAGTCAAGATAACTGCTTATGGCTTTAGAGTTTTCATTATTATTATTATTATTATTATTATTATTATTGTAGTAATAAAAGATGTGGCTTTTGTACTGAGCGAGGGAAAATTTCTACCTCCACTCAGAGCTCAGCCTTCACAAAGCTTTCAGTCATCACTCAAAGAAGCTGCAGCATATTCCGCTGTCATCCTTCGTCGGTGCGAGTATTTACCATCTGCTTCATCAGCACGGATGTCGAAATATCGATACAAGCAGTAAGCCTAATATTATTCGTCTGGAGCTTGTCTTTGCGCTAAGCGTATTTAACCTTTTTAAAGATGCTGTTTACTTATTAGTTATCGTCTTATCATGAGCATAATCTCGACTTCTCGCTGTATAACTGTTTATCTTAAGCTTTCCTAATTTCACCTGCCGTGCTGAAGGAGGCGTGGCCTGGATGTTAAACATGCTGAAGGAGGCGTGGCCTGTTTATATGTGTGACTCCTTCAGACATGCCGAAGGAGATGTTAGACCTGCTGAAGGAGGCGTGGCCTGTGTGTGTCGGGCATGCTGAAGGAGGTGTGGCCTGTGTGTATATCAGACGTACTAAAGGAGGTGTGGCCTGTGTATTAGAACATGGTGAAAGAGGTGTGGCCTGTTTGTGTGTTAGACATACTGAAGGAGGTGTGGCCTGTGAGTCAGATATCCGGAAGGAGGTGTGGTCTGAGTCAGATATACTGAAGGAGGTGTGGCCTGTGTGTCAGATATCCTGAAGGAGGTGTGGCCTGAGTGTATATCAGATGTTCTAAAGGAGGTGTGGCCTGTGTAGTAGAACATGGTGAAAGAGGTGTGGCCTGTTTGTGTGTTAGACATACTGAAGGAGGTGTGGCCTGTGAGTCAGATATGCTGAAGGAGGTGTGGCCTGTGTGTATATCAGATGTACTAAAGGAGGTGTGGTCTGTGTATTAGACATGGTGAAAGAGGTGTGGCCTGTTTGTGTGTTAGACATACTGAAGGAGGTGTGGCCTGTGAGTCAGATATCCTGAAGGAGGTGTGGTCTGAGTCAGATATACTGAAGGAGGTGTGGCCTGTGAGTCAGATATGCTGAAGGAGGTGTGGCCTGTGTGTATATCAGATGTACTAAAGGAGGTGTGGCCTGTGTATTAGAACATGGTGAAAGAGGTGTGGCCTGTTTGTGTGTTAGACTACTGATGGAGGTGTGGCCTGTGAGTCAGATATCCTGAAGGAGGTGTGGTCTGAGTCAGATATACTGAAGGAGGTGTGGCCTGTGTGTCAGATATCCTGAAGGAGGTGTGGTCTGAGTCAGATATACTGAAGGAGGTGTGGCCTGTGTGTCAGATATCCTGAAGGAGGTGTGGCCTGAGTGTATATCAGATGTTCTAAAGGAGGTGTGGCCTGTGTATTAGAACATGGTGAAAGAGGTGTGGCCTGTTTGTGTGTTAGACATACTGAAGGAGGTGTTGCCTGTGAGTCAGATATCCTGAAGGAGGTGTGGTCTGAGTCAGATATGCTGAAGGAGGTGTGGCCTGTGTGTATATCAGATGTAATAAAGGAGGTGTGGCCTGTGTATTAGAACATGGTGAAAGAGGTGTGGCCTGTTTGTGTGTTAGACATACTGAAGGAGGTGTGGCCTGTGAGTCAGATATCCTGAAGGATGAGTCAGCTGAAGGAGGTGTGGCCTGAGTGTATATCAGATGTACTAAAGGAGGTGTGGCCTGTGTATTAGAACATGGTGAAAGAGGTGTGGCCTGTTTGTGTGTTAGACATACTGAAGGAGGTGTGGCCTGTGAGTCAGATATCCTGAAGGAGGTGTGGTCTGAGTCAGATATCCTGAAGGAGGTGTGGCCTGAGTGTATATCAGATGTACTAAAGGAGGTGTGACCTGTGTATTAGAACATGGTGAAAGAGGTGTGGCCTGTTTGTGTGTTAGACATACTGATGGAGGTGTGGCCTGTGAGTCAGATATCCTGAAGGAGGTGTGGTCTGAGTCAGATATATTGAAGGAGGTGTGGCCTGTGAGTCAGATATGCTGAAGGAGGTGTGGTCTGAGTCAGATATATTGAAGGAGGTGTGGCCTGTGAGTCAGATATGCTGAAGGAGGTGTGGTCTGAGTCAGATATACTGAAGGAGGTGTGGCCTGTGTATTAGACATGGTGAAAGAGGTGTGGCCTGTTTGTGTTAGACATACTGAAGGAGGTGTGGCCTGTGAGTCAGATATACTGAAGGAGGTGTGGCCTGTGAGTCAGATATGCTGAAGGAGGTGTGGCCTGTGTGTATATCAGATGTACTAAAGGAGGTGTGGCCTGTGTGTGTATATCAGATGTACTAAAGGAGGTGTGGCCTGTGTATTAGAACATGGTGAAAGAGGTGTGGCCTGTTTGTGTGTTAGACATAATGAAGGAGGTTTACTGAAAGATCAGTTTACAGAAAGATAGAAACAGTTTGCCTAAAGGAGGCGTGGCCTCGGTCAGTCTAAGTAAAGAAGGTGTGATGGCATGAAGGGGGTGTGGCCTCGGACCCCATATGTTTCTAAACTTGTGAGATTATTGAGATTTTACTGAGAAGTGTAGAGTACGTCCTCAGGCTGAGTACACACACCCGCACCAGACACAACATCTTGTCTTGCAGACTTAACAACCGGCAAATGCAAATGATTAAAAATATTAATGTCTGGTTTGGTGCCGTACAAAGACTTGGCGCCCTGTTTCAGGTGAGATATGTTTTCACGCCTCATCTGGAAAAAGCGAAAATCATGCTTAAAATGAAATGGAATTCAATCATCATTATTCTTCGTCTGGGCCGAAACAGATTGCTGTGCCAGGGCTCTTAATTAAACAAAAAGACGAATACACTGACCTTTTCTAAACACATTTAGAAAGAAAAAAACACGCTAACCAATTTGTGAAGTTCTTAATTACTTGTGCGGAGCGTCTCCCGAGAATTTAGAGTGGCATGTTGATTAATCTCACGGCCGGGGCTCGTCATTTCTCACCAGTGAGCGTGTGCAGGAGTGACGTGTCTCCGTCCATCCGTCCATCCATACAGTCAGTACCGTCTGTACGTCATTCACCCATCCATCTCTGTTCATCCATCCGTACCTATCTATCGATCTATCTATCTATATCGGTCCATCCATCGAACCTTAACAGTCGTTCTATCTATCTACTGTATCTCATCTAATGTTGATTTATCTATTGATTTAGCATCTATCATTCTGTCATTCTGTCTATCCATCAATTAATTCATCCATCTATGTATTATCCGTCAATTTATTCATTTACTGATCCACCTAATCTATCTATATCTATCTATCTATCTATCTATCTATCTATCTATCTATCTATCTATCTATCACTGAGCCCAACTTTCTCCTTTCAGATCAATAAAAAATAAAAAAATCCATCCATCTTCTACCTATGATCAATAACATAAAGGTGTACATGGTACTCAATATGTACCGTTAAAAAGGAAAGTGACACTGAAACACACACACACACACACACACACACACACACACACACACACACACACACACACACACACACAAACACCCAGCAACGTTCAACCATGTGGTTCATTTCTTTACAAAGTAAAAAGTGTCGTATCCTTGAAACAGCCCCAGGTCGTTCCGTGCGGTTCCACACACCGGGCCAAGCAGGAGCGCTTGTCTGTTTGTCAAGATCCGTCTGTTTCCCCCCCAAAAATACCGAACTTGGAAGAAGGAGCGAGGCGAGGTAATCTGTTTGGCGCCGTCCGAATAGAAATCGGTGTAATGGTGCTGAGAAGAGCCGAGCTGAAGGGGAGCAGATCTTCTTTTTTTTTTTTCTTCTTCTTCTTCTTCTTCTTGCTTTTGGCATGATACAGTAAATATACACAGGGTTTTTAATTCAATCCATATTTTGGCATCAAACCCAAGTGCAATGGTGCTAATTAGATTTCAAACTTTTCCTGATTTTTTTTTTTCTTCTTCTTCTTTTCTTGTTGTGTGTGTGAGTATAGGGGGAGAGACATGTTTTTCCCTCCATCAGCAGGATGATGTAATTGAATCCTCTGCTCATCGCAGCTCCCATTGCCGGAGACATTAATTGGCCGATTGAAGCCGAGCCAAACCCCGGACTCTGCTGTTTAACAGACGGACAATGGGACGGCGTGATTCGCATGCGCCTCACGCCGCGGCCGCCGCTCGGACCGTATTACCGGAGTAATGAAACATTTAGTATCTCTCACGTCACGCTCCGATAGGACGCTTCCGCATTTCCACCGGCGAAAAATCGCAAAAGTGGAAACGTATAAGATGTGTTTCGTGATCTCGGTTTCCCTCTGAGTGGAACATGCACATTCCCTTTCAGCTATAATGCATTCCGTTATCATTACCATATTCTTCTGCTTTGAGTGTGTGTGTGGGTGTGGGTGTGTGTGTGTGTGTGTGTGTGTGAGTGTGTGTGTGTGTGCCTGGCCAACTTTTAATCACAACTTTGTCTCATTTCCTCCAGCGTTCCCAGTGTACCCATATTCAAGTATTTATACATTTATATATTTATATACAGTATTTATATATTTATAAATTTATAACCCCGGCGATTGGGAGCAGTCGCACACTGTTTTTTTTTTTTTTTTTTCCGCGCGATTCAGACGTTTGCGCGTGCGAAGATCCATCAATTATGCAGAACATCCAAAAATCCTATTCAAAAACCCAAATCATATCTCGCGATACAATTCCATCGCTCCTGCGTGTTTAATATAAGTCAGAGGAATCGTGTCCTGATGAGCTGAAAGCACTGAGGGCGATAAGAGCCGCACAGAGTGGAGTATTAATTGGGTTATTATTGCGCGGTCGTCATTAAGAGATAACGTTTTTTTTTATCAGTTTTTGAGATTCTTTTTTATTTTTTTTTTTCCGCCTGTGTATTCTGGATGAATTTGTGACATGTTTTGTGTGTTCATTTCTTTAAAAAGAAGGAAAAAAAAGGTACAGACTGGCGGGACGGTTCATGGTGGGAATAAAAGATGGCGGACGTCTTTAAGTTTTTAGCGCACTCACTTTCATTTTTTTATTTTTTACATTTTTTTCATTTTCGTTTTTTTTTCACACTTAAATCTCGAGCGTCACGGATCTGTTCCCGGAAACGCCACATCGGTCAGAAAATCGAATCAAATAAACGGTAAAAAAAAAATATGCAACTTCCTTATATGGGCGAAACAACCATAGGAACAACCATAAAAACACATAACCATGTTTATACGGTTGACTGAAATGAAAGAAAAATGAATAAAAATGTGTAAAAAGTCTCCTCCGGCTCCGAATGGCTTTAAGGTTCTGGACTCTGTGGTGGTCGATCCATGTGTGAAAATGACGTCTCGTGCTCGCTGGATCTCGTGCTCAAGTATGCAGAAGTGGGCGGATAGCGCTCTCCTCGGCGTGCACGTGAATGTTGTACTGTAGGAGATATAAGCGGGACGGGATTCAAACACACACACACACACACACAAACACGCAACCTCGAGCTCAGGAACTGAGCCGCCATGCAGCACAGGTCTTTACTTCTTTTATCCGCAAAATATGTTCCTCTAGTAGAACATATGGCCCTGTGGAACCGAGAGAGAGAGAGAGAGAGAGAGAGAGAACATAAGCCGGGTTTATCATGTCTGCTTTCAGCGCTTCATTTCAATCTCCCTTTGTGATGCTTCAGTCGACTCGACTGTGTGTGTGTGTGTGTGTGTGTGTGTGTGTGTGGAGGGCAGGTGGACCCAATCAGGCAGCTAAATCAAAGGTAAAAGGGGAGCGACGCAGGGTCCAGATGAGACGGCCTGTGCGGTGTAAAGCGTGTCGCGAGCGCGCGAGTCAACGGGTCGCAACATCTGCATGCGGAATTGAACAATCGAATCAGGAGACACCAGGGAGGCGAGGATCGCGCAGGTCGCTCTCTGCCTTCATGTGTGCGCGTGTGTGTGTGTGTGTGTAGAGGCAGAGTCAGGTGTGTGTCGGAATGAATCGTGTCCGTCACGGTGGAGATGCGAAACCCCTCTTTTTTTCGTCAACACGTCAGAAACGTTAAACCTCTTCAGACCATTTTGTGGAAGAAAGAGAGAAGAAACGACCCTTTTTCCCCCCGTTCATCGTGTGTGTTTTTGAGAACGTTTGACGTTGCGTAATTGCTGTGACAGACAGACCCATTTACGAGGTCATTGAGCGAGAGCGGCTGAAAGGCTGCCAATCAAACGCCCGAGCAGCGGCGTGTCGAACCGCTCGCTTTCTGACGTGTGGTTTCTTTTCTTCCCCCCAGTTTTCACGTCCTAATGAGAGGACGTGTTTAGTATGCGTTTATAATTCTTGTCTCGCTGCGTCACGACTCCTGTTAATCAGGACGAATAATAAACAGCATCGCGCAGCGTGTCCTGGAGCAGGCAGTGTACGTTATGTTTCTCACCTTGTCCCAACGTCCACGTCTGGAGCGGGCGTCGCCCCCCGAGCGTCTCCCTGGGCGCGAAACGTGTGTGTGTCGCATCGCACACACAGGACGCTCTCAATCTGCGTAAGATCTGAGTGCACTCCTGCTCTCGCCTAAATGCATAACTGAATCATTCATCATGTTTCCTAGCATGCACTCACTCACACACACACACACACACACACACACACACACACACTCGTGAGTTCTCCTCTTTTCCCACCGGCTGCTATTTGTAAACCGGGCTCAGGAGCTGTGCCCCAAATAAACTGACCTGATTTGATTTCCACTAGAAGCCTCGCTCCCTCTGTGGCGGCTGTTGGGAGTTAAAACCGTTTTCTCACACACACACACACACACTTACACACAAACACACTTACATATACACTGACTGTTGTTTCCCTCTGCGGACCCGAGCGCTTGCTCTGGTGTGATGATGGAGTTGGCAAGTCTGCCAACATAAACAGCTTTCTGACGTTCGGATGTTTTATTGACATTAATGTGCAAAGTGCCCAAAAGAATGTGCACCCTGAAAAGGACGAAAGAACGTGATTAATGGCAATAATGTCAGGTGTGTGTGTGTGTGTGTGTGTGTGTGGGCGGTTCTTCATATTTCGCTCGCAGACTTTCTTGTATTTTTAATGTAGACTTGAGGAAAAGCTCCCCATGAATGATTCCTGAATGATTCTCATTTTCTAGTCCGGTCCCTGTACAGGAGCGGGTCCAGAGGAATGTTTTTTTTGTTTGTTTGTTTGTTTGTTTGTTTTTTGGTTTCTTAAGCCTGTGAAACATGCAAGCATAAAAAAACAACCAGCTGCCCTGAAAATCTAGAAATTTTTTTACACAAATTAATCACATGACCAAGTTTGACCCTAATGGCCTCCCATAATGGCAGCTGTGCGTGTGATAACGGCACGTTTAGCGCGGATAATATGATGACCGAGGAAACATCACCAGGTGTGCTGAAGCTTCTAGATGGATTTTTGGATAAAAACCAAAGTCGCGTCCGAAGGGAACGATTTTTACAAGAATACGTTAATGTAAGACGTGCGAGTGGCGGCTTGACCGGCTGAGGCTCTAGGTTGCCGATTTTTTTTGGGGGGGGATCTGAGGCTCCGGGTTCGAGCCCTGCTATTGGTGGGTTGCCACAGCCCATAATTCCACCCACTGCGTTCAGCATCGCTCCCGTTTTTGGAGAGATTAAGATTATTTAACATTTGCATAGTAACACTGCATAATCCGTTTGTCGTGCATTTCTCTATTCCAACACAGCACGTTTACAACAGAAGTAAATCCGAGTTATGATTAATCGATTGACGGCACAAAAACAAAGAAACGCCAAACACACTGTATGAACCAGTGGCAGATGATGACGGACGATCAGGCGGTGATTAGTATATTTACCGGTGGCGCTGAATGCTGGACAGACGAGAGGGGAAATGAGGTTGCGGCTGAGGTTGTTGCATAAACAAGCGGTTAAATTGTAAATTGTATCTTTAGTCCCAGCTTGTTTTGCATTTTATGGTTAATTTAATCTACATCAAGTAATTTCATATTTCTTAATATGAAGAAATGAGGGGGAGGGGGTGTCAATACTTTTGCACCGTACTGTAGATTTCGGAAACCCACACGGATGCTGGAAATCTTGAAATACCGGTTAATTTGGGGGGTTTTTGACATTTGCTTCGTGTTCTAAGACACCAGAGAGAAGGAGGGAACTATAGCGTTTTCTGTAATCACCGCCACGTCGATACGACTCCACTTTTTAGCCGGTATTAGACTAACAGCTGGAGCTTTTTACATCGTTTCAGAGGAACGGAAAAACTATTCACAGGAAACGTTTTCCACCCCTGGACGCTCGTTCCTTTCCGACCGAACAAAAGGGCGACGTCGCGCCGAGCAGGGGAGATCGGCAGCGGCGCCGAGCACTTTTCCCTTTTCCCGCCATTGTTCGGGGCCCAAATCGCAGCTGCTCTTTGTTAGATAAATAACAAACACGCCCGTGTCCTGAAGTGATAAGTGGCCATCATTGATCTCCATCTCTGGTCGGTTAGGTCTAATTCCTCTTCGCTGTGCTTTCAGCGGGCGCCATATGGCGAGGCTTTCGACGCCACCTGCCTCTGGGATAACGGGCAAGATTGAGCTCGGAGTCGTTAAAAGAGAAGATGAAGTGTGTCTCACGCCTTCCCGGATCACCAGTCATCTTTTTTTATTTATTTATTGTTTTTCTTAAGTTTTCTTTATCTTTTTTATTTATTTATTTATTTTTTAGGCATCACCAGTCTGAAGACGCTCGTGTGGACGAGGTCGATTTAATAAACGCGCCGCCGGGCGCTGTAGCGTTCCGCTATGAGCGATTCGCTCCGAGCCGCCGTGCGTCTTTATTAAAGTCTCCGCTTTGAAATTTGTGTTGAAAAGTATTGAATTTATGCCACTTCTCGTAAGATTAGGTGTTAATAAAACAAACAAACAAAATAAATAAATAAACAATAGCCGTTTTCCGTCAAGGTAGCACCCGAGATGTGATATCTCAGCACAAATCATCCGAACGCTGAAGTGCCTTTTAATTTCGCAACGTCTCCACTTGAAAAACGTTGCCTCCGAACAGATAAAATGATGACGGATGGATTCCTCCTCCTCCTCCTCCTCCTCCTCCTCCTGTTCCTTCGCTCTCTTTCTCATTCTGTGTAAACCTTATCCGACAGCATCAGAGCCACGCCGGAACCTGAAACAGAGCGATTGATGTGGATGAGGAGGGAAATAAAAACGCTGATCTGTTATTTTTTTTTCACCATCGCTTCTTTTGTGTAACGGTTCAGGAGTTATTTTTCTCGCTTTGGCTGGAATGCAATTATCTGCCTTTGTTGCCACTAAGACGCAAACGTAACCGAGGGGGCGGTCACTTTTTCATTTTTTTATGAAAAAGACATGTTTGCTAAACACTGCGATTCCCGAAGCTCTTGACCTCTCAAGTGTTGAAACTGATTTATTTATTTATTTATTTTTTGTATATAGAAGAAATAATGAGTTCCGATCTGATCTGCATCTTATAAGATGGCAAGTGCAATACTTGAGTTTTTCTTTAAAGAAACTGTATATATATGTTTTAGAATGTAACAGCGAGTTGAAGGTGAAGTGAAAATAAACTGTACAGTTAATTACTTCTTTCAGACACATGCACTCGAAAAGATCTGTGGTGCCTTTACTTTTTTATTTTTTTATTTATTTTCAATACGTACATTTAAACTCAGACCTTGGCCAGGATTAACCACTTGGACACTTGATGTTACAGGAAAATGATCAATAATCGGTTTCTAAAACATGAAATATGTGGGATTAACACAATTTAGCAGCATTTAATGTCAGTTAAGGTCAAACCCGACACACACACACACACACACACACACACACACACACACACACACACACACACACACACACACACACAAGCGTAAGTTAAAGTGATGCAGTGAACGGACACGAGCTTGTGGATGCCGATGTCTGGAGGGTATCCATGGTGTCCGTGATCCCAGGGAGCTCCCTTCCACTAGCGTAGAGACTGGGTGTCCTTGAGGCGATGTAAAAAAAAAGAGGCGAGTCAGTAGGAAGCGTGTTTTGGTCAGATCGTCGTTTTTTCACGAGCTTCCGTTCGGATCTGCGTATCGAAATCGGCTCCGGGTGAAGCGGCTGCCATGTCGAGTCAGGGGTCGCTGTCCCAGGTGCTGAATCCATTAACCCTCATTTATGCTCTGATATCTAACACCAAGCAGAGGGGGACGAGGAAAGCTGCTGTTGTTTAATGATCTTTCCTTTTGTGCAAGTCAACTATCCAGAAACTGCATTTGGTTAAACGACGTTAGGCAGTGATATATGTGTCCAAAAAGGAAAAAAGCCCATGCATGATGATGAATATTATTATTATCATTATTATTATTATTATTATTATTATTATTATTATTATATTGTAAATTGGGAATAATTTTTTTTTAATTATTAACTGACATAGATATCTATGTATTTCTCTGTAGGCCTATGCAAAGGTACGACTCAACATCACCATCACAAGCCATGCATTTACACCATCGATGAACCCAACTCTCCGATTCTCCTGTTCGTCTCAGTCGATGGTCTAACACGGCGTGATTTGTCTTCAGTGATGGTTTCTCTTGGTTTCTTTAAACTTCATCCATCTGTGCGCATCGCTCTTGTCATCTCTGTAAACATTCTGTAGCGCGCTGGGAGACCATCAACTCCGACAAAGGGGATTTTCAAGCAGGATTCGAGAGTTGGGTTCAGAATTGGTGCAAATGCACGGCCTGTGATGGAGACTACGTTGAGTAGTACCGTTGTCTAAAGAGAGAGTTCCTCTGCCAACATGTGCAGTTTGAACAACCTACTGCATTTCAGTTAATAAAACAGTTTTGCCATCTGTTTTGAATTACATTTGGTACAGCCCTCGAAATAATAATAATAATAATAATAATAATAATAATAATAATAATAATAGAATAACATATTTAACTTGTGTACTGCCTTTCACAAACCCAAGGTTGTGGAACGATTTCAGAAACGGAAACCTGGTCGAATTAAAAGAAAGAAAGTGAACAAGCAGTGAAAAAGATGCTTTAGGAAAACCACGAACGGCACCTGAGGGCCATTTCTAAATGCAGTCAATCTCAGCTGAAAACTTTTTGCTTCAGCAGTGTAATTTTTCTATTTCTATCAAGTTAAGTTTCTTTGCAAAAGTGTCCTTGGGTCCTTTATAAATTCAGAACTAAATACACAAAATATATAAAAACAGTAAATAGGCATAAACATAGAGGTACAGTAGTGCCGGAATCCTTATTATTATTATTATTATTATTATTACTGTTGATGTTCTCCTTGATGACTTTTTTCAGTGATATGAATAACCAAGAAAAAGGTTTCTTTCCTTCATTATTCTCCTTTAACCAAAATCATTTTTGGATATATATATATATTTTTTTTTTTTCACGAGCACCGCACAGCCCTCGGCCCATCTGAACCCCGCGCTTATCAGGGCCAAGGAACTGTTTGAGGATTTGAGGGTTTGATTTGTGGGCTGTACTGGTGGACCTATCGAGCGTTATTGGAACGGGAAAGCTGGAGGAAGGACAATTGCGTAATTACTGCTTGGGTTCCCAGATTAGGCCATCAGTGGCTGTTTGAGCTCAGGGTGCTTGAGCCAGATCCACTCAGAAGCCCAGGGAACATATTAAAAGGAATCTAATGAAGGTTTTAGCCTGGATGCTTTCAAATTATATGTAGATCATCGACAATCTTGCCATATCGGTGGCGTGACCATGGCGAATGCATCGTTCTGAGGCGTGTAGTTCTGTTAGTTCTGTGATGAATAATGAGCATGAGGGTGTGAGGGGGGGCAGGGTTGCATCCTCACATCCTCACATTTGGGCATAGAGGAGGTGCTCCGGTTAGTCATGTACACATACATGTATAGTGATGATAATGCTGAGAAACATTTGATTGACAGCTTCATCTTTTAGCAGCTTGACGGGATCTCCATGGCAACAGCGAACAGTAGGTTATCTGGTCTGATTATTGCCCCAAGGGTTTTCCAGGGCGGTTCTTATATGATGCTGTTTGAGGGCACTAGAGTTGTAATGAGGGGTCATGGTGAGTCACGTGTGATTGACCCATCCCTTTCCATCTATTAGTGACAAGCTTTCTTACTCAATTAAGATCCTTACTCTAGTCCAATTCCACTCTCAAAATATTTCACAAACACCTCCGCCTGAGCTACCTACGGCCCTGGCATCGTTTGAGAGAAGACTTGAACCCCACCAAGCTTTTGGGTTCCAAGCTAGCATGTTCCTAGCTACAAAACCGTAAGATTTTTTTATCAGTGTCAATTTTACCAGTATGATCTACTGTACATCTATATCTTTTATCTAAGGGGTCGTATTCCTGAACATCTGACACCCAAGTCTGGTTCATTTGGCTCAAGAACGATTGAGGACACAATCGTTCCGCGCCCTGGTACAAATCAATTGAGCCTAATGTGAAACGATCCTAAAGCTTTACAGAGAGTAGGTCTCATAGATAAAAAAAAACAGCTGTGTAGCTGCATGACGGTAATCTAGACATAATTCACTTTCGTACACCATTTCTTATCATGTGAATGTACTGTACGTTTAGCCCTTAGCGCCATTTGCCTGATAGCTCATAATGTAAATATATACAGTATATATATATATATATATATTCTTTGAAAAGCACCCAATGGCCCAGAAAGTTAATTCAGTGCTCCACTGTAGGCGTTGAGCCGCTTGATCTGGTGTCTGAAAGTGCAAGGCTGAAGTTTTCCCACTGCACCTGGATGCTAGTTAATCGGAGAACGGTGCTGCTGGGGATACACTGGGGATATGATGTATTTGTGATGCAACCTCGGTACAATTTCCAAACTAATCTACAGGATAAACACAATGAGAATACTGTATCTGTGTGTGGAAAGCGAAACCCCGGTTAAGGCTGTGATTCTCGATTCTGATTTGGTCTGGATCGTGTGTTTCTATAACAACGCATCTGACAGATTTGAATGCACTCTTATCATCATTCCTGTAGCATATTTACTCTAGAGTCACATGAAACTAGTTAAAATGCGTATTGTTGATCTGGTGACGTATACGGTGTGTGCTGCCGTATATATATATATATCCGCATACTGTGTACAAACCTTTGATTATTTCCCAATCCCAGCACGACCTTGAGTGGTGTATTATTTTACTTTTATTTTCACACAATGTTCAAGTTTACTTAAAAAAAAGCGCGAGAGAGAATAAGCGTCCGAGAAAATGAGCTTTACTCCGAACAAATGAATGCCATTTCCAACCGATTTGCTCATGAAGAATGTGCAGATAAAAGGTCGTGGTTAAATTAGCCCGTCCTCGCTTTGCTAATGTTGCGTTAACTGGCGGAGTAGCGTCTGTGTATTGGTGCATGCAGTTGAGTGTGTGTGTGTGTGTGTGTGTGTGGGTGTGTGCGCGCGTAGTGTAACAAAGGGCTCGTGCAAGTGGCGGCCTGAGTGTCCTTGGAAAAGTTATCTGAGGCCAGCGAGGGATGAGAGGCTGCGGTGGAGCGCGGTATCGATCCGCCGCTTAAACCAGCAGCGTCCAATCAGCTCCTCCGACCAATCAGATTAGAGCTTTTAGCGTCATCGATCGGAAGATGAACGGATTTAAAATCCAAATGACTGCATTGTGGGGTTTTTTTTTTTTTTTTTGGTACAGAATAACGTCATACGTGCTCAGTTTCTTGTCATTTTATGTTATAATTGCTTTATTTCGTGCTTTTTTGGGGGGAACAAGAGCGCATGAGTGGTGAGCAGTTATTTCATTTTTTTTTATGGCATTTTTAAAAAATAACTATTATTATTATTATTATTATTATTTATATCCAGTAGATATCCAGTTCTCTCTTTACATTCCCTGTGTGTGTTTTGATATCACACACACAAAGGTTTCTGAGTTGGTGAAAGGCTGTGGATCATATGAAGGCCACGTCACTGATCAATAGCGCGACTTAATGTGTTCAAAGTCCTTCATATCAGCCTGAGCTTCTTTCTCTTGCTACCCAACATCAGACATCGCCGTCAGTAACAAAAGCTGCAAGGC